>CM035410.1:52984146-52991646 GCA_020310875.1 Ceratopteris richardii
TATGTGTATGGTATATGTGTATGTATATGTATACGTATATGTATATGTATACGTATATGTATATGTATATGTACATGTATATGTATATGTATATGTACATGTATATGTATATGTACATGTATATGTATATGTATATGTATCTGTACATGTATATGTATATGTATATGTATATGTATATGTATATGTATATGTATATGTATATGTATATGTATATGTATATGTATTGTATATGTATATGTATATGTATATGTATATGTATGTATATGTATATGTATATGTATACGTATATGTATAGGTATATGTATATGTATACGTATATGTATATGTCTATGTCTATGTCTATGTATATGTCTATGTCTATGTCTATGTCTATGTCTATGTCTATGTCTATGTCTATGACTATGTCTCTTTCTATGTCTATGTCTATGTCTATGTCTATGTCTATGTCTATGTCTATGTCTATGTCTATGTATATGTCTATGCCTATGTATATGTCTATGCCTATGTCTATGTATATGTATATGGATATGTATATGTCTATGTATAGGTATATGTCTATGTCTTTGTATATGTTGATGGGGGAAGTATCTCAACCCCTAAGCAACGATGAAGCGCGAATGACCTCCACAGGTATCCTTCTTTGACCTCTGCACACCAAAAATGCTCTTACTCAGAGCTTATGCAGAGAACTCCAGTGAGCTTTTGTAGACCTGTAGTAGACACCAAGGGCTTTCCAACAAAACAAATTTCACTTGAAATGATGCTTACACAAAGAGAAACAATGTCTACAACATGAGCTAGTTGAATGCTCAACAACTGCTAGTCAAGGAGAGACCTCACTTCACTCGAGCAAACTTTTCTCAGAGATTATACAGAGAATGAATCTCAACTTATGTCAACTTTAGAGGACTCTAATAGCTAACCCAATGACACCAAATCATAGCAAATGGATACATAGAGGAGAACCAGCCCTTACAACAGAGAGCAAAATATTTCCAACAGAGCCTACACAAAGAGAGAGATATCAATCACACAAACTTCCACTAAAATGAATGTTGCTCCCCAGCTTACTCAGAGAATGCTCCAGAGAATTGGTAAGCATAAAAGAGACTCTTATAGCTATCCAATGAGACAAGAATTACATCAAATGGATACCATATGAGGGAGAACCAATGCTAACAACTCAGGGGTAGAGAGTTTGCAAACACTGCCTGCGCACACACATAGATATGCCTACTAAAAGAAAACAAACAAGCAAGCAAGGGGGTTGCTTAAGCAAAGGGGCTTGCTTATCACAACTCCAGCACTTAGTGCTCACTTTACATGAGCTAAAACTCCAAGAATATGGCCCAAAGAAGTCGGGATACATGCTCCTTTTATAGTGAGAGGTGTGCCCCTAAAATCTAGGAACTACCTTTCCAAATCAGCCTCCTAACTTGGAGGAATTAGTTGAGATGACTTGGGGAGTGGTTGAGTGGACTTTTCTTGATGGAATCTCGTGGCTTTTGGCTTCCTTTGATTGCTCCACATGTCCCATAAAAGATTCCCCACGAATTTTTAGCTTGAAGCTTGACTTTAACACTCCCCCTCAAGCTTCAATTCTTCATCCTCATCCAAGCTCCTTCATGTTGATGCATTGCTTGAATTTTTGAAATCTTCATCCCATCCAAAGCCTTTGTAAACATGTCCGCAACTGGTCCTTAGTACCAATATGATGTACTGAAACTTCCTTGGATATCACCTTTTCCCTTATGAAGTGATAGTGCACTTCAATATGCTTGGTTCTAGCATGATAGACAGGGTTCGATGCTAGATGAATGCTACTCATGTTGTCACAAAAAATTGGATATGTGTCAACCTGCAAATTAAGCTCCATAAATAACTTCTTAATCCACATTAGCTCACATGTGACTTGAGCCAAAGCTCTATACTCAGCCTCGGTGGAAGATAATGCCACCGTGGGTTGCTTCTTTGAAATCCATGAGATGATCTTGCTACCTAGCATGATAGGTAACCACTTGTACTCCTTCTATCTTCCTTCGAACCGGCCCAATCGGCATCGGAATAAGCTTTGACCTGCATATCATCATCAAATGAGTAGAACAATCCTTCATTTATAGTGGCTTTGAGATATCGCAACATTCTTCTTGCAGCTTGCAAGTGTGTAGTCCTTGGACTATGCATAAATTGTGATAACACTCCAACTCCATATGCTATGTCAGGCCTGGTTATTGTGGCATAATTGAAAGAGCCTACAATAGATCGATACAAAGTTACATCCTCTAATGGCTCTCCATCAATGGAGCTTAGCTTTACATTAACTTCCATGGGATTTGAAATAGGCTTGCAATGTAGCATCCCAAACCTCTCAAGTAGGTCTAGAATATACTTCCTTTGTATGAGCATAATACCTTCTTCTTTGTATACAACTTCAATGCCAAGAAAATACCTAAGATCTCCAAGATCAGAGATCCTAAACTCCTTTCCAAGCTTTGCCTTGATCTCCTCAATGCCCTTTGTATCATTACCTGTAATGATAAGATCATCTACATACACACACATGTAGACCACAAGTTCTCCTCTTTGTTTGATGAAGAGAGATGGATCCGCCTTGCATTGATTGTAACCACATTTGATCAAATAGTCCACCAATCTTTGGTTCCAAGCCCTTGGAGCTTGCTTTAGGCCATAAAGTGCCTTCTTCAACCTACAAACATGATGTGGAAACTCTTTATGAACAAAACCTAGTGGTTGCTCCATGTATACCTCTTCTTCAAGTCTCCATTGAGAAAGGCATTCTTGATATCCAATTGGAAGAGCTTCCATCCTTTGCTAGCAGCCATTGCAATGAGTGTCCTAATGGTGCTCATCTTTGCCACGGGGCTGAAATGTCTCTTCAAAGTCCACTCCATAGGTTTGTGCAAAACCCTTAGCCACCAATCTTGCTTTGAACCTAGAAATAGATCCATCTGAATTCCTCTTTACTTTATACACCCACTTATTACCTATTACCTTCATGTTCTCCTTCTTGGGCACTAGAGTCCATGTTGATTTTCCTCAAGTGCGTCGATCTCTTCTTGCATTGCCTCTTTCCATTCGGTGTACCTGCTTGCATCTTCATAGCAATCGGGCTCATGATCTTCTACTACTTTGTTCATATATGCATAATGTGTTGCCATGTATGAATCATAAGTAAACCTTTGAGTTGGATAATTAACTCTAGAAGACTTCCTTTCTTCACCTTTTGGAGGAATAAACCTCCTTTGCCTTGGGAACTTGATCTCTTTCTTTGACGTGGCTTCTTTCTCCATCATGTGTCCTTCATCATCTTCAACTTCATTACCTTCTTCATCCAACTCCACCAATGTTGCTTTGCCTTTGTTGATTGATTGTGCTTCATAGCTTGATGAAGGTCTCCCCCTCCATGGTGAGTTCATGCTTGAACTATCTTCATTGATGGAACACCTTGGGCCGCTTAGCTCTAGGTCGATTTGTTCTTCATCATGTCCATGCTTTTCTTCTTCATAGTCCTGCATACAATCATACTTCTTATACCAAGGGAGTAGCTCATCAAATGCTACATCCCTTGATATCCTCAAGTCCTTTGTATTTGGGTTGAAGCACCTGTAACCTTTATGATCATTTGAATATCCTAGAAACACACACTTTTCTGCCTTTGGTTGTAGCTTGTGCCTCAATTCACTTGGCACATGTACATAACAAGTACATCCAAATATCTTCAAGTGGGAAAGATCGGTTTTCTTACCATAATAGGCTTGATATGGTGTCAAGCCATGGATCCCTGAGGTAGGAGCCCTATTCATTAGATACACGGCGGTATTTGCTGCATCACTCCAAAACATGTTAGGTACATTCATCTCATTAAGCATTGCTCTAGCGATCTCGGCAATGTATCTATTCTTTCTCTCTGCTACTCCATTTTGTTGGGGTGTGTACCTGCATGTTACTTGCCTCTTGATGCCTTGATCCATTAAAAAATCAGAAAACTCATTTGAGAAATATTCTCCCCCTCCATCGGACCTTAGCTTCTTGATATATGTACCTGTTTCCTTCTCTACCATTGCCTTGAATGCTTTGAAACATGTAAACACATCTGATTTGTTTTGATGAAATAAACCCAAACCATCCTTGTGCAATCATCTATAAAAGTGACAAAGTACTTGTTACCTCCAATGGATTGCTCTTTCGTTGGCCCCCACACATCTGTATGTATCAACTCCAATGGATGTTGGCTTATGTAGCCACTCTTCTTGAATGGAAGTCTGGCTTGCTTCCCTAGTTGACAAGATTCACATAAATGCTTCATACCTTGTCCTTGGAAGTTGGGAAGACCTTCAACCAGCCTCTTGAATTGCATTTCCTTCATTCTTTGTATGTTGATGTGACCTATCCTCTTGTGCCACAAGTCCAACTCGGAAATCCTCTTGTTTCCATATGTGAAGTAGACATGTTGAGTAGAATGAGAATTTACCTCCAAAGTGAAGAGTCTCCCTTGCTTCTTTCCTCTTGCTATGACCTTGTAACCTTGCTTAGGGTTCTCCACAAAGCATCCACCTTTGTTGAACCTTACTTGATAGCCTCTTTCAACCATTTGTCCAACGGACACCAAGTTCTTTGTGATGGTAGGTACATGCAAGACATCCTTGAGACATCTTCCTTCCTCCTTGTCATCCAAAGCTACATCTCCAACATGGGAGATCTCATGGGCTGTATCATCACCTGTTTCTACATGTCCTTTACCTTTGGGAACATGTAGATTAGTAAACCAAGAAGCATTGCAACTCATATGGTTGCTACATCCACTATCAATATACCAAGTGTTATCTACTTTGCTTGAATTCCCATTCATGTGCATCATCAAGAGATTGTCATTTTCTGAACTTGTAGAAGCATAATTACCTTGGCCTTTGTATGAAGAACCTTGATTATAGTTCCTTTGGTTTCCTCCTTGGTAGCAATCTCTAGCATAGTGGCCAAACTTGCCACATATGTAACATCCTTCGCCATCTTGATTCCTGTTTTGTTGATGTCGTCCTCCTCTTTCCTCTTGATCTTCCTCTCCCTCTTTGTGATGAGGTGCCTTGGTCATGTCCTTGATTTCTTGAGTGGCCTTGCCTTCCTCCAAACCTTCCTTTGCCCCTTCCTTGTCCTTGTCTTCCTTTGCCCCTTTGATTACCTGCATAGAAAACTTGTGCATCTTTGCTTTTAGTTGAACTTCCACCTATGTTCATTTCTTCGGTGACCATTGAGAGCAACCAATTGCTCAAAATCGGGAAGATTATCCCTTACATAAACTGAAGTGGTAAAGGGTTTCCACTTCTCATCATCTCTCAAACCATTGAGAGTATAAGCCACAAGATCGTCATCGTCTACGTGGCTTCCAATGGATCCCAATGCATCTGATAACTCCTTGACCTTAAGTATGTAGTCATTTATGCTACTCCCTGAGCTCTTCCTAAGGTTGTTGAGCTCATTCTTGAGTTGGATCTTCCTTGCTTTGGTGCTTGTTGAATAAAGCCTTTCAAGTGTCTCCCATACCTTCATGCTTGAATCCAGGTCTTGGATATGGCCGATCATGCTATTGCTAATGTGTTGGGAAAGAATAAAGATAACCCTCTTGTCTCTTTCATTCCATTCCCTAAAGGCCCTTCTCTGGTCATTGGTTGGATTCTCATCCAACCTAGTTCTTGGTTAACTTCCATTAATCAACCCCCAAAGGCCCTTGCCCATAAGATAGTTGGAGACCCTAAATCTCCATGGTTGATAGTTACCTTTGTCTAGCTTTTCAATTTGATTGTTGAAGTCTCTCATATCTAGTCTTTGATACTTGACCTAGCCCTTGGCTAATGCTCCAATGTGTGTAAAATGAAAATGAGGCTCTGAGGTTACCTCAATCCAAAGCTTTCCTTAGATGGACACCTTGTGCTCTTGCAAATTTGAGTAGAATAGCTCCCCCTTGATGTGAGCTACCTCCAAGAAGCTTTTGTTGATGCAACTCTTCAACCACCAACTCCAAGAGGTCTTCTTTCTTGTATGTGATACCTCCAAGATGCCCAAATGCTCTGATACCACTGATGGGGGAAGTATCTCAACCCCTAAGCAACGATGAAGCGCGAATGACCTCCACAGGTATCCTTCTTTGACCTCTGCACACCAAAAATGCTCTTACTCAGAGCTTATGCAGAGAACTCCAGTGAGCTTTTGTAGACCTGTAGTAGACACCAAGGGCTTTCCAACAAAACAAATTTCACTTGAAATGGATGCTTACACAAAGAGAAACAATGTCTACAACATGAGCTAGTTGAATGCTCACAACTGCTAGTCAAGCAGAGACCTCACTTCACTCCAGCAAACTTTTCTCAGAGATTATATAGAGAATGAATCTCAAACTTATGTCAACTTTAGAGGACTCTAATAGCTACCCAATGACACCAAAATCATAGCAAATGGATACATAGAGAAGGAGAACCAGCCCTTACAACAGAGAGCAAAATATTTCCAACAGAGCCTACACAAAGAGAGAGATATCAATCACACAACTTCACTAAAATGAATGTTGCTCCCAGCTTACTCAGAGAATGCTCCAGAGAATTGGTAAGCATAAAATAGACTCTTATAGCTATCCAATGAGACAAGAATTACATCAAATGGATACCATATGAGGGAGAACCAATGCTAACAACTCAGGGGTAGAGAGTTGCAACACTGCCTGCGCACACACATAGATATGCCTACTAAAAGAAACAAACAAGCAAGCAAGGGGGTTGCTTAAGCAAGGGGCTTGCTTATCACAACTCCAGCACTTAGTGCTCACTTTACATGAGCTAAAACTCCAAGAATATGGCCCAAAAGAAGTCGGGATACATGCTCCTTTTATAGTGAGAGGTGTGCCCCTAAAATCTAGGAACTACCTTTCCAAATCAGCCTCCTAACTTGGAGGAATTAGTTGAGATGACTTGGGGAGTGGTTGAGTGACTTTTCTTGATGGAATCTCGTGGCTTTTGGCTTCCTTTGATTGCTCCACCTGTCCATAAAAGATTCCCCACGAATTTTTAGCTTGAAGCTTGACTTTTAACATATGTCTATGTCTATGTATATGTCTATGTCTATGTCTATGTCTATGTCTATGTCTATGTCTATGTCTATGTCTATGTATATGTCTATGTCTATGTATATGTATATGTCTATGTCTATGTATATGTATATGTCTATGTATATGTATATGTATATGTATATGTATATGTATATGTATATGTATATGTATATGTATATGTATATGTATATGTATATGTATATGTATATGTATAATGTATATGTATATGTATATGTATATGTATATGTATATGTAATATGTATATGTATATGTATATGTATATGTATATGTATATGTATATGTATATGTATATGTATATGTATATGTATATGTATATGTATATGTATATGTATATGTATATGTATACGTATATGTATATGTATATG
>CM035410.1:52999146-53069146 GCA_020310875.1 Ceratopteris richardii
ATAATTGAAATAACTTAATTCTAATAATTAGTTTAATATTAATCTACAACTATGCTTTCCTAACTATATTTCTATCTCTCTTTCGCTTTCTCGTTCTATCACTCTCTAACTATTCCTCTGTAACTCTTTCTTTCAGTCTAACTCTCTAACTCTCTTCTCCTAACACGTTGCGCGCCATCGTAGGAACTTGTTGAATTGCGATTTCTCTTGGACTTCCTTATTCTGAAAAAAAAATTCTGTTATAACAAACAGGGTGTCCCTCCTGGGCGTAACCATGATAGAAGGCTAATTTCTCAAACGCTTCCTTTCCTTCAATCTCCTCGTCTTCTATTGCATCGGCACCAAATTCCTTCCTCCACTTGATAGTGCTCTTGATCATCGACATTGTTTCATCAACTTTGAGATTACGTGCCTTCAGAAATCTTAGCAGAAGAGCATCAGTCTTATCATCTCCTTCGTGGATGGGTATGCCCCATATGTAGAAATTTTTTCGGTCCTTCAAAAGGTGCAAGAGGCGTTTCATCAATTTTAATATCTATTTCCTCCGAAATTGGACTGCTTTTATCCGTTGTTTCAACAGAAACATATTCTTTGGGTGGGGAAGTGATCGACTGTTCCATGCTAACAGGGATGGCTCTATCATTAACCTCAGTTTCTTTAGGAGCAGAGGATTCCGTTGTAACTGAGATAGGGGTTCCTGGCTCTGCCGCAACAGGGGTATCTGCTGTCATCTTTTCCTCGATTTTTGTCTTGGGCTTCTGGAAAAAAATCTTTGTCTTGATGGCCTCCTCCACTTTCAGCCTGAATGATTCTAAAGCCTTCTTCTCCATATCAGTCAAATCCGCGATGTAGCTCTCCTCCTTGAAAGAGGGAGTTTCTGTGAGAGGATCGCATGAAACAGGCACTCCACTTCTCTCCGGCGTTGTTGGAGGCGTCGTTTCTCCTTCTTTCTCTCCTTGCTTGCACTAAGTAGGCTCCACTGCAGATTCTACTAGAGCTTCTTCTTTTACATCTTCCACTTTGAATGCTTCTTCAATCGACACAGATGATCACACATTCTTCTCCTTGATTGTCGGCTGCTCCATGGAAATTCAACAAATACCACGTCCCTAATGTTCTGGTGGAATTCTCCTCAGAGAGAGCGATGGAAGGAAACTGTAGAAACCCAGAACTTCGAGCTATTTGGCTGCGCAAGAACAACGGGAAAGATGAAGGGATGATGCGGATTTCCAAGGCGCAACTAGAAAAAGCTGGGGAGTCGATTGAATGTGAGAGAAGTCGAGGTTGAAGCAGCGGTGCTGCTGGCTCTTGAGCACAAAATCCTTGAGTGAAAAGGTCCTAAAGTCTGGCGCACTCATACCTATAGAATTCTTCAATTACATAGCTTTTCAGCCGATGGAGTCTCTTAAGAGAGCTCTCTCTATAATTGCATGTGTGATTGCCAACAATCAAAAAACAACATCCATAAAATATGTAAGAGTTATAGAAGAAGCCATACATCTATAGTGCAATACAAAAAACGTCTCTAGATCATAAGGAAGAAAGAGTATGCAAGATGCAAGCTAGCGCAGAACAACAAAATCTAAGATCCTTACTTTCAATAAATCTAATGAAAATGTGCGAACAGAGGCAACGACCGGCAATGTGCAGACAAATATGATTATAACATTTACGAGATTCAGACATTATCATACAGTCAGAGAAGAAATAGAATACCTGCAAAAAACATTAGGAATTCATGATCAAAGCATACATATATATACGCACACAGATCCTCTCTATACCACTATTTTGGTTTCCTACTTTATTTCCCATCCATCCTTTAACCCACCATACTTTAAATTGACTTTTCTCACATAACTTACTTTCACCTCTCTTTTTATCTATACTAATTCTCACCACTCTTTCTCTTAACCAACTTTTTCACTTTAAGTGCATCTTCCTTTCAGACCACTCCTTAATTCACTTTAGTTACTCATCTTATATAAACCATTCTTTTTCCTAGTACTCATGTAGACCACTAGTTATTTATCCAATTAATTTACCATTTTTAATTTAATTAGCCTATATTTCTTATTTTAAATAGATCATTTAATTCAATCTTAGTTTAAGGGTTTAATTAATTAGAACCTTAGTATTTAAATGCACACATATGATTAAAGTAATTTTTAATAGCATAGTTTAATTTTTAATACATAAATATGTAATTTATATATTGAATAACAACTATTCTAGCCCTTGAGACATACTAAAACCCTAGAAAACTTACTAAAAACCCATCAGAATCCCATTGAAACCCTTTGGAAATTAATTGAAAACCTAGTTAAACCCTAACATTAACCAAGAATTAATGCTCCTATCTTAAATGCACAAGATTAAACATAAACCTAGGATCTTAAACCCATAAATCAATGTTTCTATGGCATAAACACACATTATACGAGTAGTTTAGAGTAAACCATAATATGAACTTTTGTTTTCTTCATCCATTTGAACCTGTAAACACTTCAAAAGTAGTCAATTCCAATCAATACAACTGATCAACAGTGAAATAAAAGGTTAGAGTTCACCAATAAAGTTATTTTCATTTTCTCTGGTCATCAACTGGGAAGTTGAAAACTTTCCGACATTCGCCCCGGCCAAACCTGCACATCGTCCTCGATGGGCCAACCTGCAGATCATAGAAAGCAATATCAAATTCTTTTGAAACTTATTCATGACTCAAATTCAAATTATCTATATATAAAAATGCTTCTATCATTAGTACATCTTCAAATAGCAAAGAAAACTTATAAAATTATGTAAACTTGAATTTAAACCATTTCGTTCAATGCATGAATTGGAAACAGGTTTTAGAATGAAACTATAGAAGTCATTCAAATAGTGTTCGTACTAACTCTTCTATTAACTCTGTTCATAAGTAGAACATATGTTATATAGGCCTTCTATCCTCATCTCCTAGCCACTTGCCATTAAGATACAAAAAACTAACTCCCCTCTAGCATACATCCGCCTTATATAGCCCGCTTTTCAATTCAGAAGTGATTTCGAGACCACAACTGATTTATTTGATTTTTCTTTTATCTCTTTTTTTTTTTTAATCATATTTTTTTTTTTGTGTTATTTTTTTTTTCCTCTTTTCATATGCAGCAACCATTAATGTACTGCTTTCAATTTTTCTTCGCAACTTTTTTGATGAAGGGGAAAGGCTTAACCCCTAATCAGAGCAAAGGATCTAGAGGTAAGCTGAAGCAGGAACTAAGATCTCTTTAGCTAAATGGGTCAGATTAAAGGAAGCTTACCTATATAAAACAAGCCTACTTCTACTAGGAGTTGCAAGTTAAGGGTTCCTTCAACTATTCATATGACAGCCATAGATCTCTAATCCCTATCTTCTCTTCAAGCACATTCCTACTTCAGTGTAAATTCTACTTCTCATAATTTTAAGAAGTTTCTTAACCTAGCTGAAGAATGTACAATTCTAATTATGATAATGCAGGGAAAAACAAAACTTAAAACATTAATCAGGGTTAGAACTGTTTCACCTGATCTATATTGATTCCATCTTCAGCATTGCCTTTCATCCAAATATCGCTTTGTTTGCTTAAATTTTAAACTGCATGTACTATCTTCAATCTCCTGCGCTTCATCTTTATCATAAATCAGTCTTTAATTAATTGGTTCAAAAAACATCTTCAACTCCTGCTATCAAGCAATAACATATAAACTCACAAGAAAATTAGTTTAAATAAAATTTTTATTTTCATACATAGAAAAGAAAAAACATATTTAACAAAAAATTTAACCATTATTTTTATTAAAACATTCATTCATCATTTTCTTCATCAGATAATAAATCATAATATTCTTCATTTCTTTGTTTAAATATTTTAACTCTTTTACCTGCAATTAAATTTTTAAGCGGAGTTCCATCTAACTCTCTTAAGGCATACGTTCCATTTTCATAGATTTTGACCACCACATAAGGTCCAAACCATCGCTTTTTTAATTTTTTACGACCATCATACTGTGTATCGAATGTGCTATCATATATCAATACCCAATCATTAATTTGAATTGGCTTTGGTCTTAACCTATGCGATTTATCAAAATACTTTTTATTTTTAAGTCGAGAAGTTTTTAATTTAGCTATAGCTTCATCTAGTCTTTCATTCCCTTGCTCAAGCTGCTGAATCCTTAAAGCTAATAAGTCTTCAGTAGATAAATTATCTTTCCAAGGAAGCGTAGTCCAAGTAAGAATTTGGGTATTTACTGGAAAAATTGGCTTTTGGCAGTACATTAGCTCTGCCGGCATAAACCCTTTCGTTCTCGTACAGGTCATTCTATCAGCCCACAAAGCGAATGGCACAAATTTCGGCCAATTCTTCAGTTCTCCTTTGCAAGCTTTAGAAATCGCTTTTATGATAGGGGAATGCCCTCTTTCAATTTTTCCGTTAGCCTCAGGGTTATATGCAGTCGTAAGAGCTAAACGAATTCCATGTCTAGCAAAGAATTCCTTAGCCTCTTGTGCGTCTAATTCGCCCCTATCGGCTACTATTTTTTCAATATACCCAAATCTTGAAATCACATCTTCTAGAAGAAATTTGCATACATTGAAAGTAGTTTTTGATCTTAGAGCTCGTCCTTCCACATGATTAGTAAGATCTTCTCGAGCAAGAACTATGTATCTCATTCTATCGATATCTTTGGGCATGGTTACTAAGTCTACTACCCACTTATAGTGTATGCATGGTGGATACGTAGGATGCAGTGGATCCCTATGCTTAACCGATGAATAAACTTGACATACATCGCAAGAATCCACATATTTCTTTATATTAACATAAATACCTGGCCACCAGTAACACTCTCTAATTTTTTCATAAGTGGCAACAAAACCTTTATGCCCGGCCCATAAAGTATCATGCATGCTCTTCATGACTTGCATCTGAAGAATCTTAGTACCTAGTACTCTTTGTGGCATTTTGATCTTCCCCCTTGCATGTCTCCAAATTAACCCATCTTTTAAGAAAAAGTTAAATGCTCTTTTTCTAATATTTCTAAATCTATTTAAAGACCATGAAGGTGATCTAACTAAAGTACTAAGATACTTTCCAATCTCTAGCCACTCTCCTTCATATTCATTTGAATTAAATTTTTCATATACATAAACTTGGGAATCATAATTTATCATATTAGTATCTACTTTGGCTTCATCATTCTCATCATACCTAGCTCTTGAGAGCATATCAGCAACAAAGTTAGATTTTCCTAAAATATGAATTAAAACTGGATTATAAATTTAATATAAGAAATCCAACGAAGCATTGCAATATCTGGTGAAGAACAGTTTGTGATCATTCCAATTAGCGGTAAACAATCTGTCTCCACAATCACATTTGCTCCTATGAAATATTCTTTATCAGACTTTAGAGCTGTGACTAAACCCCAAAGTTCTCTTTTAATTTGAGGATAATTTCTTTGAGTATTATGTAAAACCTTAGCTCCAAATCTAATAGCATATCTTCTACCCTCTTCATCATCTTGACTTATGACCCAGCCAATTCCAATAGGACTAGTATCAACAGTCAAAATAATAGGCTTATTATTTGTATAATCTACTCGTTTAAGGATTGGAGCTTCTTGTAACAACTTCTTTAATCTACGCATTGCTTGAGTATGTTTTTCTGTCCATAAAAATTTTCTTTTCTTCCTTAATAAATCATAAAGACAGTCAGCTATATGAGCAAAATGTGGTATCCATATAACATAGAAGATACAAGCTCCTAAAAATCGACGAACTTCACTCACATTTTGACATATCTCCGAAATCTTACTAATGGCATCAATTTTCTGAGGGTATGGCTTCCGTCCATAATGGCCACAAAGATGACCTACAATGAGGACCTCATTAACACCGAAAGTAGACTTTTCTATAGATAACGTTAAGCCAACTTGAATAAATCGCTGAAAGATTCTTTGGCAATCAAGGATATGAGCCTTTACAAATCTACGACAACCATCTTCATCCAGAGTGCTATCTTTCTCTTCTTCCAAGCAACCTTTAATGGGAATGTCATCGATAAAGGGCATAGTAATGTGAGGAATAAAATCGTGCAAAACCAAATTCATTGCACTCATCATATGTGCTACTGAATTGGTCGCACCTTGAGGTAATGTACACATCCTAACTAATCCCAAAGGTGTTTTCATGGTAGTAATGTCTCTACTTTCTAATGCCAATTGAAATTGATCATACCCAGAGTAGAGATCACCCATTGAATATATAGAATTTTCTGATAATGCTTCCGCAAATTCATCCACAATTGGACCTGTACCCACATTTCTAATAGTCACTTTATTAACTGGTTGAAGATCTTGGATAAACCGAAGTTTTCCACTCTTCTTGGGCACAGTAAACCAACGGTTTGAATAGGGAGCAGAAGAGGATTCTAAAATATGCATATGAATTTTTTCTTTAAGTAATCTGATCAGCTCTGGAAGATGAGCTTTAGGTACAGGAATAGGGCGCAAATTCCAAGGAATATGAGGAATAGTGAAAATTATCATCGGTGCAACTATCCGAGGATCTGCACATCCTATCTCTGAAGGCTCAAGAGAAAATGCTCTTCCATGTTGCTCAATAATCTTCAAAAAATACTCTTTTTCTGCTGGAAGAAGGAAACCACTAGCATCTAATTTAATTTGATTTAAGGATTCTTTAGTAAACACATGGCCAATATTTGTCGGATTTCTGAGGATTGGCTCATGACTTACATTCTTTATAATATCATTACTAAATTTTGGTAGTGGTTGAGCTACGGGTTTAACCTTCTTACTAACAGTTTTATATTTGGTCTCCACTAAGGCATCATACTCATGCTTAATACTAGAGGCATATTCCTGAATTAATGCATACATAACAAGTGAAGAGATAAGAATATGGGAATTAGACTTACTCTGATAACAAAGTTCTAATTCTTCTAATGTTGAAAAGCAATGTGTAGTTTCTATAATATATTCAATACTATCATCCATTAATAAATCTCCTTTGTTTTTCAAATGTTTTTCATATTTTTTTATAAGTTTTCTTGGGATTTGTTTAAAATGAAAAATATTTAACGTAGCAGATGGAAAATAAACAGTCATTTTATCTAAGTTCTGTACAAGATTTTGCGAGATTTCGAACCAAAGTCCACTGTCATCTCGCTCAATAGTGGCATTTACTCGAAATCCTGTTCAATGTGTCTTAAAGGAGTTTTTCTTAAAGATCTACGATTACGAGGATGATTTATACAAAGCGTCATGAATTAGACAGATTTAAGGCCATCATGAGAACGAATTCTTGCAAAAGCACTTCCATCATCCAATACTTTTGTCTCCATTCTTTGTTCACAAATGAACGGCTGCCCCAAAATAATTGGGTACGAGCAGTCATCATGAACGAAGAAATTATGTTCCTCTTTAACATCTCCAATAGTAATAGGAACATTTGCACAAGCTCCTAGTAAATAGCCAGAAGCATTGTTGGCTGCCTTCATTTTCCACCCATGGTCCCTATCAATAGGCCATTTTCCTTCATTATAAATCTCCCTTGAGACTACATTGATTTCTGATCCTGAATCGATTAATGCTACTTGCGGTTTATTATTATTACCTATCTTAACCATAGTTTCAGTAGTACCCCTAGCCCAATGGTTTTGAGTGTAATGGCTATTTGGGTCATCATTTCCTTTTTCCAAATGTCCAATAACAGGTCCCAAATAATTTCTACGATCAGAAGATTCTCTATACTTAGATTCATTTATTTGTACAACACTCACTTTCGGTTAATCCTGATCTTTTCTTTCCTCCATTTCAATATCTTCCGTTCTATACTCTATAGGTTCTCTTCGTCTTTTAATGATACTCATGAAATCTTCCTTCACATCTGTTCTTGAAAATGCTAACCATTCTTCTAATGTCATGGCTACTTCTGCCTTCATAATTTTTTCATCCATAACTTTTCGAATATCTATTTGCTTCTCGATTTGCGAGATCAATCAAAAAGTCGGAGGTTTCTTTTTCGGTTTTTCTTCCTTACTTCCTTCTTCTCGTATGGGTTGCGATTCATTAGGTTTATCTTCACTTTTATCTTCACTTGTAGTTTTCTTTTCTAAATGTTCTCCTACTTTCTTTCCTTTACCCTTATTTTGCGACTTCTTTTCATGTTCCTGTTGTTTTGGTTCCTAACTAGGCTCCATCATAGGCGGTTCTTTAATTGTATCAGTCGTTTCACCCTCTTTTCTAGCCCTAGTTGTTCGTTTAGACTGTCCCTCTTCATCCCGTTTTCTTTTCTCGTCTACATTAATTTCATGAGCATATACTGAGAACATATCTACTGGCTCATTCCAACATGTCTTTGATCTAATATCCGAGCTCGTAGCATATAAGTTCGCAACTGATAACTTGCCTCTACTAGCAGTATCATAAACCTGTTCCCAGACATCACAATTAGAGTCTTCACTATCCAACCTACAAGCATATGTATTTTGGCTTGTAGAGGCTTCAAAGAAGGTTTTCATTCCCCCTTTTCCATAGTTTGATGCCAAGGGCCTTTTTGTTACATAGTCACAGATCTTTCGATCTACTTCTGTGACCCAATTCTTATCCTTGGCCTCTTTGAATAAGTTGCATGTCCAGTGTGGATGCTCCAAATCATCACACCAGAGACATCTACGTGATTGGTTAAATGGTCTTCTAGCTGGCATCTGATTCCTAGGATTTTGTTCTAATTCTTTTGGTTTCTCCTGATCTCTCAATTTAAGCTCTTGCATACTCTTTATAGTAGCTATTTCAATCGCCAAAGTCTCCACATGTTTGACAAATGACTCTACTGATGTTTTTAACATTATAAGTTCTGAGTCATCTTTTCTAGGGTTATGAGAAGTGGGGTCATTATCTATCTTTCCTGGCACATCTCTTTCATATATTCTTGGAGTTTGCATCTGATTTCGCTCCTGCCTTTGGGCTAACCTATGGACAGCTGCTCTTACGTTATCCCAATTGCCAGTAAGCCCACTCGCAGTCGTTCCATCCTCAAGCATTGGTTCTAGCTCTCGTCTAAGAGATGGATCTAGCATGTTTAGAAAATTTCTCAATTTATCTGGTTCAAGAGCTGTTCTGTCTGCTTGAGGCATTTGGTTAAATTTGATATCAAACTCAGTTAATCCCTGAGTTATGTGTTGGTCTAACTTCGTAGTTCCTACCCATCGCATGAATGTGGCTCTATTATTCTTACTGTAATCTTCATGCGAAAATTCAGTAAGAAGCCGAGTCTTGAAATCCACCCAAGTCATGTTTGGTTGGACTACTCGCAATTGGATTCTCTCTCTAGTGAACCCATGAGCAATTCGTATAAATGTATCTTTTTTATTGTCTTCCGGTAATCCATATTGTTCTGTCAATTGTTCATAATATTTAAGATAAGCTGTTACATTTATTCCAGTAAATTCCCCCCTATCTGTTTTAATTGCATCTATGATCTTCCAAATTCGCTGCTCTTCAAAGTGGTCAGCCATAGTGGATAAGTCTAACTTTATAGATAAATATGAAATATACGTATATAATTCTCGTAATAATCCGTCTATATCTTGATCCTGATACGACTCCGTGGTAAAAGAAACAAAAATAGAGAAAATATTCCTACTTCTTTGCCAACAAAACTAAAGAAAATTTTCCTACTATTTTGCAAACAAAAAGAAAATTTCCCTATGCTTTGGCAATAAAGAAACTTTTTCTACAATGTTGTAAATAGAAATAAAGAATCCTTTCCTACTACTTTAGAAATAAAAATAAAGAAAACTTTTCCTACTATTTTGCAATAGAAAAAACTAACGAATTTCCTATTGCTTTGCAAACAACGAAATAACGCAAGCTTTCCTACTATTTTGCAATAAAGAAACTTTTCTACTACTATGCAATAAAGAAAAATTTCCTACTGCTTTAAAAATAGAAATAAAGAAAACTTTCCTACTATTGTGCAATAAAAAAAATTTTCTTACTTCTTTGCAACTAGAAAGAAACTTTTCCTACTATTATGCAACAGAATAAAAATAAATATACCTGATCAACCAGCTTGATCAAGAGGTTCGTTGTGAATGTGCACAGTGCAAAATCTTTTCATGCATGTGCAATCGTCACTTTCATGAAAGTTGATGGATAAAGGTGACGTGACGAGGAACAATCAGCTGCAGCTACAAAGGATGTCGATACTTCTTCTTCAATCGCCAAGTTGCCTATATATGCATATGCAAAACAGAAAGTAAATATACCTTTATACCTACGGTGTCTTGCCGAACCTTCACGTCAGGTTCACCAAATTGTCGGGAAGTTGCAGACATAAGGCTGGTGGATCAGTCAGCCACTAAATCCCTCGGCACACGCAGGGTGTATGAGACAATCGTAGGCTTAAGAAAATAAGGGTTCTAATGACTCAACAATATAAATTATCTAATTCTATGACTGAAACTAAAGTTTTCTTACCAAAAGTAAATAGTTTTACCTAGCTATGGACCGTAAGGATGGCCAGCCTTGTATCTTTCTATAGCTTCTATTTGATAAGGTGAAACTAAGTTCTCACGGGTAATTTGATCTTTAATCATATCATTTTCTTCAGTTTCAATTTGATCTGAGCTCGGTTTTCGAACTAATTGAGGTGGGAATAAGTCTTCGTTTTCCTCCGGTTCTGGCAAAACTATAGTAAATAACGGTAACAGTCGAGAAACAAGACGATCGTATTCTATTGGGCGTAAAGACTCGTTCACTATTTTATCTTTAATAATTTCAGGTTCTATAATGTCGTTATGATATGAATTCTCAATTGGAGATGGTAGCAATGTTCCTATAATTAAGTGATCTAATTTGTGCTTAATATCAGACTCATTTTTAGAACTACTGGTAGGTCCTATTCCTTTCGACATACGAACGAAAAATTAAGATCTCAATAAAGTTGCAGAAAAACAATATGAAGAATGTCAATATCAAACTATTTCAGTCTATACAAAGGCATATATTCAGTGCTCCTATAATCTTCTAATCCTATACAACTTAGTAAGTTTGAAATCGTGAAATCTTGTATGCTTGTTTCTTTATCAGCACTGCTTGACACTTCGCAATGGTTTTAATTGGAAAATAAGATTTAAATGAATCTTCAATCTTGCTGCTTCTCTTCACTTTACTTCAATTGCTTTTTAATCTTCAATGTTTCTGCAAAAAACATTAGAACATTAGTAATCTAACAAGAAATTAATGAAAAACATAAAACCCATACTTTACATACATTAAAGCATACACATGCTAACATACTTTCATGCACTTCTAAATACATATAAACATGAACATACATCACTCCTTTTGGAATACATATACTCATGCAAATGTAGTATTAATATGAGCTAACATGCATACACACATTCATTAGCTCATACATATGCATTCATACACATGCTCTTGCATGCTAATATGCATCTTCATGTATTTCTTTTCCATGTTTAAATATACATTTATGGACACTTAATCTTATGCTTCTAACATCATGTGCTTCTAACATCATGTAATAATTATACATTCATACTTTCCATACGTAATGAGATAGATACATGCACACTAACTCACTTTAATACATTTAAATTTTACTCTATCATGCATACATCTATAGAATGCTTGTAAAAACAACCAAATAGTAGTTACTAAATAATAATTGAAATAACTTAATTCTAATAATTAGTTTAATATTAATCTACAACTATGCTTTCCTAACTATATTTCTATCTCTCTTTCGCTTTCTCGTTCTATCTCTCTCTAACTATTCCTCTGTAACTCTTTCTTTCAGTCTAACTCTCTAACTCTCTTCTCCTAACACGTTGCGCGCCATCGTAGGAACTTGTTGAATTGCGATTTCTCTTGGACTTCCTTATTCTGAAAAAAACTTTCTGTTATAACAAACAGGGTGTCCCTCCTGGGCGTAACCATGATAGAAGGCTAATTTCTCAAACGCTTCCTTTCCTTCAATCTCCTCGTCTTCTATTGCATCGGCACTAAATTCCTTCCTCCACTTGATAGTGCTCTTGATCATCGACATTGTTTCATCAACTTTGAGATTACGTGCCTTCAGAAATCTTAGCAGAAGAGCATCAGTCTTATCATCTCCTTCGTGGATGGGTATGCCCCATATGTAGAAATTTTTTCGGTCCTTCAAAAGGTGCAGGAGGCGTTTCATCAATTTTAATATCTATTTCCTCTGAAATTGGACTGCTTTTATCCGTTGTTTCAATAGAAACATATTCTTTGGGTGGGGAAGTGATCGACTGTTCCATGCTAACAGGGATGGCTCTATCATTAACCTCAGTTTCTTTAGGAGCAGAGGATTCCGTTGTAACTGAGATAGGGGTTACTGGCTCTGCCGCAACAGGGGTATCTGCTGTCATCTTTTCCTCGATTTTTGTCTTGGGCTTCTTGAAAAAAATCTTTGTCTTGATGGCCTCCTCCACTTTCAGCCTGAATGATTCTAAAGCCTTCTTCTCCATATCAGTCAAATCCGCTACGCTGTAGCTCTCCTCCTTGAAAGAGGGAGTTACTGTGAGAGGATCACATGAAACAGGCACTCCACTTCTCTCCGGCGTTGTTGGAGGCGTCGTTTCTCCTTCTTTCTCTCCTTGCTTGCACTAAGTAGGCTCCACTGCAGATTCTACTAGAGCTTCTTCTTTTACATCTTCCACTTTGGATTCTTCTTTAATCGACACAGATGATCACACATTCTTCTCCTTGATTGTCGGCTGCTCCATGGAAATTCAACAAATACCACGTCCCTAATGTTCTGGTGGAATTCTCCTCAGAGAGAGCGATGGAAGGAAACTGTAGAAACCCAGAACTTTGAGCTATTTGGCTGCACAAGAACAACGGGAAAGATGAAGGGAAGATGCGGATTTCCAAGGCGCAACTAGAAAAAGCTGGGGAGTCGATTGAATGTGAGAGAAGTCGAGGTTGAAGCAGCGGTGCTGCTGGCTCTTGAGCACAAAATCCTCGAGTGAAAAGGTCCTAAAGTTTGGCGCACCCATACCTATAGAATTCTTCAATTACATAGCTTTTCAGCCGATGGAGTCTCTTAAGAGAGCTCTCTCTATAATTGCATGTGTGATTGCCAACAATCAAAAAACAACATCCATAAAATATGTAAGAGTTATAGAAGAAGCCATACATCTATAGTGCAATACAAAAAACGTCTCTAGATCATAAGGAAGAAAGAGTATGCAAGATGCAAGCTAGCGCAGAACAACAAAATCTAAGATCCTTACTTTCAATAAATCTAATGAAAATGTGCGAACAGAGGCAACGACCGGCAATGTGCAGACAAATATGATTATAACATTTACGAGATTCAGACATTATCATACAGTCAGAGAAGAAATAGAATACCTGCAAAAAACAATAGGAATTCATGATCAAAGCATACATATATATATGCACACAGATCCTCTCTATACCACTATTTTGGTTTCCTACTTTATTTCCCATCCATCCTTTAACCCACCATACTTTAAATTGACTTTTCTCACATAACTTACTTTCACCTCTCTTTTTATCTATACTAATTCTCACCACTCTTTCTCTTAACCAACTTTTTCACTTTAAGTGCATCTTCCTTTCAGACCACTCCTTAATTCACTTTAGTTACTCATCTTATATAAACCATTCTTTTTCCTAGTACTCATGTAGACCACTAGTTATTTATCCAATTAATTTACCATTTTTAATTTAATTAGCCTATATTTCTTATTTTAAATAGATCATTTAATTCAATCTTAGTTTAAGGGTTTAATTAATTAGAACCTTAGTATTTAAATGCAGGTATATGATTAAAGTAATTTTTAATAGCATAGTTTAATTTTTAATACATAAATATGTAATTTATATATTGAATAACAACTATTCTAGCCCTTGAGACATACTAAAACCCTAGAAAACTTACTAAAAACCCATCAGAATCCCATTGAAACCCTTTGGAAATTAATTGAAAACCTAGTTAAACCCTAACATTAACCAAGAATTAATGCTCCTATCTTAAATGCACAAGATTAAACATAAACCTAGGATCTTAAACCCATAAATCAATGTTTCTATGGCCTAAACACACATTATACGAGTAGTTTAGAGTAAACCATAATATGAACTTTTGTTTTCTTCATCCATTTGAACCTGTAAACACTTCAAAAGTAGTCAATTCCAATCAACACAACTGATCAACGGTGAAATAAAAGGTTAGAGTTCACCAATAAAGTTATTTTCATTCTCTGGTCATCAACTGGGAAGTTGAAAACTTTCCGACAGCGGTGTCGTGGAATGTTTCTTCGTCATGTTTTGCTTCTTCTTCATCTTTGTTTTCTTTGGCTGATCCTTGTGCTTCGCTCTCAGAAATCCTTTTTCTGCGGAAGAGTTGGTTTAGCTCCTCTTCATCTTCTTCCTCATCGTCCCATAATTGTACAGATTCCTCATGTCTTAGAACAGGCCCTCGGGGTGGTGGTTGTGCTGTGAGTATTTCCGGAAAAAGAAAAGACAGAATGTGCGGCAACCTAGACCTTGGCATGCCTCCTTTGTTTACCTGTTTAATTATGGATACGCACTCTCGGTGAATGCGGTGGAAGAAAAATGATGCGAAGTTTACTAGTTCTTGAGCAGCTAAATCTATGGCGGAGTAGAAGGGACGGGATATTCCATAGGTGCATTTTTGTAGATTGAGAATAGCGACTAAGAATTGGAGGGCTGATCTTTCTGGTTCCGGTCGACACAGGATCGCATACTCGTTTGAGGAATACCTAGGAAATAGTTCTATCATTCGTGCGACTGGTAGACTCGGGCCATTTTCCCGACCTTGCGAAAGGAGTCTAAACGCTTCTGCAAAAGCTTGGAAGGTGATAAGTGTATGGGATGGGAGGGAAGTGATCGGCCAACTCTACTCGGTGGCAGGTGTGTTGGTGATGGCGGAAACGATCTGGGCGAAGAATGGGTGGGACTCCACTGAATGCCAAGGCAGTTCAGCGAAGTTGTTAAGCCCACGAATGCGCAGGAACTCTCCTACGTCGGTAGGGAATCCATCATAGAAGGCGGCATAGTTAGCCAAAGCTTCCATGGCGCACACAGAGACAGTAAACACAAGCACGTAGAGCATAGGGTAAGCACACAGAGCACAAATCACACAAACACAATGGCGATTTTTGGGGAAACAGAAAAGGTTAAGTAGATGTGTTGTGGTGGAGAGCAATCAAGGATGACTAATCATCACGCGGTATTGAAATGATAATTCTTAACTTTGGTGTGCATGCGTGAGTAGCTGGCAAGGGCAAGGCGGCTGTGGACATAATTAGTTAACAAAACACGGATATTTACAGACTTATTTTATTAAGCATGTCAAAAAAGAAAAGAAAATAAAGAAAAGAGAACGCCAAAAAAACGCGGCTAAGTGAAACGTTTCAATGTGGGTTAGATGTGTGTTGATACGGCCGCAGCTTCGAACCGTTGATGACTTTCGAAAGAGGAATTCCGGTCAACGTAGTCAACCAAAAAGTTGATGGGCCCACTTGTTTAGAAATCCGGTAGGGACCAAACCATCGTAACTTGAATTTGCCAGCAGAGCGATTCGACTTTGCATTGTAAAAGAGTACAAGTTGTCCCACTGAAAAAATTGGAGTCTTTAGATATCGATCATGTGTTCGAGCTTGTCTTAGCTGTACTTCCTGCATAGTCAAAAAACTGTGCCATCGATGCTCGTCTAATTTTCTGAGTGTATCCAACCAAAATGACAGTGATTCAGGTAGCAGTTTCTGAGTGATTGCTACTCGTAAACTTGGTATAACTATCTCCATCGGTGCTATTGCTTCTAATCCATAAGCTAGTTTGAAAGGGGTTAATCCTGTTGTTACCTTGTATGTAGTCCGATATGCCCATAATACTGCAGGTAGCAGTTGATCCCATCTTTCCGGTGCTTCTAAAATGAGTTTTCGAAGCATATTCAACAGAGTTTTGTTTGTACTCTCAGCCAAACCATTTGCACGAGGATAATATGGTGAACTAAATTTATGTGTGACCTGAAACGAATGTGTGAGTACTTTCATTAGATTGTTGACAAAATGAGTGCCTTGATTTGTAACAAGTTCCAGCGGTAAGCCAAAACGTGGAAAGACATCCTTCAGTAGACACTTAGCTACTGCAACAGCTGTGACAGATCGTAAAGCCTAGGCTTCTGCCCATCTGGTAGCATAATCAGTACATGTCAAAATATAACGATTATTACTGAGGATTGTTGGTGGTGTAATAGGGCCAATGAAATCTAGACCCCACTTCTGAAAAGGCTCTAATGGCAAGATAGGTTGTAGAGGAAAAAGATGACGTTGCAGGGGCTGTCCAGAACTATCACATTGTTTGACAAACTGTGATACATCCCTGTACATAGTAGGCCACCAGAGACCACTTTGCAGAATTTTTCGGTGTGTTAAGTCTGGAGCAAAATGGCCACCGGAAGGAATTGAGTGAGCCAAATTAACGACTGAGTTAACTTCATGTGGTGGAATACAACAAAGTAAAACTCCAATGTGATCTATATAGTATAATTCCCCAGCAATCAACCAAAATCGGCGACTGAAAACTAAAATTTTCCTTCGTATTGCAGGAGAAGTCTAAGTAGGAAGGTATCCATTAGTGAGGAAGGTCAAGATCTGATAATAATATGTAGATGGCATAGGTGGTTCTGTAATTTCATCATTACTTGGTTCAGAGACATAAATTGTCGGTGTTGTGTCATCTATACCGACCGGAGCTTCATCGGAATCTAAGCGAGACAAAAAATCTGCTAAGGCATGTGAATTGCCTGGCCGATGAATAACTTCGTAGTCAAACTCTTGTAATAGTAGAACCCATCGAGCTAATCGACCACCTAGATGTTGTTGCCGAACTAGATAGACAAGTGCAGCATGATCTACATGAAAAGTAAATCTACGGCCTAGCAAATAATGTCTGAATTTCTTGACAGAATATACTAGACCTAGACATTCTCTCTCTGTTACAGAGTAATTCTTTTCGGCAGGGGCTAATCTTCAACTTGCATAGTACACTGGTCTGAACCACTTATTGGTTTGTTGCATTAGAACACTTCCTATTGTTATATCTGAAGCATCAACAAATACATGAAATGGGCGATCCCAGTCAGGAGGCTGTAAGATTGGAACCTGTGTTAGTAATCCCTTTAGATGATCAAAAGCAGTTTGACAGTCCGGGGTCCAGTCAAAGTGTCGAGGGGTCTTGGTTATCAATCGGTTCAGTGGTATTGCCAAATGAGCAAGCCACCGCAAGTGCCGACCATGCCATCTTACTTGGCCCATAAAGCGCATTACTCCCTTAGGTGTAGTGGGTACAGGTGCTTCTAACACAGCTGTGATTTTATCTGGATCCACCTGTATGCCCTGTGTAGATACAATGTGACCAAGTAGCTTTCCACATGAGACCGCAAACACGGATTTGTTTGGGTTTAAACAGAGTCTGTATTCTCTGCACTTTTCAAAGCAGCACCGTAAATGGAACAGGTGTGCTATCATCTTACCGAAAATTGAAAAACCGTCAAGATATACTTGCATAAAAGAGGTAAGGTAAGGAGAAAATATTTCCTGCATACACCTTTGGAACGTACTTGGGGCATTCCTTAATCCAAACCACATAACAGTACATGCGAAAACACCCAAGTTGGTAATGAAGGCAGTCTTCGGTATATCATGTTCAGCCATTCTAACTTGATTATACCCACTGTACCCATCTAAGAATGAATACATTTCATGTCCTGCTACTCTATCAAGCATTGTGTCAAGAAAAGGGAGCGGAAATGGATCAGGCACTGTAGCTGCGTTCAGTTTTTGGTAATCTACACATATCCGTAACTGCTTATTCTTTTTAGGGACAATAACAATTGGTGAGATCCATTCAGCATGTTCTACTGGTACAATAAATCCGACTTTGAGTAGCCTATCAAGTTCTGCCTTTACCTGTGATGCGTAGTTTGGATTCATCCGGTAGCTGGGTTGCTTAAGTGGTTTTGCTTCCGGCTTCAGCATGACCCTGTGTTGATAGATGCACGGATCCAAAACCCTTCATATCTTTGTAATCCCATGCAAATACATCAGAAAATTCTCGAAGTAGTTGGATTAGATCTGCTTGAAATAATTCTGGTAAGCTCTCTTTTATCTTAACAGGTCGTGGATTTTTTGCATCACCTAAATTGTAAGTGGTCAGTTGATCTTCTGGAACATAAAATTGTCGAGGCTTCTCTGTATTCTCAGCTGGCTTAAACAGTTGTTGTAGATCAGCGTCATCTATGGTAGCCTTATCTTCTTTCATATCTTTTTCTGTTACAGTAATCACCGTACAAACTGAAGGATTCCAATTATCTACAACAGATTGTAGATCAACAGTTCCTAGGGAGATCAAGTCAATGTTATTTTTCAGAAACTCTTCTTCTTCATCATCTGACAACCCATCTAGCATATGGACTGGTTCCGCAAAATATGGTCTAGCATGCAACTCGCAAGGTTGTATAGCATCTAATTTTACAACGTATTTACGATTATTATCTTTGAAAGTGAGTTCTTGTGCAGACCAATCTTGTATCACCTTAGCGTGCTTCAGCCAAGGTCGGCCAAAAAGGAGATTATAATCAAGGGTGGATTCCGGTAATTCTAGTATGACAAAGGTCATCTTAAATGTTTTACCTTGTAAAGTTATTGGTACATTTTGTACAAGTCCTACGGGATGGACTCTTGACTAGTCGGCCATTCTGACAAAAAACTGAGCTGGTTTGATGTTGGTCCACCCTAACTTTTTACACAGTGAAGCAGTAGCAATGTTGACACCAGATCCTCCATCAATTAGTACCTGTGTGATTTTATGATTTTTATACCATACTGTAATTAAAGGAACTGAACGATCGATCGTAGAATCAGGTTCCGGTTGCACTCTTGCCGTTGCTGGAATACAAGGAGGCACAGGACTGAACTGCTGTTGGAATTGTTGTCGAACTCCCGATACTAGTGCAAGTAATTGGCCCAAAGGAAGAGTGATGGATGCTTTTGATAAAATTTCCCAGGCCTTTTGTGATTGGGTTGTATTTTCCACAGATTCTGAAGATGATGCGCCTGCTGAAGATGATGTGTCTGCTGCTGAATTAAAATCCTGTTGTTGTGTTCCTTCCTTGGTTAACGGAGTCTGGGTCACTGGAATAGGATCTGGGAAGACTGGAGGTTCTGCAGTGGTCCATTGACTAGCTTTATCGTACATCCTTTGTTGTTCGTGTATGCCTGGTTCAAATATTTCTGTTGCTGGTTGCAGTTGTTTACCGGATCGGGTCTGAATTACTGCAGCGTGCATTTCTACTGGTGTAATTTGTACCATATTAGCCATTGGGTTTTGACGTTCTTTCTTCCTCTGATCATACTCAGCTGCATTCTTACAAAATCTTCTAATGTGACCAAATTCACCACAGAAATGACAGCGCGGTGGTGGCAAATTGGGATTTTCCGGTGCTGGTCCGGCCTGCCAACGGTTTGCATTGTAGTTATTATTTCTCTGTCCTCTGTAATTTCGATATCCTTGTTGCTGGTTGTTTCTCATTTGCGGAGGTACATAGTGATTGGCTAGCTGCCCTGGTTCCTGTATAATTGCATTGACAGTTGTTGTTCCTTGCACTTTGGCATTATATGTGCAGTTTTCGGTGGTATGTTTGGTAGTGTTACAGATAGCACAAAAAAATTGATTAAGTGCACAAGTGGCACTAATATGGCCTGAATTCTTGCATGTAGTGCAGTACATCTGTCTGGTAAAGTCTTCGGCGATATTTCTATTGGCTTTTAACCACTCCAGATCTTCTGTAAATCCTCCAACCTTGTTTTCCAACTACAAAGCCATTGCAATCACTGCATCTAGCGTCATAGCTCCTACACAGCGTATGATCATAATCTGTTTAAGTTGTGGAGTCAAGCCATTGATGAACCATTGAGTAATAACGTCATCCGGTAGGTTGGCATGTGCTGGTGGTAACTGCCTCAAATGAGTCCTGAATAGCGTGGCGTATTCCTGTACTGTTTGATTTATCTTCTGTCTATTGTTTTGCAGGTAGTCAAAAATCGCGGCTGGATTCTTCTTTAGCCTGAATCTCTGCAAAAAGGCATCTCTTACTGCTTCATAAGTGCCGAAATGGTTAATATCATATTCTGTAAGCCATCTAGCTGCTTCGTTGACCAATGTCGATTGGAAAACAATAGCCTTATACGCCGGATCAGGTGGATGATTGAGCACTGCGTAACTTATCTCAAACGTGCGTACATGAGCATCCGGGTCATCTCCTGGGAATCCACCAAATTTGGTGTACGTTACTCCGGTTGGAGTCAGCCTTGGTGGGCATAGTTGTTGTTGTTGCTGCTGTTGTTGTTGTTGTTGTTGTTGTTGTTGTTGTTGTTGTTGTTGCCCGTTCATGGCTTTGGTGGTTGTATTGTGTCGATCTTCTGTATCCCAGGGCTCAATATCTGAACTATTGGAGTCTGTATCGTCGGCCTGTGCACTTTCCGGTTCGATAATCTTGTTCAGTATGTTTTGAATCTCGGTTTCGAACAGGCTATCTTCCTTCTTGATGTCGAATGTAGGGAAACTTACTCCCAATAGCGGTGACTGGGCTGAAGATTCACCGAGAAAGGGTAAACCGTCGCCGGAAAACTGCGATTTTTCAGCAACTGTTACCGAAATATCACCGGAATGTGTCGAATCTTCGTCAAAACAAGGTGTTTTTTCTCCTTCACTAATTTCCTTGGCTAAAGTGTTTCTAGTCGTAAACAGATTTGAATCTTTATCCAATGTTGTTAAACTAACTTCAGGCTGCGTCCTGGTAGATTTTGGAGTTACTATATCTTCTACAGACTGTGCCAAAATAGTACCGGAATTTACCAGAGGTGTAACACGTTCCACCGGAATATGACCGGAATCACTACTAACGTTCTTTACTTTCTTGAAAACTGGGTTAGGCCTAGTTGTACTTCTACCTCCCGGAGTCGTTCTTAGTAAATTAAGTACCCCAGGCTGGCGGTTCTTTGGATACGTTTCATCGGATCGAGTAACCGGCATGTATCATCTTTTGTACTAATCGCGTATTGTTACTGTCGATTAAAAATTTACAGTCACGTTTTCACAACAGGTTTGCAACAATCTGATCTGTTGCCACCTTCCCATAGATGACGCCAGTGTTAAACGCTATTTATTCTCCTAACTGTCAGAAGTGCGTTTAAGTGATTCTTGGGTTCTTGGGAGTGGAAGGGGTCTGTTAGATAGAGGCCCTGTACTTAGTTCCCAAACTCACTACTCGCACCCAGCAATATACTAATGCTGAGACTTTATCAAGATCGGTTGTACTTAGACATTATAGTTCACGGTCTTAGCTCAACCACGTGTACCGGATACACTAAGATGCTATGTTGCATCTGCACATAACTTACTGAACATACCAGAACAAGGGTATTCGTTCAGCCTTCACAGAATGGATACCACACTCCTTCCAATATCCAGAAACACAAAGAATCCCAGTGTTCAGATACACCGTACTGAAGATTCAGTACGCAATCCAGGGAATCTTTACTGTAGTTTATCTTTACCGTATGGAACTTGAACCTAGATACTACAGACAACTTAACACAACACGGATACCAGAAGAGTTATTACGATTGCACAGACTTAGCCACATGTTTGCAGAACATTTCAAGAAAAGAAACAGCTTGATGCGCGAACTAGTTGAGACTCACAACCGCAATGAATACCATCAGACAACCGTTAAGCCAAAACACAAATACACACAGAACACTCAGAAAGTTGCCAAGGTACTCTGGATTACTCAACTCAACAAAGAGAAATGCTACAGACCAATCACTCAGACAGACAGTCTGGTGATCTCTCGAACATCTATGAAGTTAACAAACAGAAACAGTTATCGACGGCAGACAAGACAAGAGACGAACATGGAACTCAGAATACTGGAGATTAAGCAAACAGACACTACAGTAACCACCCGCTCAGTCACACAGACAGACAGTCTGGTGATTCATCACGGAACCGTCACTGGCGCACCTTTCTTTGATTTATATAACTTTTTTACAAACTGTTTGTAACAGCTTTTCACTCGTGCGAACAAGATTCCGTTACATATTCCCAATCCGATGGCCGCTAACACACTTAAATCCATTAAAAAAGAAAATCCAAGAGATACAACAAAAAGAAAATAAACTAACGCTTCAACACCAAAATATAGAAGGTATAATCAGAGATTTTCAAGAGAAAATACAAGAGTTTCATATCATAGTAAATCAATCATCTTCAAGTATATCCTAATGGCGTATAGGATGAAGGAAATTCCAAAGGTGAGCATGCATGTAAATTTCTATGGCACAAGATAAAATTTTGAAGGAATTCCACAATAAGTGAATCACAAGTAGGATTCATAGGAACTCTATTATGCAATCCTACTCTTTCATCGCTTGTACCTATCCTTCAGAAGGATATGTATATCTTGTATGATTTCAAGGCCTCTATTCCAAAGTTCACATCTTCTTTTGGACATGCCAATTGTTCATGTGTTGTTGAAACAAAGCTAAGGAAGCTACATCAAGGAAATAGACATGCTTCTATCTATGCATCAGAATTCAAACAAATCATAATTTTGTGATCTCACACAGCATGAGGATTATTTTATCAACCAATTTCCATGGGGCTTACATGATAGACTCAAGGACATGTTAACCATCCTCAAGGTGAATATTTTTAATGAATTCATGAATCAAGAAATTAAATGTGATAATAGGATTCTATAGATAAAGCAAGAGAAGAAGATTTGTATTCAATATCTAGAAGACAAGCTTACTCGTTCCTTAGGAACAATGTTGGACATATCTCAACCAGATCTGATGTACTTGGATAACATGAAGGTCAATTGCTTACAATAAAGGAAAGAAAATATCTACAAGAAAATGGATTATTCTTTTATTGTGGAGATCATGATCATATGATATTTAGATGTCCTAAATTGAAAAAACAAGGTGTATTCAAAACTTGCACAATCACCATCGCATATCAAAAGGATCATTATCATATTCAAAAGATGAATGTATTCCATCATGAGAATCATGCCCTTTATTCAATGCCTAGATATAATACAAACTCTTTTTGGTTCCACCATGGATATCCATCATCATCATGCTCAACTACATAGATCAAGAGATCTATAGAGACCAAGAGCTATAAAGAATCAAGCATAACAATTCATAGGAGGTCATCAATCCAAGGAGCTCGGCCACTCCTCGTGGAACTCTTTGCTTGAGGAGGGGTAATCTCATGGAGACATCGATATACCTTGATTTAGTTGAAGATTTCATATGATTTCACCATATCTCATGTGTGGATTAGAATTTGCAGGATCTACTATTACCATCACATCTAGGGCATGCAAAGTCCTAAGAAAGAAACTCTACTTACCTTGTTTCCAAATCTAAAGACAGGTTGATGACATCATCATTAACATCATAATTTGTAATCATCCTTCAAAACCTATATCAAGAGGGCTTGGCCATCTATATTCTTGGTCTTTCCAATGCCACTCTTGGGAGCTCAGGGAGTTGCATTCTCCAGTTCAATACTTTAAAAGTTCGAGTTCATGTTCTTGTATAGCTCCTTGTTCTAGTATTGTTTAATCTACTATTTATGACATCTAGTCTTGTCTCTTGTAATCTCATAGTACATGATCTTTTCTAATTATTTTTATGTTTAGTTCATCTCCTACAAGGGGATTCATGTGATTCTAATATTTTCTTTCATAAATATGGTCTCAGGTTGTGGGATCATGCATGCAAGGGAAATAATACAAAAATATACAACTATATAAGAACTCCCACAAATTGAAACTAATAGGCATGAAAATTTGAACTAAATATGATAGAAGAGATCCCACAATTGTGATCACAATTGTGATATAAGATTGAAAAATTAGAAAAAATCCCTTGAGGGAGATTAAATAGCTAAAAGAAATAACTTGAGAGGATCTTATATCCTGAGATTACAAGAGGACAATAGATATCACAAAAATAGACTAAAGATGACTAGAACAAAGCGAAAGACAAGAACATGAACTGGAACTTGGAAAGCACTTACATGGAGAACACGAATCCTTGAGCCCCAAGATCGTCATTGCAAAAAACTAATATATGTGACCAACCTCCTTGTATAGGTGTTCAAGTGTTGCCACAAATTGATGAAGTCATCAATGATGTTATGAAATTGAAATAAGGTGTCTGCATGTTGAAACAAGGCAAGTAGATAAGAAATCATTCTTAGGAATTTAGCATGCTCCAAATGATGATGATATTAGATTCTCCAAATTTTGACCCAATCATAAGATATTACCATGATATTGTCCCCTCCTCACGCCATGATTTCCACAAGGAGTAGCTCAGTTCTTGGTTCCATGATCTCTTGTGACTTTTTTTTATTAATTATTTATAGCTCTTGGTCTTTATCGATCTTTTGATATGTGGCACTATCATGATGATGTTAGATACCTGGTGTAGCTCAAGTGTAAGCACCACCTCCTTTACTTGTCAATCCACGGAGATGTGAGGACCGGTATGAAGACCACGAGCAAGTGAAGGCACAAGTGTGTGAGTGAAAGCACACAAACATGCACACACATACACACACACGTGCACAAGGTAAGATCAAAGAGAGGAACAATGGAAAGCTTTGATTGCCAAAAGAGTTCTCTTACAAAGCTCTATTCTCTAACAAGCCAACCTCAAAAATGAGCTCTCTAGCTCTTTTATAGTTTCTTGACTAGTGTTGGCCCTGTCCAAACCTAGTGTCTGGCCTAGTTACAAATTAGGTTCGAGGGCTTATTTGAGGGCTCAAATGAAGTCTAAAAATTATGAAAATTGCTAGGATGATACTTCTAATATCCTCAAGCTTGAGGACTGCTTGGCTTGAACAAAATGGAGTTACAAAAATGGAAAATGGTATTTAAAATGGTTTTTAGTGATGAAAATCACTATTTTTGTAGGGAATTCTTGTGAAAATTTGACATACACTTCTTGGAGCTCCCTACTTGCTCCCTTTTCTTGTGTGTCCACTTCTTTGATGCACTTCCATGCTTTGTCCTTGATCTTGAGCTTCAACACTCCCCCCCCCCTCTCGAGTCTGTCGTCCCTGACAGACCCTTGTTGTAATGGTTGTTCCATGTAGAGAGGTAGTGTCCAGCCTTTGTATGTGCTGCTTTCTAGGTATTGATGTTGTCCTCATGATGTCCTCTAGCTCTTCCAAAGATGATGTTTAGAGCAATCATGCCAAGTACTCATAACCCATAATGAATGATGGGTAAATGTGTTCGTGCATGGGTTGAGGAAAATATGTGCCTTGTGCACGGCCCTGTAATGTAGCCCTATGCATGCTTACTTGGAAAATGCATTGGAAGAAGTATGGTGCAAAAATTGGGGGTCTTGAGCTAAGTGCTCAATGGTATGCCGACAAAGAGGTTTCATAATCTATCATGGTTATGGTGTTGCCAAAGTAAAGATACTTACCATGGTAAAGGTTCGATCGATGTTTATCTCTTTGTGTTGTACACCCGGCATTTGTGATGGAACATTGTCGATGAATGTCCGTGTTGATGGTCCACTAATGAAATTTTATGAGTGCCTGGTCCTGTCTCCTTTTTTCAAAGCAATATTTGCCAAATACTGAGAATTGAATTTCTTTATATTCCTTGGCAAACAACATTGAGTAACTACACCAAGCTTAGTTTCACATATTCTCTTTAGCTCACCATAAGCAAGAGTCTTCTCACCCAATATATAGACAAGGATTCTCAGGGTACCAAACTACCTCTTGCAGATATCTTCCTGGATGCTCTCATACATGCAGTAGTTAAGCATCACTCAAGTTGCGGACCTTCAAGCTCTTCACTCCTACCATGGTAAGAGGAAACCATAGTTGTGGATGTCATGTTCATGCCAAGTTCTTGACATCTACCAGATAAGGCAGAAATTATATCATCTGCTAGCCGAGACACACTTCTATCCAAACTGATAAATGCCCAATAATCAACAGTTCCACCTTCAACTAAGCATGACTCGTTCATGTTTCATGATCCAAACCTGGGAACAAGTTCTTCCTCTCTTTTCTCTCTCTCTCTCTCTTTTTTTTTTTGAAGGAACAATGTCACAAAACAAGAAGACAGATGTTAGTATCAGAAAAAATAGATGACATATGTCAATGTGCTCTTGTGCATGGGACTCTCAAATGTGTCTATGCACGGCCATGTAATGTGGCCCTACATTAATGCATACTTTGGAAATGCATGACGTGAATGGTGCAAAAGACTGGGTTGTGCAAGGAGCACATGGTTGTCGCTCGTCGAGGCTTTCGATGTTATTTGTAGATGTTGATGCCATCTGTCATGGAGGTATCCATTAGATCTCGAGATGACAACTGATACTTCTTCCTTATGGGGATCCATTTGAGAACGATCTGTGACTGTGTAGTGAGCACCTTTGGCCTATTCATCCGTGGCTGGCTTCTTGACTGTTGTGTCCCTTGTGGTTGGCGTTTTGGTTTTGTAGGGGCCGCTGATGCTTTTGGCTTCCAAACCCATACCTTTGTGGATGGCCGCCTGACTCGCGTTGGAGAGGTTAGTTGGTCTACTTTTGTTCTTGGTGTTTGGTTCTGACCTTTGCCTCACCTTGGCTTCTTTGTTGAGACTTTTCACATATGGGAGAGCATAGGTTGTTGCGGACGTAAGAGCTTCCTAGGTACCCACATGTGTAATCGCCCTTGTTGAGTTGCAACTAATTCCTTAGGCACCCAAATTTGTCGGATACTTTGTGGTTGAGCTTGTCCGAGCTTCTTCCTTCATCTTCTAGCCTGGTTGGCTTGCCTGGATGGGGTTTGTGGGGGCAAGGCTGGCGGTTGCTCTCCTTTGCATACCCAGATCTGCCTCATGCTCGGAACTGCTATCTTGTTGAATGGTGTCTTTCTATTTGCTATAGCACTTGTCTTGAATTGTTGTGCGTGCTTCTTAGGTTGAACTACTATGGATGCTTTACTCTTTGAAAAAGAAGGAGGGTTTGCTTGCCTTTATGACTATCCTTCCATGATTGAGTCCTTCTAGATCATAGAGCTTTGGACACATACAACATCTTGCTTGTGAAGATTAGTCTTAGAGGAACTAAGAGAGTGTGTGGTGCCATGATCTGTGAGCATGCAATCTTCTAATTCTAATGTAATGCATTGTTCATGTACCCAAACTTGAAGAAGTTGACTTATGAGGTTCAGGTTGACGGCATGGTCATAAATCCAATCTTTTCCCAAGACAAGTGGTTCCATAAGGTCCTCATCTTGACACACTAGCATTTTGACTTTCATTGGAACATCTTGAAGGTAGATGGGAAATTCCACCTCGCCCAAACAAGGGGTTTCCACACCACCCAATCCTATGAGATAAGCTTCTATGGGATTGATGTTCAACTGCAAGTCTTGGCAGTAGGAAAGTCTAACTGCACTAGTTGTTGCACCTGAGTCAATCAATGCTTTCACAGTTCTTGCACTCTTCCCTCGTCCTATCTGTATGGTCACAAAGGGACGTCGGTCAATGCTTTGAGAGGTAATTTTGCCTGATTTTCAACACATATCCATGTGATATTTTGGGGCTTTTGAGTTGACATCTAGGCGTAGTTGCCTTAACTTATTTCACCTAATACGCTCTTTGGCCTCTACTTGTGCTTCTTCTCTGACCCTCAACTCTTCGTCTTTCCGCTTCTTAGCAGTATTGAGTGTCGTTAGCATATCCTCTGTAAGAGGTTCTTGATATAACTTGACTCTACATCCACTAATATAGTTGGGCAAGATATCACCTTCTAAAGTAGCCAATTGAATTGCACCGCTAGTGGAAATTCTGTTAATGATCATGGGTCCATATCCTCGTTTTTCCAACTTATGGGCATGTTTTTTTAGTGTGTAAACCAACACTAGATCTCCCTCTTTCAGTCCCTTATCCTTGATGTGTGCATCAAAGTATGCCTTTTGTCTTTTCTTTGCAGCATAGATGCCTGCTACGGCTCGTAGCCTCGTCTCACCTAAGCATTCTAGATCAAAGATCTTGGAGGACAACTCATGTCCCTTCCACTCATGCTCCTGTGCTACCTTTAATGGAGGGATTAAGAAGTCCAATGGTAGCACCACATTCTATCCAAAGACCATCTGAAATGGGGTGGCATTGAGTACCGTTTTGTAGGCGACTCGGTAAGCCCAAACGGCATGATGAAGTTGTTTGTCCCAATCAGAGCGTTTATTATTTACCAATTTAGTCAAGACCTTACATAGGATCTTATTTGTGCTCTCGGCCTGTCTATTAGCTTGGGGATGATAGGGGGCAGACTTCTTATGTATCACCAAGAATTCTTGGAGAAGATTTTCAATGACTTCATTTAAGAAGTGTGTGCCTCTATCACTTACTAACTCTATTGGTAGTCCATATCTAGTGAACACATTCTCGAATAAGAACTTAGCCGTCGTTTGAGCATCATTCTTTGTTGTGGCTTTGACTTCTACCCACTTTGTAAGGTAATCTGTGGCTACAATAGTGTACTCTGCATGGGAGTTTCTAGCTGGGGGGTTAATAGAGCCTACAAAGTCTATACCCCACTTTGAAAATGCACGTCCTCCCATCATTGGTCTCAAAGGCATCTCATCTTTTCTAACTGGTTATTGTGCACGTTGGCATGTGTCGCATTTCTTCACATAGGTATGTGCATCCATATGAAGAGTTGGTCACCAAAGTCCTCAGAAAAGAATGGTCTTGATAACTCGGTCAGGATCAAAATGTCCACCTGCAACACTACTGTGTGCAGTTTCTAAGACTTTCAAATAGTCTGATTCATGAATGCACAGTCTTAGGTAACCATCTTTGCCTCTTCGGTATAGGTTGTTGCCTACTAAGGCATAGTCGTGAGCCTCTTGCTCCATACTTCTTCTTCGTGCTAGGCTAGCCTCTTTGGGTAATGTTTTTGATTGCATAAATTCTACCAATGGAGCACTCCACTCTGGAATTAACGACACTTGATAAAGGGTGGCATGCTCCACTGGGGGCCTCTCTTTGCACATTGGACAATTCTTAATCCACTCGTGTATTTCTTTGTCCATGCTAGGCCAATACACTCCTAAACGCTTCAGATTCTGCAATGTTCGTTGTTTAGAATAGTGATTTCCTAGCAATCCTTCATGAGCTTGCTGCAACCAACTACTATGTTCATCATCCTCAACACAACAAGCTAGTACACCTTTCGTATCTTGTTTGTACATGCTTCCTACCAATATGTGATATTTTTGTGATTTTACAATTTCTTCTTGTGAGGTTTTCACATTCTTATTTGTGGGTCCGAAGGTGAGGACTGGTACCAACTTATTTGCCCATTTAGGAACAACTTCCAAACAGATAAGCATCAAGTAGTTCATCAGACACTCCTTGCGGTGACTCTCCTGAACTAATGCAAGAAAGGTGATCTTCCCGGAGGTGGGTTCTACCTTTTCTAACAACAACTTCAAAGTCATATTCCATTAGTAAGAGAAACCATCTTACTAAACATCCTGTATTGCAAGGTTTATTGACCAAATATAACAAAGCTTGATGATCAGTGAAAAACTTGAACTTATTGGCCAATAGATAGTGCCTAAACTTCTTCACGGCATATACCATACCTAAACCTTCTCTCTTTGTTGTTGTATAATTTCGCTCAGCTGTAGTGAGTTGTTTGCTGGCATATGCTATAGGCAAATCTAGATTTCCTTCACCTATGGGTTGTGCTAGCACACATCCTATGGCATGATTATAGGCATCCACATGGACATGGAATGGCTTATTCCAATCAGGAGTGGTCAGTATTGGTGATGTGCACAAATGCCTCTTCAACTCATTGAAGGAATTTTTGCATTCATCGTTCCACTCGAAGTTTGTCAACAAGGCATAAAGAGGTCTAGCTATGATCGCATACATGTGGATAAACCTGCGATAATATCCACAATGGCCCATAAAGGCTTGTACCTCTTTAACATTCCTTGGTCTTGGAAGCTCTACGATGGCTCATACTTTGTCCTCATCTGTTGATATTCCATTCTTAGAAACAATATGACCTAAGATCTTACCTTGTCGAACCATAAAAACACACTTCTCTAGGTTCAGACACACTCGATATTCTCTACACTTATTGAAAATTTGTCTGAGCTTAGGGATATGGTATCTTCTTTCTTGGGAATGAGCACATAAATTGTCCACATATACTTCTAAGCTCTTTTGCAAGAACTATTTTGAAGACATGACACATGAGCCTTTGGAATGTTGCAGGTGCATTGGTGAGCCCAAATGGCATCACACGAAATGCAAAGATTCCCCACTCTGTAGCAAATGCTATTTTGTGTTGATCTTCTAGGGCAATGGCTACCTGATTGTAACCAAAAAATCCATCAAGGAAGCTATAAACTTCCATACCTGCAACACTCTCCAATAAATGTTCGCTGATTGGAAGTGGATAGCTATCTCTGATTGTAGCGGCATTAACTTTTTTAGGGTTAATACACACTCGTAAGTTTCCATTCTTCTTGGGCACCACTACAATGGGGGACACCCATTCAGTATGCTCAATCACATAGATGAATCCAGCTTCAATCAACCTATCAATTTCTTCTTTTATTTTAGCTACATAAGTGTCATTATATGTGTAGGGCTTTTGTTTGGTGGGCTTGGCATCAGCAGTCATGGGAATCATATGAGAGCATATTCTTGGATCTACCCCCTTCAAGTCTCTATAATGCCATGTAAACACATCCCTATATTCCCTTAATAGAGCTACAAGCTCCAAATTTTCTTCTTGTGCACTTAGGTCATCTCTTATGTACGTGCATCGCTCTTCGTTCTCTTCAATGGTCACTACAATCTTTTTGGTCTTTTCTTTGTTATCATACACTTCTCCCATGATGGCCTCTCTCTTAGGCATTCGTACCAAAATTTTCCGATCTTCAACTTCATATTTCTTGAAGTTTTCTGGTACTTCAAACAATGATTCCTCCTTTTCTTGTTTCACAACTTTTCTTTTCTTTCTCTTTTGACCTCCGTCACTGCCCTCCTTTGAATTTACAGTTTTAATGCTTGTGAGAGGTTCTTCTTTTTTTGGATTAAATACTCCGACATCTTCTAGATAGTGTTTCTCAGAGTTAAAGCAACTATCCATCACAATGGACTCTAGATCATCGTCATCCTCTCCTTCTTCTATGACATCACTAGGGTCACATTCTTTGAGCAAGGGCTGACACATGAACACTGAAATATCTAACCTTCCTCATCACAATGAGGTGTCCATTGTTCTTCATTGACTGCAATGTCCATGGTAGCTAAGATTTCTGCCCAACCATGAGGCTCAAATTCCTCATTTGGAAAGATCATTGGTGTATAGGCTGGGTCTTTAATTGGTCTATCTCCTGGAGAAGTTCCTTCTTCTCTTGCCTTTAAGCATTTTTCCTCTTCCTCCGTGACCTTGCACATCCACAAATGAGTATCTTCATGCAACCAGGATGGATCAGGTGAACTTCCAGAATGCACAGAGATTGAACCTTCTTTCGCTTTGTGGATAGGATTCCACTGTAGGGGTGGTACATCTCTGAAGGTGTAATCCTTCAAGTTGACCTTGGTGGTGACCCCTAAGTGCTATAAGTACAAGGAGTTGGTTCCCAAAACCTGTACTATTTGCAACTGTCGTAGGAAGGGTCTTCCTAGACATTATTTTTCTCAAAGTCACATATAGCAAATGTATGTTCAAACTCTACACCACAAGTGGTTAGAGTTATCCCTTCTATCAATCCTAGAGGTCTTTCAAAATGACCATCTGCCATTTGAAGCTTCATTCTAGTTGGTCTTAATGTGGGTTTGCCCCATCGCTTCCACAAAGAGGTGGTCGCAATAGCAACACCAGCACCTCAATCTATGATTGCTTTGATTGTGTAACCTTGGTAGGTGATTGGAAGATAAGTATTACCTTCTTCACCCTCACACATCTCTCCTATTTTATTGAGAGGTATTTCTGGAACTTTTTGCTTAGAGCCTGCTTTTGGCATTTTGGAATCAAGTTCTGGAACTTGATCCTTCACATCATTCTAGAGCTCAGGTTTTGCTTTGAGCAGCTCTTCTATGGTGAGATGACACTGAACCTTAGTGTTCTTCACGACATCCGTGTTCCGTGGAACCACTGAGTCTTCATTTCTTACCAATATTGTGGGAGCTCTGATCTGAAGAGATTCAGATTCCCAAGGGCCAGTGAATTTTGGCAGCTCTTCTAAAGTATTAGATTCAAAATCTAATCTTTCATCTTCATGTTGTTCTGCTTCATCTTCGTAAATAGATAGAATGTCTTGGGGAAATCGATCATGAAGGTCATCAATCTCACGAATAGGAGGGGAATTACCCTTCTCCTTGGCCCATTTCTCCTCTTGTATTTCCCGCAAGAACTCTTGAGAGTAATTTTGAATTGAAAGAGGTGTTCCAACATTCGTAGACTTAGGAACATAAGATGCCATTGGTGCTGAGCTTTCTCTCTCAATAACTGGTTGAGCTTGTGGAGGTAAAGAAACTTGTGGTTTGTTTACCAACTGCTCTAATCTTTCTAGTAAGCCCTGGAAATGCAAATCCGGTTTGACAGAGTTTGTCTTATTGAACTTTTGACTAGTCTCGAGTATATCTTGAGCTTGTTCTACCATTTTTCATGCACATTCTCATCTGTTCAATCTCTAAATCCACTCTAGGGTAACTCTTGTCTAGATTTGCAGCTGTTGACCCTTCTTGAATTCAAGCCTAGTAGGCCTTGAACATCATGTCCAAGCCTTCTTGGGTTGGATCTGCAAAAACAGACCCTGGTTGCGGTCTATTTACAATGGGTGGTGGGGTGGGATGAGGTGGAGTACATGGAGTTGGGCATGCAAGGGGCTTTGAGATGCAATGTCATCTATTTTTGTTTTCGCTTCTTTCAGGCTTTCTTCTAGTTCTGATAACTTTTTATTCCACTTGTGATTGGCCTTCTCTCTAGTATCCTTCCATGTTCTTATTCTCCTCTTACTAGGTTCTCCCGATTCACTCGGCTCCTGTTTTAAGGCTTGTGCTCTAGTGACAGCTTGTATAGGAGCCACATTACTGCTACTTGAACTTGAATCCGCCACTAAGCCTACCACATTAATGGGTGTAATCTTGGGTGCACTGGAGGGGTCTCTTGGACAATCTCTGGGGAGATGGTCTTTGCCACATTCAGGACAAAAGGCTTGTATTGTGATAGCCTGTCCTTGTCCTCGAGTTGATGGGTGGGGACATTCACGAATGAAATGGTCGCCCTGACATGTGAAACATGGTCCTCTAGGGGCTTGTGGTCTTACTTGTCTCAATTGGGGCCTAGGGTTTGCATTTGTGTACATGACATTGGAGTATTCAGACTCCCAATTTTGTTCCATAGGTGGTGCCTCATATTGATACGGGTAAATCTCACTATGTTCAGGTGACTCTGTGTAATTAGCATGTGGACTACCTTCATGGGAGTAGTCTAAACTACGAGCATGAGAGTCATTCTCTGAGATCAGTGGGGTCACTGGCACCAATGCTCTATTAAGCTTCTCTTCTGCCACTGCATACTTAACTGGAATTACATTGGTAGGCGCTGGTGGTTGGTTTCCTAGGATTGGTTGTGGCCTATATGGTGCCTGATACTGTTGTTGTGGTCCATAATATGGCGGTTGGTATTGGTTCTGATACCTACCCTGTTGGTAAGGTTGTTGATAGTTTTGTCTAATAGTGTGTCTATTGTATGAACAATCTTGAGCTGTGTGGTTCATGTATTTTCTCTCAATAGTGCAATATGGAGCATTCCTTTCTCTCATGTTCTGGTTGTGCAATGGGCATACATTAGCCATGTGGTCGCCTCCACAAGTGTAACACCGGTTCAATGAGGTGACTCTTGGTATTTGTTTATTTTGAACTCCTAGCTTCTTGGCAACTTGCTCTGCTATCTCATCCAGCTCAGTGGAGGCTCTAGAGGTATGACTAGTAGAACTGTCAGAGTCTTGATAGAGTTTGGATAATCCTAACTCCTCACCCAAGTTGTCTTCTATGTCAGTGCAGGTCCGCACACACTCTTCTATCCTTCTAGGCTCTTTCAAGTACACATATGATCTTAACTTGGTGCTTAGTAAGCCATCTAAAAACAAAGCCACTTGTTTGGCTAGTGTGGGTAACTCTGGAGCAGGGCATCTTTCTAGGTACTGTCTGAACCTTCTACCTAATAGTCGCACTGTTTCTTGGGGTGTCTGCTTGAAGCTGTGGATCAAAGATGATATGTTATGCATGATACCACTCTTGGAAAATTCTACAATGAGTTCATCTAATAATTGACCTATATCGCGATAGTTGCGACTACTCAGTGGTCGAAACAAAGCTAAGGTAGTGCTCTTAAGAGTCAAACCAAATGCCTCGTATTGGGTGAACAAATCCTCAACCTGTTCAGCTCTCAACACTTGTTTGAATTCGGCCACATGATCATAAGGATCTCCTGTCCCGTCAAAATAATTCTTCATTGCCTTGATCACTTGAGTGGGTCTAAGGGTTCTTGGGTGCTCTCGGGGTCTAGGCAATGGAAAATCATGTTCATCTCTTTGTTGCCTATGTGCTTGATGTCTCTCTCTTTCAGGTCTTTCATTTTCAAATCCTGATCTATTTCTGCCCACAGTGTGTGCAAAACTTACCTCAGGTCTCTCTCTAGTTCTTTCTCTCTGGGCTTCATGAGCTTGGGATGATCCTACTCCTTGGAGGCCATGGGAAACATTGGATCTTGGTGGAGGGAAAATCAATTCACTCTTCCAAGTATATGCATGTCTATCATGTTTTGTTACCAAGAACATTTTCTCTTATGTGTTATCCAGGTAGAAAACTTTTCCTGGTGTCTCGGGATCCTTGAACTCGTAGATGATGACTATGCCCAATTGGCTAGGTTGATCTGGCTTGAATCTCCAAAAGGATTCCTCTGTTTCTCTATTCAAGAATAGTTCTATGCTTTTGTTGTCTTGAGGGATCCAATCTGGAGTGATCACTCTGGTCAAAACTGACTTACCTCTAGGAGTCTGGGGTCCTTGTCCTACATTTCCTTGTTCTAGGTCTCCTATCTCATTCTCACGAATGATATTTACAAACTCATCGGTCCTATCTGGTAGGTTGGTGACCACATACATGGCTCCTTCCTTATCAATGTATGAACCTTCTTCAAACTTGACTACTGGGTGTTCAAGTCCAAAGGGTTGATCTGGATTTTTGAGTTGGACCACTGATCGTCTCAGACCATCCTCATAGATGCGAGCACCCAATTGGTTGGTCAGAATATATTCCAATTGTGTCTTATAGGGACCTTCTGGTGTTTGTAAATAGGCAGTGTCTGAGTTACCTATAGGTTTCCCCATGCTAAAAGACATTTCTGAGTCACTTGTGTCTGAACTTAGTATGTAAGGATAACCACTTAGTTGTTGTGCCCAAGACTTAGCTGTATGGTTGACACTAGCCTCAGAAGATCTATTGCTTTGTCTATCCTTGCCTAGGTGTCTACCAGATCTCAGGTTCATAAGCTTTGGTTAAGAGTCCGAAATTTCCCCTTGGTATGGTTCAAAATCCTTTGGAGTCCCCTTGGGTCCCTGGTCCCACCTAAGGGTCAACTTCAAATTATCCTATCTGAAAACCAACGCAGTATTCTTATAAAAAATAGTTGAGGTTGTGTAGGATTCGAAACAAGCTTTCCAACGAGCTATAGTGCTCAAAAAATGGACTTTTGATGAAAAAGTTATGTCAAATCAGGCTCCTAGGGATCAAAACAGGGAAACAGGCACTTATGGAAAAATCACGATTTTGTATGAAAATCGCAATTCTGAGGGATCATGAAAATCGCGATGCTGAGCAACCACAAAAATCATGATTTTGTGAAATCATGAAAATCGCGATGCTGAGCACCTATGAAAATCGCGATTCTGAGGGATCATGAAAATCGTGATGCTGAGCAACCACAAAAATCACGATTTTGTGAAATCATGAAAATCGCGATGTTGAGCACCTATGAAAATTGTGTTTTGGAGACCTCCTGAAAATTGTGAAAATTGCGATTTTTTAGCTTAGTGAAAATCGTGTCTTGAAAATCGTGATTTCAAGTGAGAATCGTGAAAAACGCGATTTTGAGTATGATCACAAAATCACGATTTTGATTGAGAATTGTGTTCTTGAAAATCGTATTTTAAAAATCGCGATTTTGGATGAAAGTCGTTTTTTTTTTTTTTAATCGCGATTTTGTACCTTAGTGAAAATCGTGAAAATCGTGATTTTGATTGAAAATCGTGTTTTTGAAAATCGCGATTTTGGAGCCATAGAGAAGCGTGTTTTCACAAAATCGTGTTTTTGGCTAAAAATTGTGATTTGTGAAAATCGCGATTTTGAGCCCACTGAAAGTCGTGTTTTCTCAAAGTCGTGTTTTTGACATGAAAATCGCGATTTTGATTGAGAATCATGTTTTTTGCTCAGAATCGTATTTTTTCTTGAAAATCGTAATTTTTTTCTTGAAAATCGTGTTTTTGAAAATCTTAGAGAATCGCAATTTTGAGCACAACCAGAGAATCACGATTCTGAGAATGACCCCAGAATCGTGTTCTTTTCAAAAGGCTTTTAGGCGGGAAATAGAAAATCGTGTTTTTCTTTTTTAATTTGAATTTTTTGAAAATCATGATTTTCAGTCAGAATCGTGTTTTTTGGCGGGAAATTCAAATTTCTGAACGCCGAGCAATGGCAAACTCCATATGTGTTGAAAATCTTGAAAAAACACAGGCGTTTGCTCTCCCTTGCACTTCCTAACTCCTTTTCGCACAATAATGCATGAAAAATGGTATGAAAATGGTGAAAATGCAGTAAAAAACAAGAAATTTCTATGAAGAAGAAGATGGATGAAGATGGTGATGATGATGATGAAGAAGGAGAAGAATAAAAATCAGAAAATGAACAAAAATGACAGTTTTTTTACCTTCCAACGTCGCAAATCTACAATCTTACCATCACAATGCTCGTCCTCGAAGCTCTCTCCCCGGCAACGGCGCCAAAATTTGGTGTAGCTCAAGCGTAAGCACCACCTCCTTTACTTGTCAATCCGCGGAGATGTGAGGACCGGTATGAAGACCACGAGCAAGTGAAGGCACAAGTGCGTGAGTGAAAGTACACAAACATGCACACACATACACACACGCACAAGGTAAGATCAAAGAGAGGAACAATGGAAAGCTTCGATTGCCAAAAGATTTCTCTTACAAAAGCTCTATTCTCTAACAAGCAACCTCAAAAATGAGTTCTCTAGCTCTTTTTATAGTTTTTTGACTAGTTTTGGCCCTGCCCAGACCTAGTGTCCGGCCTAGTTAAAAATTAAGTTCTAGGGCTTATTTGAGGGCTCAAATGAAGTCTAAAAATTATGAAAATTGGTAGGATGATACTTCTAATACTCCTCAACCTTGAGGACTCATTGGCTTGAACAAAATGGAGTTACAAAAATGGACAATGGTATTTACAATGGTTTTTAGTGATGAAAATCACTATTTTTGTAGGGAATTCTTGTGAAAATTTGACATACACTTCTTGGAGCTCCCTACTTGCTCCCTTTTCTTGTGTGTCCACTTCTTTGATGCACTTCCATGCTTTGTCCTTGACCTTGAGCTTCAACAATACCCATGGTGGAACTAGAAAGGGTTGGTAGTATATCGATATGTAGAATCAAGTGCATGATTCTCATGATGAAATGCATTCCTCTTTAGACTCTGATGATGATCCTTTTGATGTGGGATCATGATTTGATAGAATTCAATCCAACTTGTTTCTTTTTCTTAGAATATTTTAATGACATATAATCATGATCTCCACGTGTAGGTTGCTTACCTTGATGTTATCCAACTACATGGTTTCTAGCTGAGATTCTTCCAACATATATTGTTGATAAATTGAGGTAAACTTGTATTCTCGATCTTGCATACAAGTTTTCTTCTATTCTTGTTTCTTGAATAACCTATTATGACCATCAATTGTTTTATTAATGAATTCATTTGAAGTGCTTACCTTGGACATGGTTAACATGATGCCCTTAACATCTTCATGTAATCCCCATCAAAATTGGTTGATAAAATAATCCTCATGCCCTAAATCTACCTATGCATCAAAATTTAAGCACAATTTGTGATCTCACGTGGCATGAAGACTATTTCATAAGCCAATTTATATGGGGTTTGAGAGATTATGTGAAGAACCTTCTGCTCACCATGCCCGAGTTTAAGAAATTTTTTTTTTTAAAGGAAGTTCGGCAATAGCCTACTCTCCCGGACTTGAATTAAATTAATAAACAAAGGTACAAAAGAAGGGGACTAGTGCCCACGGGACCCCCCAAATCCCACAAAGCAGGGGAAGCTTGATTGAATCCTAGGTTGCATTACAGAGAAGGTTAATCACCCTCTCGTCGCCCTCATGCGGGGCCCACTTGGGTTTGAGCTTGTTGTTGATCAAAAGGAGGACTTGATGGTGCCTGAAGGGGGGGGACTTCTTACTGTTAGCGATCCTTTTGCCCAGGAGGAATAGTGATTTCTCAATCGACCACTCCCTAGGGGGGTCGCCGAAGTTGAGAGCACACCTCTCCCGCCAAATTTTCCACAGGACTTCCCCTCTGATGGCGTTCCAGAGTGTCGCAGAGCAGCCGATCGCTTCTCCCAAAAGGACTTGTTTCCAACTAAGCTGTTTTTGAAGTCTGATTTTCATTCCAACCGTCTGCCAGACTCTGTAGGAGTAGGGGCAAGTAAGGAAGATGTGTGGGACATCTTCGATAGCGCGGTGGCAGCGTTTGCACCAAGGAGGGATCCCACAAAGTTTGCTAGCCTTATGGTTGGTCCAAATTCCTCGATGAAGAATTTGCCATAAGAGGACAGACTTCTTAATCTCAATGAGGGGGTGCCAGATACTCATGAATTTCATGTCCCACCGAAGCCGCGTCCAAGACAGGCACCACTTCTTGTTGAGGCTGATCTGGAGGTCAGCTGTTTCTTTGATGTTCGGGATTTTGAGTAGGCTATTTCCATTGTGCCATTTGAGACCAAGCGAGTTCGGTGTGTCGTGTCCCATGAGAAGGCGAGTCTTGTGACGATCCCAAGCGAGGCATCTGCTTTGCAAAGTGTTCCATTCTTCGTAGGAGATGTTTATGCGAGGGTCAATATCCTCAAAGTTGATCCAGTTGTTGGTGTCATGTTTCCAGAGGTGTTTCCATTTTTTGAATCCTTTGTTCCATAGCTTCTTGGCGTTTTGAATGTTCCACGACTCCACACTCCGGATGCCATGTATCGGGAACCAGATAGAGTCGTTTTGTCTGATTCCGGCCGCCCACTTCCAGTCCTCACTAATTCTTGTGAAGCTTTTGACTTTATTCCAGCCCTTCCAAAGGGAGCACACGAGATTGGAGCCTTTCGGGAAGACGGGGATCGGGGAGAAAGGCAGGGTCATGATGTCAAGATTCTTCCAGTTCGGGAACCCCGTGAGGGCCAACTCATTCTTGTTTCTGAAGATTAGCTTGGCCCACGAGGCCTCCCTATTGCACCAAGCCTTAATCATCCATTTGGCTGCCAGTTTGTTGGCCATACACCCAATGTCCAGGATACCGAGCCCCCCGCTATCTCTAGGGCTAGTGCAGATGGCCCATTTGATTTTAGGCACCCCCCTTCTGTTATGATCGCCCGTCCAAAGAAAGTTTCTACAAATACTATTCAGTTTGGACAAGCCTTGCTCGTTCGGTCTCCAACAAGAAAGGAAATAGATGGTAGAAGAGAGGAGGAACGTGTTGATAACCATCGCACGCCCAGCGAGATTGATTTGCATACCTCTCCAATAGTTAAGTTTGTTTTCGAGTTTAGCCAGCACCCAGCTCCACCGCTGCTCCATGGAGACGCCAAACCCCAAGGGGATTCCAAGAATTAGCAAGACACCTCCAGAAGGTCTCCAGGCTGGTATTATCGTTGTGGACGAACGCGTTCATATCATCAGCAAAAAGTCTCATGATGATTTGACTGTGGTCGTGAGGCAGCCGGAGGCCTTTGATATTGCCAACCTCCACATGATGAGCCACAAGTCTGCTCAGCCCCTCAGTGGCGATGGCAAAAAGAAGGGGGGCCAGAGGGCACCCTTGTCTAATCGATCTTCTAAGATGGATCGTGTTCGAAATTTTGCCGTTAACGTTAATTTGGGTCGTTGCGTTTCCGAGAAGGGTCGCGACCATCTTGGTGAATTTCTGACTAAGTCCGAGATCTTTGAGCGACTGCAGAACATAGTCCCATTCTAGCCTGTCGTAGGCTTTGTCAAAGTCGATCTTGAGGAAAACCACATCTTGATTAGACTCTTTTGCAAATTGAATACCTTCCCAAATATCCATAATGGTTTCCAGGATAGACCTGCCTTTGATGAAACCTTTTTGATCCTCACTAAGCCAAGATCTCAGATGGCACGAGAGTCTGTTGGCAATGACTTTGGCGATGATCTTGTATCCTGTTTGGAGCATCGTAATAGGCCGCCAGTTCTCGATTCTATTCTTTTCCCCCTTCTTATAAATCAACTTGATAATTCCATTATTTAGACAAGAAGGAAGAGCACCAAACTTTAGCGCTTCTTGCCAAACCATCCGAAGAGGGGTGGCAACCACCAGCTTGAAGGATTTAAAGAACTCGTTGGTGAGTCCGTCGGGTCCCGGGCTTTTACCGAGAGGGAGGGCATCAATGACCTCAATGATTTCTGATTCCGAGATAGGGGCATGAAGTAGGGAGTGGAGGTTGGGTGGTATCCTCCGGGGGGAAACCCTAGAAATGGCAGCCATACAGTCCCTTCTATGGTGGGAAGGGGGGTTCGAGGTTCCCAGAAGTCTCGTGAAGTGCCCCTCGATGATGCCTAAATTATCTTCTTCCGAATTGCATACATTGCCATGTGGGTCAAGCAGTAATGGGATCGACTCTCTGTTGTGTTTCCTTTTAAGGATGCGACACATCTCTTTGGTGGGTTTGTCGGCTTTGCCAGCCCACCACTCCTTGAAGAAGATCTGCAAGTTTTTCCTTTGTATTTCTTCCTCGTATCTCAACACTGCTCTGATTTTTCTGAGGCCTTTCTGGGCTTGTTGTTTTCCTTTGTTCACTTCCTCCTCGAGCCGCCAGAGTCTGTGGTAAAGGGCTTCCCTACGAGCCCGCCGCACAGTCTCGAGCATCTTCTTAGTTCTGATCATGATCTTACGAGACTTGTCGACCGCACTTCTCCAGCACTTGGCCGGGGCCAAGCCAGAGGCGAACGCCACTTTCCACACCTCGGCAATTTCTTGGTGGACAGAAGGGAGAGAGAAGGTGGAAGCGTCGGCATGGAACCACGGAGCCTTGCGGATTTTGTTGGAAGGTTGAAAAGTGATAACGATCGGGTAGTGATCAGAGATAGTGAGGTCAGTGCGTTGCGTGATGGTAGGGAGGCCCCACTGTTGGGTAAAACTCTGAGAGATGTAGCATCTATCGAGTCTAGCTTTCCTCAGGTCCTCGCCCGCTTGAAGATTCGACCAAGAAAAGCCACTCGAGTCTTTGAACTCAATCAAGTCCAAGTGGAGTTTGGTCAGGTCCCACGTGTCTTTCTCCCGACTGTCGATGACCCTGCCCTTGCCCATCCATCTGTCCATAGGGTCTTCCACCATGTTGAAGTCTCCACAAATAAGCACGTTGTGGGGAAGCGAGTCTAAGGAAGCCCAAGTGTTCAGTCTCTCCAAATCCCCGTTAGGGGCGTACAAAGAAACCAAAGTAACACAAAGAGGAGCACCAAAAGAGACAGCAATCCAACGGTGACTTACATCTTCAATGGAGTTCTCAAGCTTTTCGAACCAGAGTTGTTTAACACCGATAACCGTTCCTCCAGACCCCCGCTGGTGCTTCGTTGGGATCCACACATGGGCCGAGGAGATCTGTCTGAGCCGCTTCTGGAGGTCTTCTCCGTCAATTTTAATCTCTTGAATACATATAAAGTCTGGGTTTAAGCTAATGTCGCGAAGCCATTGACCAATTATGGTCGCTCTTGAGGGGTCGGTTAGCCCTCGAGCATTCAGCGAGATGACAATCATTTTTGCATTGATCCCTCTTTGCGGGAGGGAGCCTTGACCTTTCTTCTCTTGACTTCGTCTTTCTTTTTCGCTGGGATCTGATCCCGACTTAGAAGTCGGTTCTTGTGGGGGCTTTTCCAGGGTAACTCCATAGGCTGCTTTCCTTTGCGGGATGCCCCTTGCTGGGGAGACTTGGGCCCCGTGCTCGGCACTGTTTCCGGGATCGTCGATCCAATGATGGAACTTTCACTATCCATGTTGTCTTCGTTACTAGTGGTGAAACCATCTTCTTTGCTTGTAGTGTAACCCTCCTGGGGGGTTTCTTTATTGTCAGGGATCTCTAGGGCTATGTCGTAGGTGTCTATCTCGCGTAGCTTCCCACCTGGGTAGTCAAGCTCATTGATCTCCTTTTCTAGATTGCAATACAAATTGTTGTAGGGGGTAAGCAGCATGTTGTTTCTCTCGCCGTTGGCCCTAGGGCTTCTTTTCCTTCTTCTTCTAACTTCAATAAAGCCATCAGCATCAGCTTGCTGATTAAGGAGGCCCTTGCCTTCCCCCTCCTTGGTCGAGTGGGTCAAGTCGCCAATGTTGTCTTGAGCGGTTTTGGAGGCTTCTTGAAAGCGCTTGTTTTTTTGCCTGAGAGGGCAATCTTTAATCCTGTGACCTTGCTGGCCACAACGAAAGCACGCGTTGGGAAGGTTTTTGTATGTGATGTCCTGTTCCCATACATCTCCTTCGCCCATGTCCACTTTGATCATTGAGGGAAGCGGCGAACTGAGGTCGGCCTCGACACAGATTTGGGGGTGCCACCTAGCATTGAACGAGTGTCTTGCACCTTCATAGATGAGACCACCAACGTCTTCGCGTGAAGCCAGCGGCTTGCCGATAGGAGAGACAATGTCCCACACGAAGTTGTACAAGAAGTAAGGAAGGTTAGGGAGCTCAACCCAAAGAGGGTACCGAAGCGACTTCGATTTGTCGGGAGTAAAGTCCGGGGACCATCTGAATAGGCACAGGGTCGCCCGACCGAACTGCCAGGTGCCAACGCTAAGGGCTTGAAACGCCATCTCTTCATTTTCAAAGATTAGCAGCATGTGGTTCGCTGGTAAGAACTGACATTTGCTAACAATTAGTCCTCGAGGGAACCACTCTTTTCGAAGCCATTGTCGCACAGTTTCGAGCGGGGGCCTAGGGCCAAACACTTGGCCGACGAGGCAAACTTTCTTGAGCTCCTCCTGAGCCGACAGAACTGCGGGTCTACTGAGGGAAACAATGGGGGATTCAACACTTTCGGATGCCCCCGGGGCGGCACACGACCCCCCCTCCAGCAGAGCGGCCAGGAAATCGGTCTCCCTAGGGGGAGGGGCCCGATTACTTTTGACGAGAGAGGATGAAGCCACATCCATGGCCAAAAGGAACCCGCACCCACCTTTGCTCCTTGAATTACTTTTGCATTGAGAGACTTCAACCCACTAGCTGGAAGACAAGGAGAGGTCAAACCGTAGATTATCTTGCCGCGGAGGGTATTTCAAAGAGAGCCTCCAACTTCCAAGGTAGGCGGCCACACGCAAGAACAAAAGAGAGAGAGAACGCCTATCGTGATTCGCGAATCACGACACCAAAGCCTCTCTACCGCTTGTCGCCGCCGCTGTCTATCGCAAAGAGGTCTATTTATCGCGCTTCCTCTTCTTTTTTCTCTCTTTTTTTTTTTTTTTCTTTTTTTCTTTTTTTTTTTTTCTTTTTCTCTTTTTTTTTTTTTCTCTTCTCTTTTTTCTTTTTTTCTTCTTTCTTCTTTTTTCACTCTTTTTCTCCCGGATTTTCTGTCGCTATCCTGCCTCCTATCCTCTCATCCGATCGTCTTCATCCCGTCCGAGTACCAGCAAATACAGTCGCGGTTAGCCCGCTCCCCAAGGCCACGTGTCCCGCGACAGACGCAGAATCGCGACAGACCTACACTCTGCGATAGACCACGTGTCCCGCGACGACGCGATAGATAGAAGTCCGAGCTCGCGATAGACACAGCCGCGATAGACAGAGCTGTCCCCGCGATAGACAACGCCGTCCCACGCCGCGATAGACAAGGCCGTCCCCGCGATAGACGGAATGATTCTTCTGCTGCGCGATTGATGGTATGTTCGGCTCCACTACCGAAGGGCTTGGATTGGTTGGGCAAGGTCTGCTGTTTAGTCCTGGTGATTCAACGTATCGGGGGCGCAACTATGAGAGCACTGTAAGGCTGCTGGAACGATTGCTGAGTGATGCAAAGGGCTGGAATATTTGCTGCAAGACTCAAGAAGCTGATGGTGGCGTCTGTCGAAGCTGCTGACGTACCCAGTGAGTGGTTCCTTTGCTTTGCTCTCCTCGCGCTCCTTGCTCGTCGACCTGTAGTCGCCGTCCACACCTCTTCGTGCATCAGCCAGTCGTCGCCGCCCACAGCTCTCCGTCACTACGCCAGTCGTCGCCGCCCACAGCTCTCCGTCAGTCGTTTTTTCTTGAGTGGCATCCGAGTTTAAGAAATTAGTGAATCTATTCACTACAACAATAATGGCATAATACTTGTCTAATTTCAGTACATTTGTGATAAAATACATAGGGAATGAAGACCATGATCATGCAAGAATAGGTAATGGTTGAAAGAGACCATGATGTTTATGGAAAAGCACCTTAGATATATTGCATGTATCACAGGTCTTGATATATTCTTTGACTTCCTTCCGCATTGGGCCACCAACAATCCCGTGATGCAAGCTCTATCATCTCATTATCGTATTCACTCTAAAGTGGCATGCTGCAAGGCTATCATGGCATTGTTGGAGTACTTGAATGCAAAAAAGGTTCTTTGTAATGTAATAGTTCACAGTTTTCTTAGAAGTCGTTAACTTGATGAACTTTTCATGCTTATAATTTGTAAAAATTCATCATGCAATAATAACACTCACGAAGTAGATGGGTGAAGATTGAATCTTCTTGGTGACTTGAAGAGATAGATACTAGTTGGAGATGTTTTGGCTTGATAAGTACACTTTTTTTTTAATCAAAATCCTCTTTTCCTTTCTTTGGTGCAAAGTAAGATCTCCTTAATAAGACATCTAACTGACATTGTTGGCATCCTAGATGGTACATGATGATAAATTCAAACTTCGATAGGAAGTTACTATATGGAGACTAAGGATGTATGTGGTCATAAAATACTCGAAATTCTTGTAATTTGTGTGCAGAGTAGCTTTATAGGTGTACTCCTTCTAGATGGTGACAACTTGTATCAAAAACATCCACTATGGCAAGAAGTTGTTAAAAGTGCGTTTTTTTCGTCACAGACACTTTTAAGCTCTTTTCGGGTTCTTGGGGATGATAGGGGTCTAATAAATCAGAGGCCCCGTATCTTATTTTTCCCACTTAACTTATCAAGCAAGTAGTACATTAATGTTCAGTATCGAATTCTCTATACAGTTCTACTGTTCATACTCGTGTTAAGCTTTTCACAGTATGTAACGCAGGAATTACTAATTAATGTCGCACAGACTTATTATCGGCAACATACCATTACTGCGTTAATCACCAATTAATGTAACTTAACAAGGTAAGAGTAACAGTACTCAGAATTAAGGAATGCTGCACTACGGCGTCTCCACAGGCCACAAATCGCCCAGACAGACAGTCTGGCGATCCCGTTCCTCGCTACCGGGGAACCACCGAATTGCCTTTTCATTAATTGATAGAAAGATACAACACTTCGCTACGACCTTTCGGTACGTGCAGTATAGGAAAATATAATATTTACATAATGCCAATTTGGCGACCTTACACTGGCACGCACAGTGGACTTGAACCCGCAACGGAAACAAAATTAAGGGTCGTCTACGATGCCTTGTATATACATGGTTCTTGTTAACTTGAAGGTTCTGGTAATTTTCTGTTTTAGCGAATCCAGCATGATCTTTAAGGTTTCCGGCTCTACTAATTGTGCATCAGTGCAAACAGAATTGTAGCAACATTAGCTAATGCTTCCATGATGCACATGCGAAAGCACAAGAGCACAGAGAACACAGAAAACATAGAACACAGAAACACGCAGACACAATAGCGACTAACAGTGAAAGAATTAAGATTAAGTAGACACACGACAACGTGAGGCGATCGAAAATTCTAATCATCACGCAGTATTGAAATGATAACTTCCATAATTATGGCATGCATGCATGAGCAGAACCAGTAACACAGGGCGGCAATTAATCATATTTAGATATCAAAACAAGGAGAGTTACAGTCTATATTCACTGAAATACGGAACTAAAAAGAAAATAAGTGACACGCGGAAAAATGAGAAACACGTCAGCGGTGATCAGGCGATTGGTGATATGGGCGTAACTTTGAACCGTTAATTACTTTGGGAAGGGGAGCTCCGTTCAAGGTAGTCAACCAAAAAGTAGCTGGTCCCACTTGCTCACTAATCCAGTAAGGACCGAACCACCGTAATTTAAATTTCCCAACAGAACGATTTGCTTTAGCATTATAAAATAGCACAAGTTGGCCCACCATAAAAATTGGAGTCTTGAGGAAACGATCATGGGTACGGGCTTGCCGCAACTGAGCTTCTTGAAGAGTCAACAAACTTTCCCAACGATGTTCATCCAATGCTCTGAGTGCTTCCAACCGAAATGGCAAAGAGTCTTCGAGCAACAATTTCTGAGTTAGGGCCACGCGTAGGCTTGGCACTACAATCTCCATCGGCGCGATTGCTTCCAACCCATAAGCAAGCTTGAAGGGAGTCATTCCAGCTGCCACTTTGTATGTAGTCCGATATGCCCATAAAACTGCGAGAAGTAACTGATTCCAATGTTCTGGCGATTCCACGATCAATTTGCGAAGTATACTCAACAGAGTCTTATTGGTGCTTTCAGTCAATCCATTGGCACACGGATAGTATGGTGAACTGAATTTATGCAGAATTTGAAAAGTGTGCGTTAGTACTCGCATTAAATTGTTGGCAAAATGTGTGCCTTGGTCTGTCACAAGTTCTAGAGGTAATCCATAACGCGGAAAAACATCCTTCATCAGGCATTTTGCCACCAAAACAGCTGTGGCGGACCGTAAGGCCCAAGCTTCCGCCCACCTGGTAGCGTAATCTGTACAGGTCAGGATATATCAATTGTTGCTAAGGATCGCTGGTGGTGTTATTGGCCCAATAAAATCAAGACCCCACTTCTGAAAGGGTTCCAAAGGTAATACAGGTTGCAGAGGAAACAAGTGACACTGTAATGGCTGTCCAGACCGTTGACAAGTGTCACACTGCTGCACAAACTGAGTCACATCTTTGTACATGGTAGGCCACCAAAGCCCACTTTGCAGAATTTTTCGGTGAGTAAGATCGGCTGCAAAATGTCCATCGGAGGGTATTGAATGTGCCATAGCAATAACTGAGTCGGCTTCATGTGGTGGGATACAACGAAGTAAAACACCAGTATGATCCATGTAGTATAGCTGTCCTACAATCAATCGGAATCTGTGACTAAAAACTGCAATCTTCCGTCGCAGAGTAGGGGGAGTATGAGGAGGAACACACCCGTCAGTTATGGAAGTTAGTAATGTATCATAGTAGGTAGGCGGCACAGGAGGTTCTGTAGATTTGTCCAGAGCCGGCTCAGTAGCATAAATTGTTGGTGTAGTATCATCAATCACGATCGGAGATATCCATTCAGCGTGCTCGATTGGTACAATGAATCCCACCTTCAATAACCGATCGAGTTCTTCTTTGACCTGTGCTGCATAATTGGGGTTCATTCGGTAACTGGATTGTTTAATTGGCTTCGCCTCAGGCTTGAGCACTACCGGTGTTGATAGATCCGCGGATCAAGACCTTTCATATCGTGATAGTCCCAAGCAAAAACATCGGCAAACTCACGTAGGAGTCGGATCAAATCTTCTTGGAATGCCTCAGACAATCCTGCCTTAATCCTAACAGGTCGAGGGTTAGCCTCATCACCCAAATTATATGTTACTAACTGGTCTTCCGAAACATAAAATTGTCGAGGTTTCACCAAATCGTCAGCTGACTGTAAAAGCTGATGTAGGGTGGCTCCATCCATAGCAACACTATCGTCTGCATCTGCTTCTCCGGTCACTGGAACAACCATACATGCTGTCGGACTCCACGTGTCCGCTACTGATTGAAGATCTGCAGTACCTAAGGAGATCAGATCTTTATTGTTCTTCAGAAACGCCTCTTCCTCATCATCAGATAAGCCATCAAACATGTGGACCGGCTCCGCTACATATGGTCTGGCATGAAGCTCGCAGGGTTGGATGGCATCCAGTTTACCAACATATTTATGGTGATTATCTTTGAAAGTCAATTCCTGCGCTGACCAATCCTGTACAACTTTGGCTTGTTTCAACCATGGTCGACCGAAAAGGAGATTGTAGTCGAGGCTGGATTCTGGTAGTTCTAAAACTACAAAAGTCATTTTGAACGTGGTACCCTGCAGAATAATCGGGATATTCCGTACTAATCCCACCGGATGGACTCGGGATTGGTCTGCCATTCTGACAAAAAATTGGACGGGCTCGATTTGGGTCCACCCCAATTTCTTGCAGAGGACTGCAGTTGCTATATTCACACCCGAACCGCCATCAATTAGCACTTGAGTAATCTTTTGATTTTTATGCCAGACAGTGATTAATGGGACTGAATGATCCACCGTAGAATCAGTTTTTGGTTGTATTATTGCAGTCACCGGAGTACCGGTGTCGGGAAGAAGGAGGTCGTGGCAGGAAGCCGGTGCGTGGGGTTGGATCAGACCCCTCTCTGGTGCGTCGTTCCCGCTGTCCTGCGAGCGGCATCTGTGCACTGGGCGCCTCGCCTGTGCTCTCTGGAGCGTGCACGATCCTCGTCGGGACCCTTGCCCCTCGAAAGTGTCGAGACGTGGGACCGTGGGCGTCGGAAAGAGACGATCGGATACCGCAGTGATACACGGAATGCAGATGAAGCCCAACGATACAACGGAAATGAAACTGAAGCCTCCAATAAAATGAATGATACAAAGGCCGCTACAGTGCGGGCTGACGGTACAATAAAACCGCTACAGTGCGGTGCGATGATACAATATAAACGCCGCCGCTACAGTGCGGGCCGGCTAGTGTCTACTCTAGATCCCTCGCTATAGTGCAAGAAATTGCCCACGCGATTCCGCTTCGGTCTTCACGGTCCAGGCTTTTCTTCCAACTTTACTTCAGTCCGTTCTTTTCTTCAAGTATCCTCCGCAATGGTCTTCTCTTTACTTCAGATAATCAGAAACCGCATAAACCTGGAGGAGACGATCCACAAGGGCAATCCATGGGATGGGGTACTCTTTACTTCGGTCTTCAATCTTCAACTCTTCACTTCATTTAATGCTTCTTCAAATCATGAGAAACCTCAATAACCTGGAGTAGACGATCCACAAGGGTAATCCACAAGATGGGGGGATGAACCTGTTAGTACCTTAGGTCAAAATCATCTTCTCAACCATTTTAATGTTCTTCTTACAAACAAAACAATAGTACTCAAAAGAAGAAAAACAAAAATCCCTTTATCTTCGAGCATTTATAAATTTACAACAACTCGGGTGATGGATTTCCCATGTTAAAATTGCATGTCTACTAGTATGGCAATCACATTTACTAGAATGATTCAATCTTTAATGGATTTGCTCAATCTCCATGAAAAGATGGTAATCATGACATAACATGAAATCCTCCATATATGCTAGTAATACCCTATCATCTCGAACTCTCCATAGTTATGCAACGGAAGTACTTATAAAGTAGGACACGATATAGACAATAAAAGCATACATAGAGTTTACATCATCCAAACCCTTTTTATCGCAAATTTGCACATAGATTATTACTTTCAATTGTTTCCATAATTAAGGCTTTAAATCCTTGTGTTTATTTTTATGACCTTATCATTATATATGAGGTATTTGGCTACGTCTCTATATCAAACACCCCTCAAGCTCATCATTCGGATTTCTTCGTACCGCATTAGTATGTTGTCTTATATTTATTCTAGAACATCAAACAAATGCTATACATATAAAAATACAAATACAAATCCATTAATGACTCTGATCTCTCATTCTCTCTCTCTCTTTTACGTTCATGGTGACGATTTCTTCTCCAACCGACTTCAATTCTCTCTCTTCCTCTTCTCTGTCTCTCTCGTTTCATCTTCCATGCGAATGTGCGATCATCTCTCTCTCTCTCTCTCTCTCTCTCTCTCTCTCTCTCTCTCTCTCTCTCTCCCCGATTCTCAGAATTCTGCACCGCCACTCGAGTCCACGTAGACCTGCAACGGACGTCTTCTCCACCTCTGTATGCCAGCGTGTCAGACATCTCTCTCTCTCTCCGATTCTCAGAATTCTGCGCCGCCACTCGAGTCCACGTAGACCTGCAGCGGACGTCTTCTCCACCTCTGTCTTTCTTTTTTGTAGCACCTCGACAACCCATCTTCACATCATCTGCCGAATCCCTATAAGCGCGCAATGACCTCTCTCTATGTCTCTTCTCAAATGGATGCACCGCCTTCCCTTCTCTCTCTCTCAATCTACAGCCACAACAGCGATATCCTTGCTCCGGGCCTCCAGCTATCACGCCGTCTACAAAACTCTCTCATCTTCGTTTCTTCGTGCGCCGCCACAGATATTCTCCTTCCACGTGGCTCGCCGGCGTTCTTCTCCCACAATATCTCTCTGAATTACATAGTCATGGCGTCGATTATTTCCATAGTTTCAACATGATATGATATGATAGTATGGTTCCATTTATCAAGATATCAATATATCATCAACAATTCTTCGTAGTAATTGAAACAACTCGCACAATCCCATATTATCTACATGCAAGGTTTAAGCTTTCAAGTCATGGACTAAAGCACAGAATATATGAGCAATACCTAACTCTTGGAGAGCAAAACAAAAGCATGACCAAGCAAGAATAGACAAGGAGCATATACCTGGAGGAAACGATCCACAAGGGCAATCCACGGGATGGGGAAGAAACAAATGAGTTTGGGCTTATTTATAGGCCCCTCCCTAGGACTTCCTTCTAGAACGTTCTAACCTCCTCAATGAACTTTCTATTTTTGGTGGTATTTTTTAATTTTTCCATAGACTATGGTTTCGATTTCACATTGGATGTTCATAATTTAATTGGTTTTTAGGGTTTGGCCTACAAAAACTGCCATTTCCAAGGGTCAGACCTAGGGTTTTGGGTCGGGAAATTTAGGGTTTTACTAAGAGTTATCTCAAGCTCGCCAATTTCATAGTTTATTTACAAATTTGGCCTAAACTCCAAGGGTATCCAAGGGTTCAAGTTTGGTTTTCATGGGGTAAACTCAGGTTTTCAGGGGTTTTGAAGGGTCAAACCTAGGTTTTCATGGGTGTAATGTCAATTGTTTATACACACGGGTCTAACATACATCTCGAACATGTTTCCGCATCACACAATCAATCAATTCTGCCAAATAATGCATGAAATATACCCCTCTTCAGTCAAAACATCACACAAAAACTCAAAAACAATGAACTTTTGAGAAAAATTAGTGCACACTCTCTGCGGGATTTCATCCCGACATTCGCCCCCGCTAAACCTGCACATCGTCTCGATGGGCCAACCTGCAAGATGTCGACAGAAGCGCATCAAGGTTCTTTTGGAATACTTTTTTACTTTTTATGTTTTTCTTTTCAAAACTCAAATCATGATCTCAAGCAGTCATGCAATTTTTATAAAGATTAGTATGAATTTCAGAAAATTAGGTAGATTCAAGCTTCACAAACATCATACTATGCTTCTGCGTCTACAATCTGACAAGTAATCACATGAATAAATCGTTGGCTTTCTAGATCTTCTGATTGTTCAACTGGTTCAGATCCAACTGCTCATTCTAAGTACTAGCATATACATATGAATCTACTAGCTCAGTTTGTAGAATATACCTCGATTCCCACTATTTATCTCCTGCTTGCCCAACTCTCCATCAGATCTTTTTCTTTCTTTTTCCTTTGCATTTTCATTTTTCTTTTTCTTTTTCTTTTCTTTTTCACTTCATCTCAGCTCAGCATTTCTTCTTTTTATCTTTATTTCACAAATCAGCCTATGTCAAAATCGGGTGCAACTCATGGACTTGTCCACCCGGCCAAGTTTATCCCACCTGTCTACCAACCCGACATAGCGCACGATATACACAACATCAGCCCTGCATGAAATCGACATCAGCTCGTGGCTCTAACCACCCGGTCAGAGTGACTCCACCCGCCTACTAACCCATATAGGCGCATGATAACACATAGGTCAGGCCTACGACGAAACTAGCTATGGCTCATGGCCTTGATCACCCGACCAAGGTGGTTCCACCCGCCTACTAGCCCATCATAGCGCACCAACGACATACACGCACATATACAGCTGGCATGAGTATGAATGTTTCTTTATATCACGATCCATATGGAGGTACGATTTTGCAAGAAATAAATACTAGGATCCAAAGTTTCCCACTCACTAAGTGTTCAAATCAATCAGCATATACATGCACTCGGTCTAAGCATGCCATCACATCCCCAAGCTTTCACTCCCAAAAGTCTCTAGTCCACTAACTGATCCTATTCATATAATTTCTAGTCGCTCATGCTTCGTGCAAAGCCATAATAGATATTTGGTATCTTTATTCTACATGATTTTCATAAATTCATACATCTCTTTATCATACACACAAATGCAAAGCATGTGCTCTATCAGAAAGAAAACCAAACTCAAATTGGAAACATTTCACCTGATCATTTTATCCATCTTTATCATTGATTGATCTAGCGTTTCTTCATCTTCATGATCCATTATTCTTCATCAGCATCAGTATCCTCTAGTGTCATCAGTATCCTCTAGTGTCATCAGTATCCTCCAGCATCATCAGTATCCTCCAGTGTCATCAGTATCCTCCAAAATCGTCAGTATCCTCCAGTGTCATCAGTATCCTCCAGTGTCATCAGTATCCTCCAGTGTCATGAGTATCCTCCAGTGTCATCAGTATCCTCCAGTGTCATCAGTATCCTCCAGCATCATCCGTATCCTCCAGCATCATCAATATCCTCCAGTATCATCATCATCATAATCATCATCAACCATCATCATTAATGATCATAAACCATCATCATCATTCATTTTTAATATCAATCATTATCTTTCATCATCATCATTCATTTTTAATATCAATCATTATCTTTCATCATCATCATTCATCAATCATCAATCACCAATAATTCATCAATCATTTATCATCATGAATGATCAATCATCCTCATTCATTAATCATCAATCATCATCAACATCAATCGTTATGAATCACTTATCAATCATGGTCAATTATCATCATCATCATCATCATTCATCAACATTCAATAGCTCTTTATCATTTACATGCGTTTTCATTATGATTCTTCTTCTATCATCATTCAAGATTGGCAAATATATCTTGGAAAGTTAGATTTCTACTTTTCTTGTTCTTTTTCAAAGACTTAGAAGACTTTGCATCGCTTTTACATTCCCCTCGATTTGCGCAATAATATCATCAAGCAATTGTTTTTCTACTTTGTTAATTCGTTTATCAGATTTTACATCTTCTTGAGTTTCTTCTCTGCTCTTTTCTTGCTCAATCTGTCTATCAAAGTTTAATTGAGATTGTAATTTTGTAACTTTCTCTTGGTCAAATAGATTCTCATTAGTCAAAATTTTGGGATCAAATGAAACATATACATCATGCTCCTTCTTTGATTTCTCTTGCATTTCTCTATCAGATTCTCTTTTATGGTCAATTTCCATTTGTTCTCTTAGTATCTGTTCAATATTTTGCTTCTCAACCTTTATTTGTCTACCTTTGGTTTCTTCAATCGGTTTCTCTTGACTCTCAATAGATAGCAGGCTCTTTTGTTCATCTAATCTATTATCTTCATGAATCTTTGGTTTCCATATCTTTTGAAATAATTTTGATCTAGATTTGGTCTTCTCGAAATACTCTTTCATCCCACCTTTTCCTACATTCAGATGCAAAGGTATCTCCTCTTGATATCTACAAATTTTATTTTCATGTTCACTTACTAGTCTTTGTCTACATGCACTTTCATATGCCAGACAATCCCAAAACATATGTCCAAATTGATCGCACCAAAAGCAACATATAGGTCTCTTCTCAACGTGACTTGATTTCCTAGGTATCACTCTAGGCGTGGGTCTTCTAAGACCTAATGACTGTTTGTGTGCAGATATGCCTTGGACATTTACCTCATGTTCATTGTCGCATTTCAGTGCTTGTAGATTCTTAACTTGGTTAGTCAACAATTCAACCTTATTTTTCAATTCAGAAATCTCAAAATCCATTTCATTTTTTAGATCTTTAATGCTTATACCCATCACCTGAATAGTATCAGATATCGCATTTATCTTTTGCATTAAAGTCATAACAATACCAAACTTTGATTTTATAGATTCATTTGTGTTAAATTCTATTTCCTTAATTCGTTCCTCATATCTCCTAAACTGTTCCTCAATCATTTTGTTCATTTTAGTATTCCTCTTCTTATTATCTAAGCTGAGAAGTAGATTCTTAAACTATGCGTCAATGCAAAAGTGCACACCCGTATGCTCAAAACTGATGCAAAAAGTGGATGATCAAAGTCTTTCTATTCAAGTGTGTGGAGAAATGCAATAATTCAAATAACCAGAAATGTTGGTACCTGTAAATCTCTGTCCGATGCGGAGGTTCCTGTCTGTCTTCTCAAGGAGTGGGTGACACGTCGAGGATCACCGGGCAACCGCCTCGCTTCACGTCGGGTTCAGGTGTCGGGAAGAAGGAGGTCGTGGCAGGAAGCCGGTGTGTGGGGTTGGATCAAGCCCCTCTCTGGTGCGCCGTTCCCGCTGTCCTGCGAGCGGCGTCTGCGCGCTGGGTGCCTCGCCTGTGCTCTCTGGAGCGTGCGCGATCCTCGTCGGGACCCTTGCCCCTCGGAAGTGTCGAGAAGTGGGACCGTGGGCGTCGGAAAGAGACGATCGGATACCGCAGTGATACACGGAATGCAGATGAAGCCCAACGATACAACGGAAATGAAACTGAAGCCTCCAATAAAATGAATGATACAAAAATAGGCCGCTACAGTGCGGGCTGACGGTACAATAAAACCGCTACAGTGCGGTGCGATGATACAATATAAACGCCGCCGCTACAGTGCAAGCCGGCTAGTGTCTACTCTAGATCTCGCTACAGTGCGAGATATCGCCCACAGGATTCCGCTTCGGTCTTCACGGTCCAGACTTTTCTTCCAACTTTACTTCGGTCCGTTCTTTTCTTCAAGTATCCTCCGCAATGGCCTTCTCTTTACTTCAGATAATCAGAAACCGCATAAACCTGGAGGAGACGATCCACAAGGGCAATCCACGGGATGGGGTACTCTTTACTTCGGTCTTCAATCTTCAACTCTTCACTTCATTTAATGCTTCTTCAAATCATGAGAAACCTCAATAACCTAGAGGAGACGATCCACAAAGGGCAATCCACAGGATGGGGGGATGAACATGTTAGTACCTTAGGTCAAAATCATCTTCTCAACCATTTTAATGTTCTTCTTACAAACAAAACAATAGTACTCAAAAGAAGAAAAACAAAAATCCCTTTGTCTTCGAGCATTTATAAATTTACAACAACTTGAGTGATGGATTTCCCATGTTAAAATTGCATAACTACTAGTATGGCAATCACATTTACTAGAATGATTCAATCTTTAATGGATTTGCTCAATCTCCATGAAAAGATGGTAATCATGACATAACATGAAATCCTCCATATATGCTAGTAATACCCTACTCTCCATAGTTATGCAACGGAAGTACTTATAAAGTAGGACACGATATAGACAATAAAAGCATACATAGAGTTTACATCATCCAAACCCTTTTTATCGCAAATTTGCACATAGATTATTACTTTCAATTGTTTCCATTTAATTAAGGCTTTAAATCCTTGTGTTTATTTTTATGACCTTATCATTATATATGAGGTATTTGGCTACGTCTCTATTTCAAACACCCCTCAAGCTCATCATTCGGATTTCTTCGTACCGCATTAGTATGTTGTCTTATATTTATCCTAGAACATCAGACAAATGCTATACATATAAAAACAGAAATACAAATCCATTAATGACTCTGATCTCTCATTCTCTCTCTCTCTCTTTTACGTTCATGGTGACGATTTCTTCTCCAACCGACTTCAATTCTCTCTCTCCCTCTTCTCTGTCTCTCTCGTTTCATTTTCCATGCGAATGTGTGATCATCTCTCTCCTTCTCTCTCTCTCTCCCTCTCTCTCTCTCTCTCTCTCCGATTCTCAGAATTCTGCGCCGCCACTCGAGTCCACGTAGACCTGCAGCGGACGTCTTCTCCACCTCTGTCTGCCAGCATGTCAGACATCTCTCTCTCTCTCCGATTCTCAGAATTCTGTGCCGCCACTCGAGTCCACGTAGACCTACAGCAGACGCCTTCTCCACCTCTGTCTTTCTTTTTTTTTTTTTTTTTTTTGAACACAACAGAAAGTATAAAATTGATGCTGGAAAATAAAATACAACAGATGCCACTTCTACCCTGACAGGGAGGGCAGAACTGGATCACCCAAGTATAACGTTTACATAATCACCAAGGAAGGTAATCATGTCCAATCTGGACTTGGAGTACAAAGGGAGAAGCTTAGCTTTCCAAGCATTAAAATGGTTTTTCTTCATGATTTCAAAGGGACTCAGGGGGATCGATTGTGTACTTTGATAGGCAGTGAGACAAAGGTTGAAGATGGTTTTCAACCCATATATACAAGAGAAGAAGTGGTCTTTGTTATTCGTTCTAAAAAGGACATTGTTTCTGTTCTTCCAAATAGACCAGAAGAAATGATTCCTAATAATCTGCCACAGGAGAATGTCAAGGCCACATGATTCACCAATAAGGATTTCCTTACAGCTGGGAATTTTTAGACCCTGCAACTGACTGAAAGACCAAATGCAGCTCCAAAATCTTGCAGCAGATTTGCACTTTACAAACAAATGCTCCAAGTCCTCTTCTTTATCACAATTTTTACAGAGACCAGCATCAATTTTATACTTTCTAGCTTGACTTCCCGTCCAGATTCCTTGATGGAGAATTAGTCAGTTTAGACAAGAATGCTTGTTGGAGATAGGGAAGGCCCAGCAACACTGGAATCTGTACTTCCACTGTAAATGGGACCATTGCAGGTCCCACTTCTTGTTGAGTTTCCCAGTGATTTCTTTTACACTTCTGGCTTTCCTTCTGTAGGAGCTTAGCATATCTCCAGCAATGTCATGGAGAGTAATCTCTTTCTTCCACAAGTTGCCCTCCAATTTTTTCTGCAGTTGCTCTTTCTTATCCAGAAGAATCTGTTTACAGAACACAGACAATCCATCAGTATCAAGAATAACATTGTCATCCAGCACTTCTCCTCCATTTATCAAGTCTTGCCAATGGGCAAAGCCTTTTTTCCTGCACTTATTCCATCTGATGGGGAAGGACAGATGGTTGTTCCTTGCAGACCAGCCCAGCCAAATGGAGTCCTGAACCATGAATGTAATATTGTTAGCAAACCATAACAGGAGAATGTAGGAAGATTTAACTGTCATCCAAGCCTTCCAAAAGTTACATATAAGTTGGCTGCCCATAGGCACAAACTCAACAGGAGAAGAGATCACATCCCACAGAGAGCAACCATCCCAGCTTTTGTTATTCTTGACTCTAAATCTATTGACATTTCTTTTAATCAAACAAGCCCAGTAGTCATTAGAGGAAACAGCTCTAACAATCCACTTGGCAGACATTTGAGTGGCCATCCTAGAGGGACAAATGAGACCAAGGCCCCCTTCACTCTTCTTCATACAACAAATAGACCAAGCAACTTTAGGGATTCTAGAACCTCCCCATAAAAACTTCCTAGCCAGAGAAATGACCTGCCCAATCTGCTTTTTGTTAGGCCTCCAACAGGAGAGAAAGTAAGTCAAAGAGGGGAGGATATAATGCTTCAAGGTAAAAGTTCTTTGAGACAAATTACTATTTATATCATTCCACTTGAAGATTTTAGATCTGAATTTATCAACAACCCACTGCCACCTCTGCTCATAAGAGACACCAAATCCCATGGGAATTCCTAACAGCCTGAAAATGGAGCCTTTCTTAATAATCTCACAACCAGCAGACACAACACACTGAGGTATCTTATTATCAGTGGAAAAAAAACCAGTTTTATTATGATTGACTACCGAGCCACTAGCAAGACAAAACATCTTAAGACAGTTGAGGAAATAGTAAGCAGAGGTTTCCCCAGCTTGCATTAACATATTGGTATCATCTGCAAACATCTGCAGACCCAGGGGAGAGGCAGCCTGGGGGATATCTAAACCAATAATGTTACCTTTGGAGATGCAATCTTTCACCAGCCAACCTAAGGCATCACTAGCAATAGCAAATAGCAAAGGTGCCAAAGGGCAACCTTGCCTGATAGACCTGCACAACCTGAAGGGGTTAGAAAGACAGCCATTTATAGTCACTTTAGAAAATGCATTACCAAACAAAATGCTGACAAATTTGATGAATTTTCTTCCTAAACCAATATCCTGTAAAGATTGCAGAATGAAATCCCACTCTATCCTGTCATAAGCCTTATCAAAGTCAATTTTAAAGAAATAAGTATCAACATTGAGCTCATTGTAATACTCTAGACCTTCCCATATAGTGATAATGTTGTCAAGGATAAACCTTCCTTTTATAAACCCTTTTTGCTCAGGGAGAATAATGCTATCCATGAGAGGGCTAAGCCTTCTAGCCAAAATAGAAGCAAAGATTTTATACAAAGAAGTCAGACAGGAGATGGGTCTCCAATTGTTCAAATCATCTTTGGGACCTTTTTTATGGATAAGCTTGATCACTCTAGTGTTAATAAAAGGGGAAAGGGAACCCCTTCTAGAGGCCTCTTGCCAAATTTTGAGAATAATGGGCACCAAATCTTCTTTGAATTCCTGAAAAAACTCATTGGGTAAACCATCATGACCAGGAGACTTGCCAGGCTTCAATTTGTTAATGGATTCTCTAATCTCACCAGCAGAAAGGGGCATGTCAAGGAGCACCTCGACAACCCATCTTCACATCATCTGCCAAATCCCTATAAGCGCGCAATGACCTCTCTCTGTGTCTCTTCTCAAATGGATGCACCGCCTTCCCTTCTCTCTCTCTCAATCTACAGCCACAATAGTGATATCCTCGCTCCGGGCCTCCGGCTATCACGCCGTCTACAAAACTCTCTCATCTTCGTTTCTTCGTGCGCTGCCAGAGATATTCTCCTTCCACGTGGCTCTGCAGCGCCGGCGTTCTTCTCCCACAATATCTCTCCGAATTTCACAGTCATGGCGTCGATTATTTCCATAGTTTCAACATGATATGATATGATAGTATGGTTCCATTTATCAAGATATCAATATATCATCAACAATTCTTCGTAGTAATTGAAACAACTCGCACAATCCCATATTATCTACATGCCAGGTTTAAGCTTTCAAGTCATGGACTAAAGCACAGAATATATGAGCAATACCTAACTCTTGGAGAGCAAAACAAAAGCATGACCAAGCAAGAATAGACAAGGAGCATACCTGGAGGAGATGATCCACAAGGGCAATCCACAGGATGGGGAAGAAACAAATGAGTTTGGGCTTGTTGATAGGCCCCTCCCTAAGACTTCCTTCTAGAACGTTCTAACCTCCTCAATGAACTTTCTATTTTTGGTGGTATTTTTTAATTTTTCCATAGACTATGGTTTCGATTTCACACTGGATGTTCATAATTTAATTGGTTTTTAGGGTTTGGCCTACAGAAATTGCCATTTCTAAGGGTCAGACCTAGGGTTTTGGGTCGGGAAAATTAGGGTTTTACTCAGAGTTATCTCAAGCTCGCCAATTTCATAGTTTATTTACAAATTTGGCCTAAACTCCAAGGGTATCCAAGGGTTCAAGTTCGGTTTTCATGGGATAAACTCAGGTTTTCAGGGGTTTTGAAGGGTCAAACCTAGGTTTTCATGGGTGTAATGTCAATTGTTTATACACACGGGTCTAACATACATCTCAAACATGTTTTCGCATCACACAATCAATCAATTCTACCAAATTATCCATGAAATATACCCCTCTTCAGTCAAAACATCACACAAAAACTCAAAAACAATGAACTTTTGAGAAAAATTAGTGCACACTCTCTGCGGGATTTCATCCCGACATCGGGAGATCCAGGACTGACCTGTTGTTGAAATTGTTGCCTAACTCCTGGCACCAATGCGAGAAACTGTCCCAAAGGGAGTGTAATTGAAGCCTTAGATAGAATCTCCCATAGCTGATCTGTTTGAATCGTACTCCTCACCGATTCGGAGGATGATTCTGCTGTTACTGGGCTAGGATTTTGTTCATTCGCTCGCGCCTTTGGCAGGGGAACCTGTGTCACCGGAATTGGATCGGGGAACACAGTTGACTCTTTAGCAATCCATTGACTAGCCTTTGTATACATTCGCTGCTGCTCACGGATACCAGGTTCGAACACCTCAACTGCTGGTTGCAACTGCTTACCCGATCTTGTCTGGACCACTGTTGCTTGTGATTCCACTGGTGAAATATAAACCATGTTGGTCATTAGGTTTTGATGCTCCTTCTTCCTTTTGTCGTATTCTGTTGCATCCTTACAAAATCTCTGGATGTGGCTAATCTCACCGCAAAAGTGACATCGAGGTGGTGGCAAGGAAGTACTCTCCGCTGATGTACCCACGTGCCATCGAGTTGCATTGAAATTGGTATTCCACTGACCCCGGTAATTTCTGTATCCTTATGACTGATTGTTTCGCATCTGTGGTGGCACGTAATGGGTTGCGGGTTGCCCGGGTTCCTGGATAATGGCATTTACAGCTGCTCATCCCTGCACCTTGGCATTATACGCACAATTTTATGTTGAGTGTCCGGTTGTGTTGCAGATGGTGCAATACATCTGATTAAGGGCACATGTAGCACTGGTGTGCCCTGGATTTTTGCACCTTGTACAATACATCTGTTTAGTCGGATCATCTATAACGTTCTTACTAGCTTTCAGCCACTCAAAGTCTTCGGTGAATCCCCTAACCTTATGCTCTAGTTGTAGGGCCATCGCAATAACAGCATCCAGTGTCATAGCCCCCACACAGCGGATGATCATGATTTGTCTTAGCTGTGGGGTCAGACCCTTAATGAACCACTGGGTTATAACATCATCCGGTAAATTAGCATGTGCCGGAGGTAATTGCCTTAAATGAGTTCTAAACAATGTGGCATATTCCTGAACAGTCTGGTGCGGCTTCTGTCGGTTGTTCTGCAAATAGTCGAAGATTTCGGCAGGATTCTTCTTCAACCGGAACCTCTGTAAAAACGCATCCCTTATCGCATCATAGTTAATGAAATGGTTGATATCATACTCTATTAACCACCTCGTTGCTTCATTGACTAATGTTGCCTGAAATACGATGGCCTTGTATGCCGAATCGGGTGGATGGTTCAACACTGCATAGCTTATCTCAAAGGTTTGCACATGTGCATCAGGGTCATCACCAGGAAATCCACCAAACTTTGTGTAAGTCACCCCTGTTGGAACCGGTCGAAGTGGAGGTGGTTGTTGCTGTTGCTGTTGTTGTTGTTGTTGTTGCTGTTGTTGACCACTCATTGTGCTATTAGTGGTATCGTTGTTGTCTCCTGAGTTTTGAGGGGGTTTCTCTTGTCCTTTGGAATCTGTATTATCAGATTGCTCACCTTCCGGCTCAAAAATAGCGTTCAGTCTTTTACGTATTTCCAAATCAAATAGCCTATCCTCCGCTTTGGTATCAAACGTAGGCAAGCTTACCCTGAACAGTGGTGTACGTAATAAAGATCCACCAGGGAGTATCGCACTATCACCGGAAAACTGTAAATTCCCACCAACTGGTATCGAACTTTCACCGGAACTTGTCGAACTTTCACCGAAACAGGGTATACTTCCTCCGATAACGATATCTCTGGGTAACACAACTCTATCCTTGGAAAGGTTCAAATTCTGAGCCGATGGTATCGAATCAACTGAGCACAGCATCCCTATACACTCCGAAGTTACTGCACCTTCTTCAGAACGCACCGGAATTATACCGGAATCTGTCGAAATCTCATCATTTATCACCGAACTGGTACCGGAATCTCTACTAACTGGCTCCGATTCTTCGGCAACTGGGTTTAAATGGCCTGCAGTTCTACCACCTGGGGGCGTCCCTAATAAATTTGGTACTGTCTAGGGATGCTGATCTCTCCTGTACTTCGGATACGACTCGTCGGACCGAGTAACCAGCATATATCACCTCTGCACCACTTGCCTTACGTACTACTCCACCTTATTGATTATTCTCAATCCATTGCCATCTTCCCATAGACGTCGCCAGTGTTAAAAGTGCATTTTTTTTGTCACAAACACTTTTAAGCTCTTTTCGGGTTCTTGGGGATGGTAGCGGTTTGATAAATCAGAGGCCCTGTATCTTATTTTTCCCACTTAACTTATCAAGCAAGTAGTACATTAATGTTCAGTATCGAATTCTCTATACAGGTCTACTGTTCATACCCGTGTTAAGCTTTTCACAATATGTAACGCAGGAATTACTAATTAACGTCGCACAGACTTATTATCGGCAACATACCATTACTGTGTTAATCACAAATTAATAGAACCACCGAATTGCCTTTTCATTAATTGATAGAAAGATACAACACTTCGCTACGACCTTTCGGTACGTGCGGTATAGAAAAATATAATATTTACATAATGCCAATCCGGAGACCTTACAAAGTTCTTTATCATGGATCTCATAATTTATCTCTAAAGGGGATAATTTCCTTGAATGGTATGCGACTGCATGTAGGTGTCCATCATTTAGATATTGAGATAGAATATGGTTCCCAAGTCAAAGTATGATGTATCTATCTCTAAGAAAAATGCATGCTAGGATCAAGGTGAATTAGAATCAGAGAAGTGATGAATGTTGATTTCAAGGGTTGAAAGGCTTTCTCTGCTTCTTTGGTCCAAGAGAATTTCACATTTCCTTTAAGCTTTGTATGTGGTGAGACTATCTTGGATTGATGGATGAATATTTTATCAAAATTGGAAATTCCTAAAATACATTATACATCTTGAACTCGTGAAGGTATTTGCTAATCAAGGATGGTTTCAATCTTCTTAGGATCCATAAAGATTCCTCTCTTAGACCTAGGAATTCACTTTGTTTGATGGAAGAGCACTTGTCTAATTTTAATAAAATCCTTTTTATCTTAGTTTTTCTAGAACTATTTTTACATGGAATTCATGTTCCTCTATATCCTTGAGAATATTAGGATGTCATCAAGTATATGACTACAAAAGTGCCATGAGTTTTGCAAGTGAACCGATAAAAAAGAAGAACCCAAAGTGATGCAGTAAAGTTAAGAGCTCCACCAAATCAATGATATTCAAATATTTTCAATTACCCACCAAAAAGTGGACTTACATTGATTGGTGGGTGGTTAGCTAGATCATAAGAAAAGAAAAACTTCCGTATAAGCATAATTTTGCCTTTGTTTCTTATGTTCCACGAGTTCTATCTTAGTTTAGTGAAGTATCCAAATCTAGTAAGTAGTCGCCTCACTTTTTTATTTTAGATTTCCTGTGATTTTGCATATCTCATCATTGGTGAACAATTAGGGAACTCTAACATCACCATCATGTTCAATGCATGTCAAAACCCTAAGAACAAATACCTACTTTCTTGTTTCAACATCCAAGGATCATATTTTGCTTTGATGATATCATTGATATATTTTGGTATTCATGTGCTTGAACACACTTGTGACCATCAAGGCACTTTTTTCCCTCTTTAGGAGGTTTTTTCCCTTGCTTGTATATACCCTTATAACCCGAATGGGTCACTTATATTTCATACATTCACTTGGTAATACATTCAGCAGTGTGTTGTGATCCAAGCTTCTTCTTCTTCCTTGTGTTGTTCATGTGCTTCCATAGAGCTTGAACTCCAACAACTGGTATCACTGCATGTTGCTACTTTATCTATGGCATCCTTGACACCCCTCTGATAACAATCTTAGAATCGCAAAAAAATTGGTGAGCATACTCGAGATGATTAGGACTTCCAAAACACTTCACTTTGTGGTAACGACATTTTGATATGAGTTCTCCTTGTGGCCTCTGAACCCACTATCACAATGAGTGTGTAATCAATTTCATCCTTTTGTGCCAAATATATATATATATATATAGGCTTTGGTTTTCCAATACAAGTTCCTCAAATTCTGCTAGAAGTTTAGCAGATCTCAACATGCTATTTTTGTTCAAATTTTTGAAATACAATAATTTTTTTGTAGCAAGTTATTTAGTCACTGGCCATGGCTCAAAGCAATGATGTATTTTGTACATTGGATGTTGAGGATAAGTTGGATAATACTAATTACCCATTGTGGGCATATATGATGTTTCATATATTGGTAGCAAAAGGGCTGTGGAATATTGTGCAAAGTGTTGAAAAACATCCTACTACACCTGCATATATAGTTATTGAAGGTGATCTAAATGGTGTTGAAGATAATGATATTTATTTTTTTGTTCATGTTGCAGATCTTATTGCACCTATTATAGAGCAACTTTAGTGGGATGGCAGAGATGCACAAGCACATGCATTGATAGCCATGTGTGTCAAACGTGCCATCATCCTTCACATTTTCTCTTACAAGACAACAAAAGGTGCTTGGGATATTCTTACAAATTTATACCATGCAATAAATAAGGTGTATGCTTCTTACCTCCAAAAACAATTGAAGATTGAGCACATAAATGAAGGAGATTCTATGGATAATTTTTTGACAAAGATCAAATATTTGAATGAACAGTTGATTTTTGTTAATGATATCTTGCAAGATAGTTCACTTATGTAGACTGATCCTAATGGTCTTTCATATTCATATCAGAGTTTTGCTTCTATTCTTCCATTCATGATGTAATGAAATCCAAATGCTTTAAAATTTGAGGGGTTAGTCTTTGTTTTGTTGTAGGAAGATTGGTATAGGTAGAATAGGTCAATTATGCATGTTGTAAATCAAGCTTTCTTAATTGCTTTCAAAAGGGAAAAGGTAAATGGATCTCATCTACTAGTAAGCAAAATTTGCTAATGTTGCACAATCAAAGAAAGAAGACAAACATGATAAGAAAAGATAAAAGAAGAAAAAAATTTGCAAGTAGTAGAAGGAAAATAATAATTTCATAAAGAGTTTTCCTAAACTAGTTGCAAAAGAGGCAAAGGAGAAAGAGGTGGGAATGGTTGTTGCATAGGTCTCTACACCTAGAATAGAGTCTGCTAAACTTGTTCAAAATGAAGAATGGGCATTTACTATTATTTGTAGCTATGACCCATCTTCTCATGAATAATGTATGTCTGCAATAGACTTAGATGTTTGGTGCTTTGATAGTGGGGAAACCAAACATATTACCTCGCAATCCAATTTCTTCAGCTCACTTGAGTTTGCCCCTATAGGGAATACTTTCATATGTTCCAACAATTCCTCTTATCCTATAATGGTAGTTAGTAAGATCATTTTGACTACTATTGATGGCAGTTCTTTTACATTGTCGGATATTTATATGTGCTAGGGACCAAAAAAATATATTGTTAGTTTTAGCATTAACCAAGATTGTCTTGGTTATCAAATTTTTTGATGGTAGATGTACATTTCATGATCTCTCAAATGGTGATGTTATTATTGCTTCTTGCATTTGATGTCATGGGCTACATAAGCTCATAGACTATGTACAATTTGTGAATGATTCAGCATCTGTAGTTCAAGATTCTCTAGCTAACTTTGATGCAAAGCTTTGCCATGCATGCTTTGGTCATCTAAATTTTGCTAGTTTGCTTCACTTGCAAAAATTTGAAATGTTGTCCTCTCCATCCAAAATTTAGGCACCTTGTAAACATGTCTGTGAAGGCTATATTTTGGGCAAAATGCAACATTCCTCATACCCAAAAGATGGTTCAGTTTGAGCTACTCATAAATTGCAGCTTGTTCAAAGTGATGTATGTGGTTCTATGTAGACAACTTCATTTGGGAACTATGTGTACTTCATGAATTTTATTGATGACTTCTCTAGCCATGCATGTGTGTATCCATTGCAAAGTCTGAAGTATTTATATATTTTAAACAATTCCTAGTTATGGTTGAAAATCTATCAGCATTTAAATTGGGTACCCTCCATTCTACTCGAGGGGGGAGATACATGTCTTTTAATTTTAATGCATTTCTTGCTTAGCATGGGATAAAAACATCAATTTACGCTATCATATATACCTCAACGAAAAGGAGATGTTGAAAGAAAGAATAGGTCTCTCATGGAAATGCCGAGGCATATGATCAAAAGACAAGCTTTACCACATAGCTTTTGGCTTGAAGTTGTTGTGTGTAGCATATGTACTTAACAGGTACCCCACCAAAGCACTACATTAGATCATTGCATACGAGGCATGTCATGGTTGCAAACCATATGTTACTCATATAAGTGTCTTTGGATGTCTGACATATCCATTACTGTCTAAACAAGACGCAAAAAATTGGATGATAAATTAGTAAAAATATATATTTTTTGGGTACAATTTTGAAAGTAAAGGCTATCATCTATATCATCCATAGACTAAATTCATTTTGGTTAGTCATGATGTTGTTTTTGCAGAAGATGCATTTCAGCCATAATGTTCATGTACCAAGGAGACATTAGTTATCTCAAAAGATGTGAGAATAGTTGACAAGTATAAGGCTAGGCTTGTTGCAAAAGGTTATGCTCAAGAGAGAGGCATTGATTTTGATGAGACCTTTGCTCCCACATGCAGAATGAACACCATTTATAGCATTTCAACTCATCATGGTTGAAACATACATTAGTTGGACATTAAAACTGCATTTTTCAATGGTGATTTACATGAAGAAGTGTATGTATTTCAGCCACGTGGTTTCGTGTAGAAAGGGCATGAATTGCAGGCTAAAAAAGGAATTCTATGGTTTGAAGCAAGCACCAAATACTTGGTATGAGAAGATACATGCGTACTTGCTAGCACATGGTTTTGAGAACAATCCAATTGAGAGCACCTTATATGTTATGCATGCAGATGATGTACTTTTCATCATCATTGTTGTATATGATATGCTACTCACTGGTCTGAGACCATATTGTTGAATTTAAGGCCTGATTTGCATGCCTCTTTTGAGATGTCAGATTTGGGGCATTTGCATGATTACTTGGGCATTCAGTTTATGCAAGTTGATGGAGGAATAGCTTTGTGTCAAAAAATATATATTGACACATCATGGCAACATTTTGGCCTTGAACATTGTGAAACTATTGCTACTTCCATGAAAGTAGGTTTAAGGTTGAGTCTTCATGATGCTTGAGATGCATTTGATTTTGTTCTCTATCAGTGAGTTGTTGGATGTTTGATTTACTTATGCATAGCTTGCCCTGATATTCATTTTTTTGTCTCTCATATGAGCAGATTTATGCATTTCCTATGTGTCAAACATTAACAAGTTATTAAGCACATCTTTCACTACTTGAGTGGTACCATACTACTTGGATTGTTTTATCCCAAGGTCGGATCATTATCGTCGAATTTACATGCTTTTTCTAAATCAAACTGGGTTGGTTGCTATGACACTCATGTTTCCACTAGTGGTTTTTGTTTCATTCTTGGTATTTCATTCATATCTTGGTTGAGCAAGAAGCATCCTCTTGTGGACACATCTAGTTGTGAGGTTGAGTATAGGGAAGCTTGCATAGTGACTGTTAAGTGTGTGCGGGCACATAAACCAAATTGATATCTCTAGTAGAAAACCTCTCCCTGGCATAATGATAGTGCACCTCAATGTTCTTTGTGTGAGCATGGAGCACAGGGTTCCGCTCAACTGCCATTGTGCTCTCATTGTCAATGAAGGTGGTGGTGGTAGAAGACTGACCAACTCCCAAATCAACCAAAAGGCATATGAGCCACACACAAAACTTGGTACTTCCTTATACATGAGTGTCAGCTCCTTGTTCACCACATCACTCTCAAGGGGGATTTTTTGATATATTCTGTACTGATGTGTGGGCATACTTAGGACTATCGGGGCAATTTTTTCCTCTTTGGAAATTCTTCGCCCCCAGGCTTGTATATATGCCTATAACCCCAATGGGTTGTTTTTCTTTTGTACATTCGCGTGGGAATACTTTTAGTATTGTGTTGTGCTCCAAGCTTCTTTTTCTTCCTTGTATTATTTGTGTGTTTCTGCAGGCCTCAAACTCCAACATCAATATCATCAATTCATAACTACCCTTCAATACATAAGGGCTTGGCTGCATATATCCTCTGTCTTGCCAATGACAATCTTGGGAGCTCAAGGAGTCACATTCTCCAAGTAAGTACTTTCCAAGTTCTGATTCATGCACCCATCTAGCTCTTTCTTCTAGTCTTGCCTAGCCTTGTATAAACTAGTATTTTGGACATTTAGCCTTGTCCTCATGTAATCTTATAGTATGAGATCTTGTCTAATTATTTCTTATATCTAATTCATTACCCTCAAGGGAGTTCTTTAAATTTTGATATCCTATTTGTGAGATCTTCTATATTCTCTCTAATCAAGTTACATGAAATGGGCACTTAATAGAGATTCACAATGGAGACACAATAAGCAATTAAGATAATGTAGTAGAGAAACTTGGAGTAGACACCAAAAAGAAAAAATAGTGCATTTCCCTCTATGGCTTGCACCACTTCCTAGTAGGATAAGTGTATAGTATAATCCCCTAGCTACCTCTAGACTCAAGCTTACTCTCTAGGCTAGCATCTACCAGCAAGGACTTCCTTGTTGGGCAAGAGGAGTTGACATAGGTCAATTAAGGAGGTGGAAGCGTACTCCAAAAGAAATAACATAGCCTCTACATACACATTGGTTCTCTAAATGTTCTCAAACCTTTTTCAACTTAGGTAGTATTACTTTTATAGCTATGAAGATGCCTAAATATTCAAGAGGGCTAGCCAAATAGCATGCTAGATGTAGCCATCATGCTCAAGGAAGTTGTGGTGGCCAAAGTTATGTGGCCTATGCAATTACACTAGTAGTGCTAGTGGTGGTCCTCACAATTACCTATGTGAGTTGTGTTCTAAGTCTCTAGGGGGGTGAAGATTGGCCGAGATGTGGTCCATGCATCATACTCACCCATAGTATCTTGACTAGTCACTTCAAATGAGAAACCCACCTAATAAGAGTCGTCGAAGTTGTGGGGATGCCAAGTTAGGAAGTTTTCCAAGTAGAAATTGTTAGCATATGGAAGTCACCCAATTTTCAAGTAGGTGATATCACATACAAACACACTTGCCCATGTGTTGGCAGTTGAGTTTTCCCATGTGTGGTCAAGTAAGTTCACCCATGTGTGATCATTGAATTTGGTGTGGAGGTTGTCACCCATCCTGCACATCCAAGTTTATGTCACCCAAGTCCTACCTCTATTG
>CM035410.1:53074146-53091646 GCA_020310875.1 Ceratopteris richardii
TTCCTACACTGGGTACACACAAACAGACGTGTGCAGCCATAATTTCACATCAACCATGAGATTGCACAATTCCAATTGTTAAATTCAAACTTGAAAGTCATAATGCGAATAGCGGAATCGCCATTTACAATGACGTATTCCGATCAGATTGGAAGTTTCCTTACCTTATGCCATGTCCAGGCCCACAAGTAACACTTTTTATACGCACATCCAAAGATCCACTGACAATCGAAATACAATCATCCCCTACAGTGTAAATGCCATGCGTCTTAGTGAGATGGCTAACATGTAACTGATGAAAACAAGGCGAAGACCCATAATGGAATGCATGATTGTGAAGCTCTAAATGAAGCAAGGAACCGCCTGAGCTGAGACATATTCCAAACCCATCTTTGTTTCCGTAACCTCACGAGATATAAGTCCATAAAGCCTATCCCTGCGAATGTCAGCCTAAGCTGCTCATGCCTTAAAAACCGAACTTATGTGGCAAATATGTCCGGTTCTTTGAATGAATGCCAGTAAACGATTTAACCTTTGAAAGTAAAGAAGCATAGAGGAAGCCTTCAAATGATTCAAAAATATATAAAGTTTTAAAATCCTTTTGTGCATTCAAAATATCATGAAGCCGACGTGGCGCAAGAAGCGTGTACATAAATAATGCTTATTGATCAAAGATGGATATCATAAATCAGTTCTGAGAAACAGTGGGTGATAACTTCCATGATGACAATTTTGAAGAAAGCTTGACGGTGTTTTGGTCCGCACAAAACATTTGGGAGACTGAAGCTCATACGCACAAACTAAGAAGTGCTTAAAATCTAAAGCCTAAAATGGAAGAGAGAGAGTATAGTAGAGATATTGGTGAAATGGGTGATAACTTCCATGATGACAATTTTGAAGAAAGCTTAACGGTGTTTTGGTCCGCACAAAACATTTGGGAGACTGAAGCTCATACGCACAAACTAAGAAGTGCTTAAAATCTAAAGCCTAAAATGGAAGAGAGGGAGTATAGTAGAGATATTGGTGAGATAAATTAAATAAATTAAACAAAAAAAAGAACAGTACATACATACACCTCAAGAAAATAATGTAAACAGAGGGAATAAGCTACTTTGAGATGGCAACTCAAATCGCCTTTTTGGATAGTCTCCCTTTCCAATACATTTTATCTCCTGGAATAATTTCTCCTCTCCTATTTCTTAGTGGGATCCTTTATATCCTTTTCTAGAAACTTCTCCTCTGATTTGCATTACTAGCTCACTCAGATAGCTCGAATGTTCATCACCTTGAAAATGGAATGTCAAACCTGCCTATGTACACAGGGGCAGTAGATCCTTTATTTCATACATATCTACAGACTACAGGTGAGAGAATAATCTCAAGAGCTAGATGGCTCCTCTGCACACACCAAAAAAAAGGTAGACCCTGTTGATGCCAAAGTTTGGCATTCCTTGCAGCATTTCTTTCATGATTCCAAGGAGAGTTATAATTCAGAACAGATGCAGGTTCAGGCACTTGCACAGGAATCCAGACACCTGAATATTAAAGATTACAGGATAGGTTGAAATTGGCCTATGGGCACAGCGGGCAGTAAATCTTTTATTTCATACATATCTACAGGTGATAGAATAATCTCAAGAGCTAGATGGCTCCTCAGCACACAGCTAAAAAAAGTAAACCCTGTTGATCCCAAAGTTTGGTACTCCTTGCAGCATTTCTTTCTTATGATTCCAAGAAGAGTTATAATTCGAAATAGATGCAGGTTCAGGCACTTGTACAGGAATCCAAACATCTGAATACTAAAGATTACAAGATAGGTTAAAATTGGCCTCTTGTACCCAGAAGACTCCAGAAACCAAATACAAAGATCTCTGGACATATCTGTACTAGTGTAGGTGGTGAATTAGTGGGTGGGTTTCAGGGAGTGCGATTTGCACTTACTCTTGGAGTATGTCTAGACGCTTGAATAGAACACTCATTGACAACAAGAAGAGGTCAATATTCATATGCACTCGTACTTAGGCTAGAACCACACAGATTAGACTGAGGATGAGAAACTAAGAGATACATAGGAGAGGAACACAACATACCTTAGACTAAAGAAAATACATACACCCTTTAGCAAGATTGGATGTAGAGCATAGACTCCTTGCCAACACCAACCCAAGGCTACCCACTAGGTCAGCACCTCTGGCAGAGACTCCCTTGCTCGCAGTTGAGTAGGAGCTTGCCACCTAGATCTGCTAAGGAGGAGTACAGATGCCACAGTGCTAGATAGCTACAAGCCTAAAGTATATGAGCATGAAGTCTATCGTTTGGAGTCTTTCCTTTTCTCCCCTTCTTGCATGAAGTCTGCATTCCTTTTCATAGTCTTGGGAGTGGCTAGGTACTTTAGAAAGGGATGACTAGACATTTGCCCAGGGTGCGGTAGTCAATGATGCAGTAGTCGAGGCCATTGCCAATGTTAGTGTGCAGCCACAAGGAGTGGTCCAAGGGATGGTACATGGGTTGGAACAAGAGTAGGCCAAGTGCCTAGAGGAGGTGCTCAAGTAGTTGCTTAAGAGAGTGAGGGAGTATTAGCCCAAGGTGCCCAATGACTAGGCCCCCTTCATGGGAGTGATCACCTTAGTGAGCAAGAGATCCATGAGGAAGTCGACCAAGGTAGAGAAGGTGATCGCCCTCCTGAGACGATAGTCGCCCGTACGTCCATGAAGTGGTCTCTGTCGTGAAGATTTTATCTTCACGATTATCGTCCAAGATTATGAAAATACCCTTATGATCTTTCTATCCTTCCAAGTAGTACTTGGTTGAGAAGAAGGGGGAAAAGAAGTCTTTATTTGTCGTAATCAAGCAAGGTGCTTATAAGCCATTAGACAAATATTATCAATGTATTGGGCTCTGAAGTCATTTATAAAAGACGAGCTCTATGAGAGAATAAGGATGCATCATCTACCTACAAGTTTTCTACCTACAAGTTTTCTACCTACAAGTTTCCTAAAGGAGTTGTTCGAGACATCAACACATATTGCTAGTGTGGATGACTTTCGGGATAACGATTTAAAACATTATTATCATTTCCATAATTGGGAATATTCATTATGATAATAGTATATGGAGAATCCGTGTTCTAAAAAAATACAATAGAGTTATTGGTTTGATGAGGAATTATGTTCCTTGAAAACTTACATTGTATAAAAGTAATACCAAGAATTAAGAAACGCAAACAAATGGCGGAGCATGCAACCTCTAACTGATGTGGAGCTTTGCATGGTGATCTGACACATCTCAAAAACAAAAATAGAATCAAAGCCAGGCGCATGCAACGAGGGGACACACATTTGAAGAATAAAAGAGGAGCTGCTGGTCAGGAAAGGCTCTCTCGCGTTTTTTCGAGGGCATCGGAGGCCAACGACAACGACAATTCCGCATTTCTAAAAGGGGGCCAACTCAACGTCTTTTTTGGCAACGTAAGAGGCAAGCAAAGCCATGGAAAATAATCGCTAAAGCTTGAAGATAGAAAGGGATCGCTGCTCTGCTCCTTCAACAGACAATAAGATCAAAGGTTAAAGTTTATATGCTTGGATGATTCACCTTGGAGAGGAAAAAACAAAACAGTCGATGAGATGACTACTTTTGCTGAGGCGAATGCAAACTTCTGACAACACTTCGCAAAAAGCTTGGCAATGAGCTACTAGAGAAGGCTCTAGAACTTTGCTGTGAAACTCTATGACAGTTATGGAATGGGCAACTTTGGGTAGCTTTCGATGTGCACTCAGTTTTGCGCAATCTGTACCAGGTTTTCCTATGAACTTCTTTCTTGGAAATTATTTTTACTATCATAAATATCAGTTGAAAGCTTTTTGATGAAGAGGCTCTGTGACAATCATTGTTGCTGATATATGCGCTCTGCTGACGGAGCTTGGAGAAGCCAACCGCTGGAATTACGGCGCACGCCGGGTGCTTGAAGCAACTCAGGTAATATAGAAACTCAAGAAATTTGATTAGATGAATTTGCAAAACCTTAGTAAACTCACATGACCTTTGGGAATATAAGTCACAATGTACAAAATTCTTTTTCTTTTTAGCATTAGCCTTTATCATTCCTTAAATTCGCATTTATCTTAATTCAAGAAAAACTGACCCCTCAAACCAGATCATCATATTCCATTTCTCGAAAGGAATTTCATCAAAGCAAATTCTCACATATCATTCGTAAAAAAAGAAAGAAGAAGTTCCATGGATTGGCTTGTTATCTGAATATGAATTCAAATAGTAATAGATTTTCGATACATAAAAAAAACTTTGAGAAAATATTTTAGATAAGTTTGTAATTCATGATTTGCGTGATACAAAAGGGGAACTCAAAGGGTTTTCATATTCGAATGGTACCGATCTATAAAAGTGTTAGAAATAAGAGTTGCGTTTCAAGAGAACGCACGAAGTACAACTAATCATGGAAAATGTTAATATATAACGTATTCGAACTATTCAAATTGAAGAATTCTCTCTGAACAATTGTCTTCAAACATTGGTAGCGTGCATGAATTAAAGCATTGATCTTCAAACCTATGTACTTACGTGACCCTTCATATTGTAACCATTAAAATCACTTATGATTTCACATTCAAAAAGCATTTTCAATCATTCACTATATTTATGAGAGCACTGGTGCAGCACTCTCAATGTGTAGAAACTTCAACCTACATATTTTTCAAATTAACTTTGCACGCCTCAGAGCAGAATCCATTCTTGTCTTTTCAAACAAACATGTAGCAAAACTTGAGGGATGAGCAATAAACATAACATTTGGAAGCGAAGGACATCAAATAATGATTTAAAGCAACAAAACTCGACGAAGTAAACACAGTATCACTTTCAAATTTTATGTGTTTGATGAATGCACGTTTGCAGTTCACTGAAAAATTGTATCATTCACTCCAAAATTCCCATTCACAAGCATCATCGATGTCATATGCATTGTAAAAGACATCTTCAAACAACCAAGCATATTATATAATAAGCTGCTTCTTGAAACACGTGTCCTAGTGTCTCTCAATAAACTGTGGGAAAGTTTTGTTTTAAAACCTTGAGCAAGTTCTTATTTGTGTGTCATATTCCGGACAAATAAAACAAAAAGTCTATAAACTATTCGCTTGTAATTTATGTACCATAGATCATAAAACAAATAGATTATAAGCACGCAGCGATGTAGCTATTCAGTGAATGAGTCTAACCCAATGTCTCAATACATGAAGTAAACACAAAAATCAACAACCTGTGCTTAAAATATTAGTAATGCAAGTGGTTTGTAGCAGCACTTTTTTTTTTCAGCTCATGGGCTATCTTTTCAGCAACTGGATTCTGTCCTTAGTACATCTGAATTGATATCGAGCTCCATCTTCTGTCCTAATCAAAGCTTGAGGATCCAAAATAAGTGTAAACATGAACAAAGCAAAACACGAGGAATTCCAGAGGTCCCCCAAAGAACGCCTAGATATCAATCTGTCAATAACCCATAGATCATAGCGTGCATAGAAAGCATTAAATGTGATAAACAGTTATCAAAACAAACGTATGGGATTCTGTATTTAACAATTGAGTTCATCTCATGATTATAAAAATAGGCATCATACAAAACTTATCATGTATTTAACGATTAACGTCATAAACAACGGAAAAACTTATCTTCGTATAAGGCATGATCTTGTAATCCATCATTAACTCTAGACAGTTCATCAATCATCATCGGCGCTGAATGGTTTGCTCAGTGTTCTTTGTCTTTACAAGCAATTCGTTCCCCTTTTCCCTAACTTGGAAATACTCAAGTGTGACAATGCGTAACTTCTAATAAGTTCGCATGATAATTATTATCAAGAAAATTCCAAAAGATTGATGGAAACTATCACGATGTGCATCCATAAAGTCATTGAAGATTTCGGATAAAAAACAAAAAGCCATTAAAACTTCCGACTAATTATCATAATACCGCTCTTCTCTTGAGACATTGTTGTCATTTTCAGCTTGTATATACAGCACGCAGGCATCATCCTGTCTTCTTCAGCATTGGGTAAAGAAATGCAATACCATCGCCTTTGCACTTCTCCTCTTCTAGCTATCTTTTGTCGTCCTTCCTTTTCTTCAGCCGCCCTCTCTGAACTTATTATCTTTAAACAACATGCGCCTCCTCTGTACTTCTGATCAGCAATGCTTCCCAATTTCTAGTAATAATCGCTAACAGAGATCCTCCTTGCATACCCGTCTTCAGATGGTCAGGCGAGATTTATTTATATAAGCAGAGACAAAGCGTGAAGTCTAAAGCTCAGCACGTCAAGCGTTGATGATGATGTTTCAGAGATTCAAGTCAAGAATAAGAACAAACGTACATAAAAGCAATTTAACTGGGTGCTGAACAATCCTACTTAAATTACGTGCAGTAATCGTCAGATTTATATCAAAGACCGAACAGAGCATCATAGAAAACGGAGATGTGTGGTCAACATTAATGGATTAAACAAGAACACAATAGTTAAATGCAGCAGAGTGAAAATCATAACACTTTACCAAATGTCATATATAATGCAAGATTTTACTAAGAGAAAGGAGATCAACGTTTGCGTGTTAGTTATTTCTTTATATTCCAACATATGCAAAAATGATTGAGGAATTACAACAGTCAAGAATTGTTGCTATGTCAAGCTGTCGATTAAAGTCACACTGGTAGTTGAGATCATTATGCTTTAACATATCATGTGCAATCACCAACTCTGTCGTATACCATGATGAAATATATAAAACAGAACAAATCTTGGGAAGACGTTACTCTAACTTGCAATCTAAGGAAAGTATAGCTATTTATCGCATTCAGATGTGAAGGAATGTAGTTGAAATCTTTCATACATTGATCATAGTTCTTTTTGTCAAGTTGGAGGTAAACACAACAGAGACGTCAAAGCATAGTTAATATCGTAGTCATGGACTAGACCATTGCAGCTATAATGATCAAAGCGGAGTTGAAGTATCATAGTAGATTAGTAGAATTTACCAATACTTAAAACTAAAAATAAAAAACACCATTCAGACTGAAAAAAGCTGGAGTCTCCAAGCTCCGTCAGCAGAGCGCATATATCAGCAAAGAAAGAAGTTCATAGGAAAACCTGGTACAGATTGCGCAAAACTGAGTGCCCATCGAAAACTACCCAAAGTTGCCCATTCCATAACTGTCATAGAGTTTCACAGCAAAGTTCCAGAGCCTTCTCTAGTAGCTCATTGCCAAGCTTTTTGCGAAGTGTTGTCAGAAGTTTGCATTCGCCTCAGCAAAAGTAGTCATCTCATCGACTGTTTTGTTTTTTCCTCTCCAAGGTGAATCATCCACGCATATAAACTTTAACCTTTGATCTTAATGTCTGTTGAAGGAGCAGAGCACCAATCCCTTTCTATCTTCAAGCTTTAGCGATTATTTTCCATGGCTCTGCTTGCCTCTTACGTTGCCAAAAAAGACGTTGAGTTGGCCCCCTACAGAAATGCCGAATTGTCGTTGATGTTGGCCTCCGATGCCCTCGAAAAAATGCGAGAGAGCCTTTCTTGACCAGCAGCTCCTCTTTTATTCTTCAAATGTGTGCCCCTCATTGCATGCGCCTGGCTTCTATTCTATTTTTGTTTTTGACATGTATCAGATCACCATGCAAAGCTCCACATCAGTTAGAGGTTGCATGCTCCGCCATTTGTTTGCACATGCAAGTGTGCATTTCTTAATTCTTGGTATTACTTTTATACAACGTAAGTTTTCAAGGAACATAATTCCTCATCAAACCAATAACTCTATTGTATTTTTTTAGAACACGGATTCTCCATATACTATTATCATAATGAATATTCTGAATTATGGAAATGATAATAATGTTTTAAATCGTTATCCTAAAAGTCATCCACACTAGCAATATGTGTTGATGTCTCGAACAACTCCTTTAGGAAACTTGTAGGTAGATGATGCATCCTTATTCTCTTATAGAGCTCGTCTTTTATAAATGACTTCAGAGCCTAATACATTGATAATATTTGTCTAATGGCTTATAAGCACCTTGCTTAAGGATAACAAATAAAGACTTCTTTTCCCCCTTCTTCTCAACCAAGTACTACTTCGAAGGATAAAAACATCATAAAGGTATTTTCATAATCTTGGACGATAATCGTGAAGACAAAATCTTTACGACACTCATCCCCACCAAACCTGTGCTTCCTTCGGATGCACCGACCTGCACATCGAGGGAAGCAGTATCTTGATGATCATCCTAAAAGTCAACCATATCACAACATCAATTCTTTTATAAATAAATTTTTAAACTTATCAAAATTATCAATCTTTATTTTCAGTCTTTTATGCAACATGCACATGAAGTTTATTTTAGATTCAATCTGGTAATGAAAACATATTAAATTATAAAGTTAAACTATCAACCAGTTAGTCAACAAAATATTTTCATTCACTCAAATGAAGGTTTCTTCATATACATGCATTTACATATGAGCAACATGTCAAGGAAATCTACTAGGTCTACTCATACAGACGTCCGCCTTGTTTGCCCAATTTATTCACTAGATGTGATTTCCACAACTGGCCTTCTTCATCTTTCTGGCTTCATACAAGTATGATATAAATCTTCATGTAGATAATGAGTGTAAATACCTTTTTGGGGTGAAAGAAGATAGAACTTCCATGCATCAAATATTCTTTTTCTTTTCTATTTCTCTTTTTCTATTTTTCTCTATTTGTTTTTTTTACATTCGCAACTTTTTGGTTTTGAAGGGGAAAGGCTTAACCCCTTAAACATTCGCAACTTTTTTGGTTTTGAAGGGGAAAGGCTTAACCCCTTAATCCTAGCTCACAAATCCTACTCAATCTATAAATCTAGAAATATAAATCATGTCTGTTTTCCTAGTATGGTTAAATAGATTCCCTTTATAAAATAATATACTTCATTCCAGATTTTATAGTTTAATGTTATATGAATGTAAATGACATGCATAAATCAAAACATAAATAATTTTAAAAAACATAGAATAATACGACCTGAAATCGACTATATCTTCAATCTTCTTTCTTCTTCAACTCCATCTTCATTGTAAATTTGTCATACAAAGCTTCAATGACTTGATCAAAATCATTTTCAAGTCCTGATAAACATTTAACAACTAGCTATACAAGTAAAATGAATTTCATAACCATACATTTTCTTCATCCTACAAAGTAAATTCACAAAAAAACCATATATAAATCAGTCATTATATTTATCATACTTCAACTCATGGTTTGCATCATATTTGTAGCCTTTTTGAAGACGGAGAAGGTAAAACTCCCATGCTCATACTTACCTTTTGATGAGAGAGATGGTAAAACTCCCGTACTCATACTTACCTTTTGATGAGGGAGAAGGTAAAACTCCCGTGCTCATACTTACCTTTTTGATGACGGAGAAGGTAAAACTCCCGTGCTCATACTTACCTTTTGATGAGGGAGATGGTAAAACTCTCGTGCTCATAATTACCTTTTGATGAGGGAGATGGTAAACTCTTGTGCTCATAATTACCTTTTGATGAGGGAGATGGTAAACTCCCGTGCTCGTACTTACCTTTTGATGAGGGAGAAGGTAAAACTCCCGTGCTCATACTTACCTTTTGATGAGGGAGAAGGTAAAACTCATGTGCTCATAATTACATTTTGATGAGGGAGAAGGTAAAACTCCCGAGCTCATACTTACCTTTTTGATAACGGAGAAGGTAAAACTCTTGTGCTCGTACTTACCTTTTGATGAGGAAGAAGATAAAACTCCCGTGCTCATACTTATCTTTTGATGACGGAGAAGGTAAAACTCCCGTGCTCATAATTACCTTTTGATGAGGGAGAAGGTAAAACTCCCGTGCTCATACTTACCTTTTTTATAACAGAGAAGGTAAAACTCTTGTGCTCGTACTTACCTTTTGATGATGGAGTAGGTAAAACTCTAGTGCTCATACTTACCTTTTTGATGACGGAGTAGGTAAAACTCCAGTGCTCATACTTACCGTTTTGATGACGGAGTAGGTAAAACTCCAGTACTCATATTTACCTTTTTGATGACGGAGTAGGTAAAACTCCAGTGCTCATATTTACCTTTTGATGAGGGAGATGGTAAACTCCCGTGCTCATACTTACCTTTTGATGACGGAGATGGTAAAACTCCCGTGCTCATAATTACCTTTTAATGAGGGAGATGGTAAACTCCCGTTCTCATAATTACCTTTTGACAAGGGAGATGGTAAACTTCGGTGCTCATACTTACCTTTTGATGAGAGAGATGATAAAACTCCCGTGCTCATACTTACCTTTTGATGAGGGAGAAGGTAAAACTCCCGTGCTCGTAATTACCTTTTGATGAGGGAGATGGTAAAACTCCCGTGCTCATACTTACCTTTTGATGAGGGAGATGGTAAAACTCCCGAGCTCATGATTACCTTTTGATAAGGGAGATGGTAAAACTCCCCTGCTCATACTTACCTTTTGATGAGCGAGATTGTAAAACTCCCGTGCTCATACTTACCTTTTGATGAGGGAGATCGTAAAACTCTCGCTCATTTGTATTCATCAATACCTGAGTTGCCATGCCGATCTTTCACGTCGTGTTCACCAAATTTTATCTCCCTCATCAAACGGTAAATATGAGCACTCGAGTTTTACCTACTCCGTTATCAAAAAGGTAAGTATGAGCACTAAAGTTTTACCTACTCCGTCATCAAACAGTTAAGTATGAGCACTGGAGTTTTACCTACTCCATCATCAAAAAGGTAAGTATGAGCACTAGAGTTTTACCTACTCCATCATCAAAAGGTAAGTACGAGCACATGAGTTTTACCTTCTCCGTTATCAAAAAGATAAGTATGAGCACAGGAGTTTTACCTTCTCCCTCATCAAAAGGTAATTATGAGCACGAGAGTTTTACCTTCTCCGTCATCAAAAGGTAAGTATGAGCACGGGAGTTTTACCTTCTCCCTCATCAAAAGGTAAGTACGAGCACAGGAGTTTTACCTTCTCCGTTATCAAAAAGGTAAGTATGAGCACGGGAGTTTTACCTTCTCCCTCGTCAAAAGGTAATTATGAGCACGAGAGTTTTACCTTCTCCCTCATCAAAAGGTAAGTATGAGCACGAGAGTTTTACCTTCTCCCTCATCAAAAGGTAAGTACGAGCACGGGAGTTTACCATCTCCCTCATCAAAAGGTAATTATGAGCACGAGAGTTTATCATCTCCCTCGTCAAAAGGTAATTATGAGCATGGGAGTTTTACCATCTCCCTCATCAAAAGGTAAGTATGAGCACAGGAGTTTTACCTTCTCCGTCATCAAAAAGGTAAGTATGAGCACGGGAGTTTTACCTTCTCCCTCATCAAAATTTAAGTATGAGCACGGGAGTTTTACCATCTCCCTCATCAAAAGGTAAGTATGAGCACAGGAGTTTTACCTTCTCCGACTTCAAAAAGGCTACAAATATGATGCAAACTATGAGTTGAAGTATGATAAAGAGAATGATTGATTTATATATGGTTTTTTTTTTTGTGAATTTTACTTTGCAGGATAAAGAAAATGTATGGTTATGAAATTAATTTTACTTCTACAGCTAGTTGTTAAATGTTTATCAGGACTTGAAGATGATTTTGATCAAGTCATTGAAGCTTTGTATGACAAATTTACAATGAAGATGGAGTTGAAGAAGAAAGAAGATTGAAGATATAGTCGATTTCAGGTGGTATTATTCTATGTTTTTTAAAATTATTTATGTTTTGATTTATGCATGTCATTTACATTCATATACAATTAAACTATAAAATCTAGAATGAAGTATATTATTTTATAAAGGGAATCTATTTAACCATACTACGAAAACAGACATGATTTATATTTCTAGATTTATAGATTGAGTATGATTTGTGATGGATAGAAGGATTTGTAGTTCATTTCAGATAATGGAAGTAATTGTATATGTGTAGGAGCATATTAATGCATGATCCTTGTCTGTGAAATCCTAGGTCTTTCTTATACATGCATCTAGAACCTTAGCTAGGATTAAGGGGTTAAGCCTTTCCCCTTCAAAACCAAAAAAGTTACGAATGTTTAAGGGGTTAAGCCTTTCCCCTTCAAAACCAAAAAGTTTGCGAATGTTTAAGGGGTTAAGCCTTTCCCCTTCAAAACCAAAAAAGTTGCGAATGTAAATAAAACAAATAGAGAAAAATAGAAAAAGAGAAATAGAAAAGAAAAAGAATATTTGATGCGTGGAAGTTATACTTTCTTTCACCCCAAAAAGGTACTTACATTCATTATCTACATGAAGATTTATATCATACTTGTATGAAGCCAGAAAGATGAAGAAGACCAGTTGTGGAAATCACATCTAGTGAATAAATTGGGCAAACAAGGCGGATGTCTGTATTAGTAGATTTAGTAGATTTCTTTGACATGTTTGATTGCTCATATGTAAATGCATGTATATGAAGAAACCTGCATTTGAGTGAATGAAAATGAATTCTATTTCATACTAATCTTTGCAAAATTTATAAATAGATGAAATTTAGATTAATGTTTTGTTGACTTAACTGGTTGATAGTTTAACTTTATAATTTAATATACTTTTAGGATGATCATCAAGATACTGCTTCCCTCGATCTGAAGGTTGGTGCATCCGAAGGAAGCACAGGTTTGGTGGGGGTGAGTGTCGTGAAGATCTTGTCTTCACGATTATCGTCCACGATTATGAAAATACCCTTATGATGTTTCTATCCTTCCAAGTAATACTTGGTTGAGAAGAAGGGGGAAAAGAAGTCTTTATTTGTTATCCTCAAGCAAGATGCTTATAAGCCATTAGAAAAATATTATCAATGTATTGGGCTCTGAAGTCATTTATAAAAGATGAGCTCTATGAGAGAATAAGGATGCATCATCTACCTACAAGTTTCCTAAAGGAGTTGTTCAAGACATCAACACATATTGCTAGTGTGGATGACTTTTAGGATAACGATTTAAAACATTATTATCATTTCCATAATTCGGAATATTCATTATGATAATAGTATATGGAGAATCCGCGTTCTAAAAAAATACAATAGAGTTATTGGTTTGATGAGGAATTATGTTCCTTGAAAACTTACGTTGTATAAAAGTAATACCAAGAATTAAGAAATGCACACTTGCATGTGCAAACAAATGGCGGAGCATGCAATCTCTAACTAATGTGGAGCTTTGCATGGTGATCTGACACATCTCGAAAACAAAAATAGAATAGAAGCCAGGCGCATGCAACGAGGGGACACACATTTGAAGAATAAAAGAGGAGCTGCTAGGTCAGGAAAGGCTCTCTCGCATTTTTTTGAGGGCATCGGAGGCCAATATCAACGACAATTCGGCATTTCTGAAGGGGGGCCAACGCAACGTCTTTTTTGGCAACGTAAGAGGCAAGGAGAGCCATGGAAAATAATCGCTAAAGCTTGAAGATAGAAAGGGATCGTTGTTCTGCTCCTTCAACAGACAATAAGATCAAAGGTTAAAGTTTATATGCGTGGATGATTCACCTTGGAGAGCAAAAAACAAAACAGTCGATGAGATGACTACTTTTGCTGAGGCGAATGCAAACTTCTGACAACACTTCGCAAAAAGCTTGGCAATGAGCTACTAGAGAAGGCTCTGGAATTTTGCTGTGAAACTCTATGATAGTTATGGAATGGGCAACTTTGGGTAGCTTTCGATGTGCACTCAGTTTTGCGTAATCTGTACCAGGTTTTCCTATGAACTTCTTTCTTGGAAATTATTTTTACTATCATAAAGGTCAGTTGAAAGCTTTTTGATGAAGAGGCTCTGTGATAATCATTTTGCTAATATATGCGCTCTGCTGACGGAGCTTGGAGACTCAAGCTTTTTTTACTCTGAATTATGTTTTTTATTTTTAGTTTTAAGTATCGGTAAATTCTACTAATCTACTATGATACTTCAACTCCGCTTTGATCATTATAGCTGCAATGGTCTAGTCCATGACTACGATATTAACTATGCTTTGACGTCTCTGTTGTGTTTACCTCCAACTTGACCAAAAGAACTATGATCAATGTATGAAAGATTTCAACTACATTCCTTCACATCTGAATGCGATAAATAGCTATACTTTCCTTAGATTGCAAGTCAGAGTAACGTCTTCCCAAGATTTGTCCTGTTTTATATATTTCATCATGGTATACAACAGAGTTGGTGACTGCACATGACATGTTAAAGCATAATGATCTCAACTACCAGTGTGACTTTAATCGACAGCTTGACATAGCAACAATTCTTGACTGTTGTAATTCCTCAATCATTTTTGCATATGTTGGAATATGAAGAAAGAACTAACACACAAACATTGATCTCCTGTCTCTTAGTAAAATCCTGCATTATATATGGCATTTGGTAAAGTGTTATGATTTTCACTCTGCTTCATTCAACTATTGTGTTCTTGTTTAATCCATTAATGTTGACCACACATCTCCGTTTTCTATGATGCTCTGTTCGGTCTTTGATATAAATCTGACGATTACTGCACATAATTTAAGTAGGATTGTTCAGCACTCAGTTAAATTGCTTTTATGTACGTTTGTTCTTATTCTTGACTTGAATCTCTGAAACATCATCATCAACGCTTGACGTGCTTGACGTGCTGAGCTTTAGACTTCACGCTTTGTCTCTACCTATATAAATAAATCTCGCCTGACCATTTGAAGACGGGTGTGCAAGGAGGATCTCTGTTAGCGATTATTACTAGAAATTAGGAAGCATTGCTGATCAGAAGTACAGCGGAGGCGCATGCTGTTTAAAGATTATCTAGAAGTTCAGAGAGGGCGGCTGAAGAAAAGGAAGGACGACAAATGATAGCTAGAAGAGGAGAAGTGCAAAGGCGATGGTATTGCATTTCTTTACCCAATGCTGAAGAAGACAGGATGATGCCTACGTGCTTTATATACAAGCTGAAAATGACAACAATGTCTCAAGAGAAGAGCGGTATTATGATAATTAGTCGGAAGTTTTAATGGCTTCTTGTTTTTTATCTAAAATCTTCAATGACTTTATGGATGCACATCGTGATAGTTTCCATCAATCTTTTGGAATTTTCTGTCACACTGGAGTATTTCCAAGTTAGGGAAAAGGGGAACGAATTGCTTGTAAAGACAAAGAACATTGAGCAAACCATTCAGCGCCGATGATGATTGATGAACTGTCTAGAGTTAATGATGGATTACAAGATCATGCCTTATATGAAGATAAGTTTTTCCGTTGTTTATGACGTTAATCGTTAAATACATGATAAGTTTTGTATGATGTCTATTTTTATAATCACGAGATGAACTCAACTGTTAAATACAGAATCCCATACGTTTGTTTTGATAATTGTTTATCACATTTAATGATTTCTATGCACGCTACGATCTATGGGTTATTGACAGATTGATATCTAGGCGTTCTTTGGGCGACCTCTGGAATTCATCGTGTTTTGCTTTGTTCATGTTTACACTTATTTTGGATCCTCAAGCTTTGATTAGGACAAAAGATGGAGCTCGATATCAATTCAGATGTACTAATCACAGAATCCAGTTGCTGAAAAGATAGCCCATGAGCTGAAAAAAAAAAGTGCTGCTACAAACCACTTGCATTACTAATATTTTAAGCACAGGTTGGTGATTTTGGTGTTTACTTCATGTATTGAGACATTGGGTTAGACTCATTCACTGAATAGCTACATCGCTGCGCGCTTATAATCTATTTGTTTTATGATCTATGGTACATAAATTACAAGCGAATAGTTTACAGACTTTTTGCTTTATTTGTCCGGAATTTAACACACAAATAAGAACTTGCTCAAGGTTTTAAAACAAAACTTTCCCATAGTTTATTGAGTGACACTAGGACACGCGTTTCAAGAAGCAGCTTATTATATAATATGCTTGGTTGTCTGAAGATGTCTTTTACAATGCATATGACATCGATGATGCTTGTGAATGGGAATTTTGGAGTGAATGATACAATTTTTCATTGAACTCCAAACGCGCATTCATCAAACACATAAAATTTGAAAGTGATACTATGTTTTCTTCGTCGAGTTTTGTTGCTTTAAATCATTATTGATGTCCTTCGCTTCCAAAGGTTATGTTTATTGCTCATCCCTCAAGTTTTGCTACATGTTTGTTTGAAAAGACAAGATCGGATTCTGCTCTGAGGCCCGCAAAGTTAACTTGAAAAATATGTAGGTTGAAGTTTCTGCACATTGAGAGTGCTGCACCAGTGCTCTCATAAATATACTGAATGATTGAAAATGCTTTTTCAATGTGAAATCATAAGTGATTTTAATGGTTACAATATGAAGGGTACCGTAAGTACATAGGTTTGAAGATCAATGCTTTAATTCATGCGCACTACCAATGTTTGAAGACAATTGTTCAAAGAGAATGCTTCAATTTGAATAGTTCGAATACGTTATAATTAACATTTTCCATGATTAGTTGTACTTAGTGCGTTCTCTTGAAACGCAACTCTTATTTCTAACACTTTTATAAATCGGTACCATTCGAATATGAAAACCCTTTGAGTTCCCCTTTTGTATCACACAAATCATGAATTACAGACTTCTCTAAAATATTTTCTCAAAGTTTTTTTTATGTATCGAAAATCTATTACTATTTGAATTCATATTCAAATAACAAGCAAATCCATGGAACTTCTTCTTTCTTTTTTTACGAATGATATGTGAGAATTTGCTTTGATGAAATTCCTTTCGAGAACTGGAATATAATGATCTGGTTTGAAGGGTCTAAACTTTGAGTTTTTCTTGAATTAAGATAAATGCGAATTTAAGGAATGATAAAGGCTAATGCTAAAAAGAAAAAGAATTTCGTACATTGTGACTTATATTCCCAAAGGTCATGTGAGTTTACTAAGGTTTTCAAATTCATCTAATCAAATTTCTTGAGTTTCTATATTACCTGAGTTGCTTCAAGCACCCGGTGTGCGCCGTAATTCCAGCGGTTGGCTTGATCCACTAACCGTTGCTTTCACGCCGACATCGCCCTCCTAAAATGGAAGTCGCTAAGGGGAATGTTGTCGAGTAGGTAAGATCCTCCTCCTTGTACATGTGGCCATCTTTAGGGGTACTCTACTCGTACTCACCTCCTCTCCATGTGCAATGGCCAAACTCAATCCACGTCAAATGATCAAGCCCTTCCCATGACCACGGACCACTCTGATGTCTCGTTTGTATCGGCATGACTCCGTGTTTGCCTCACATCTATAGAGGATAGCTCTCTATAAAGCTTAGCAAACAGGAACTCATCATCCTTATGCACCTCATCCCTTGGACAAGGTGTTGTGCTCAGCATGATCAAATGTATCTACATCAACCTCAAATTGAAAGAAATAGTCGATTGAAATTCATACATTATGATTTATAATTTATATATGAAA
>CM035410.1:53101646-53121646 GCA_020310875.1 Ceratopteris richardii
ATCCTTAATAACATTATTAATCACAAGTTTACAAGATCTTCCAACACATGAACCTTAGCATACACACCTTAATACTCAAAAAGATAGAGAGACAGTAGACAATATTTTCAAGTGTAACAATAAGCAAATAGGCTACTTACACTATTTTACATATGAATGTCAATTACAATGTGAGTAGATGATTACAAACTTTGAATCTAGGCAGAAATTGGGAACTAGAAACAAGTATTTGTGTGTAAAGTGCCTATGAGGTATGAAAAGAGTGTGTGTGTGTGTGAATATGTAGAGAATATGAACAATATAGAACTGTTTCAGCAACCCTAAATCGAAAACTAGTGAACTAACAAGTAAGGAACTGATATAGACTTGTTACTCACAGTAAATCAGCACGCACGCAATGTGTTGATGGTTGGCTGATACTCACTCCTCCACAGATTCACCAAGTGTAGAGCACACCTCCTGCAAGTGTAGAAGAACACTCCTCCTAGCTTGTTGATCACCAACGATGAGCTTGTGTGTTGATTGATCTGATGATCCTTGGATGATGTTGAACAATGAGCCGAAGTCATCCTTATATAGTTTTTCAGCTACCCCACGATAGCTTTTCCCTAAAAGCATAAAACTACAATCGCATGTGAAAATCATCCTTAGAAAGCACTTTCGCAAAAAGTTGTGATCTCTTAATTTACCGTGGAAAAAACTTGCTTTTGAGGTATACACTGGCTACGATCAAAAAAAATGGGCCATCAGTCTTCAACTAGAGTTTGTTTTCCTTGACTTGTAGCATGAGGTGGAACAAAATGATGTAAACACCTAATTTTAGCAGAAACTAGGATTAGGGTTTTCTCCTTATGTAGACCTCTGATGACTAAATGTTATATATCAAATGAAAGCTCTCTTCAAGTTATTTTTGATAAGCTAATGAAAATTTTTGACCTTTTGTACCCAAAAATTGGCCAAGTCCCAAAAATTAGGGCTACTGAAAATTAGGGTTTTGTGCTATTTTGACATCGTTTCCAACAATCCCCCCTTCAATGTCATAATGGTACAAGGTTCAATAATCTGCAAAACTTCAAATTTCTGAAAATATATCTCTTAACTGCTTTCCAATGAATCTTGAGTGGATTGTGAATGAACCTAGATACTTGATAGACTATAAGCCTACCACACTTGAAGTAGTCTCTCCATCACGATGCACATGTAAGGGAATTTGATCTTTGCATGCTTTAGTAGATCCAACTCACAGAATGATCTAAAATTACTAATAGTCTTGGTCTCTTTTTTAACAAGAGACCACCTTATGGTGAGTGGAAAAAATAGAATGAATCCAAGGGATCTTTCCAAGATCCTCTATCAAAAGATCAATGCTATGTGGAGCACATGGGGTCCACACAATGGAGGGGAAATCTGACTCTAATAATCTGCCCATGGCCACACAGTTATTCCCATTGTCGATAATGACCTGCACAACATTCTTCTAATCAACATCCAAAATAGCCCGACGGATATGATCTGTATAAACTGACCTATGAGACATCAAAATTACACCAAATCAGCAATAAATGAAAAGACTCTACATATTACATACTACATACATGGCACATGCATCATGCATGATGCATGGCACATGCCCCAATGTTGCATGGATGAACCATGAATCAAAATATAGATTCAAAATTCATACATATTACATAGATGCATTATGCGATGTGCATGCATGTGCATTGTGCCATGAATGCATACATACACATAAAGTAGGTACACAATACATACTACATACATACATATTACATAATAAATACATGTATTACATGTCATATGTGACATACATTATTAGATATTACACACATAGTAAGTGCATATACACATATCACATACATACATATTACATATTACGCAATGCACACATCACATATTACATAGTACATACATAAATGCATACATGCATGCATGGCACATACATACTATATAGATGATAGTACATACAATGTACATCTATATGCAATGTACATACACTACATAGTACACACATGTATATGCAAACGCCTATTTTAAAATTGAAACTTGAGATTTTAATTATACATACCTGTCCCTACAAGTCAAGCTTCCGATGCATCAATGGCATGAAGGAACATAGTGCCTTTGCAACAATGCACTTATATACATTTCTCTTTCTGATGCATGTCCATCCATCGCACATGATAGTGCATCCCTACTTCTCGTGCCCTTCTAACTTCTTCTCTACTATATCCTTTGTTTTGCATAGCTCACCAGCCTCAGCTCCTCGTATGAAGGGCCACTCCATTGATATCCCGATGTGCTCACTAACTCCATTGCTTCCTTCCATGTGGGTGTGCGTGCAACATTAAAAGAAAGGCCACACTGTATGAAAAGATTCATTATACCTTGTTTGGCCTCAAGCTCTAGCTCCTCATATGAAGGACCACTCCATCGATATCCCAATGTGCTCACTAACTTCATTGCTTCCTTCCATGCGGGTGTGCGTACAACATTAAAAGAAAGAAAACACTATGAGAAGCTTCATAATCCCTTGTTTGGCCTCAAGCTCTGGCTTCCTCTGCAACCAACGCTATGGATACCCAAAAAAGTGATCCACGAGCTCCCTTCATCGGTGGCTTAGTCTCATCATCAAGATGGATGGTATCATCCTCATGCTAATCATTCCCTCCACTAGAGGATCCCCTATGACTTTGATGTGCTCTGGCATCCTTTGGATGAGGATCACATGAGTTGATAGAGGTGGAGGTGGGCAGAGAGCTCTCTCGATACTTCTTTGCCTCCCTCTGAGCTACCCATTCAAGGAGCTCATCCTTGATATATTTACTGCCACACGTTCCTTGCATGCTTCAATGCCCAAGCCACTATATTTTGGCAAGGTGGGCTTTGATACAATATGTTCCACCACCCCCTTTGTAACCACATAGGATACATGTCCATCTCTTACTCCCACTGATCCGAATTTGCCTTCGCTAGACACATACTTCCAGCAATGTTTCTTTGGTTTAGGCATGGTGACAATGTGTAGAATCGAATCTCTCTCTCTCCCCACTCCTTGAGTCTCTATGTAGTAATAGTAAGTACTTCAACTCTCTCTCTCTCCCCACTCCTCGAGTCTCTATGTAGTAATAGTAAGCTCTCTCTCTCTCTCTCTCTCTCTCTCTCTCTCTCTCTCTCTCTCTCTCTCTCTCTCTCTCTCTCTCTCTCTCTCTCTCTCTCTCTCTCTCTCTCTCTCTCTCTCTCTCTCTCTCTCTCTCTCTCTCTCTCTCTCTCTCTCTCTCTCTCTCTCTCTCTCTCTCTCTCTCTCTCTCTCTCTCTCTCTCTCTCTCCTCCCCTCCCCTTCCCTCCCCTCCCCCCCCTCCCCTCCCCCCCCCCTCCCTCCCCTCCCCCCCCCCCCCCCTTCCCCCCCCCCCCCCCCTCCCCCCCCCTCCCCTCCCCTCCCCTCCCCTCCCCCAATAAGGTGGGAGAGTACAAGTGCTAGGAACGCAATAGCACGATTTCTACATACACGTATATCTGGTGTTATTTGCGTGTGTTTCAACTTGAGTAGCATCACTTTTTATAACCATATAGGTGGCCTAGATATCTGGGGGGAGTGGCCAGATATTAGGCTGGAGGCAGCCCCCATTCTCAGGGAGGTTGTGGTTGCCAAAGGTGGGTGGCCAGATATTAGGCTGGAGTCAATCCCCATTCTCAGGGAGGTTGTGGTTGCCAAAGCTACGGTGGCCTGGGAAGTTAATTAGTCACACATGATTGAGCACATGGGCCATCACACCACGAGGGCCAATCGTGATCACCACTCGCCTTGTAATTGTGCAGAATTCTCGGTCACACAAGGTAAAGAACCAAAGCACCAATATTCCAAGATAGCAATATAGGGAGAACAGGGAGGAAACAGAACAGCTGCGACAACCCTCAGGTCAACTGACAATAGTATGAATGGCTCAAATTTCAATGCCAATTTGACTACAACCTATTGAATTCATATCTGCCAGCTGAGTGGACTTCCATAATCAAGCCATGATAGCTCATCCACCAAGGCACACTGTACCACTGCGCCCTACCCTGACCAATCATTGAATGCCTTTCAAAAAGGTTCTGCAATTGAATAAATAACCAAAAGAGAAATCCACAAATGACTGGATAATATGCATATAAATAGACTTATATACATATTAAGAAAAGCAGAGTAAAAATTTCACCTATAAGTGACACTTGAGGTGGAAAGATAGGCCTATTATTGAAAAGACAGTTGCTCCTTGGTTTAACTACACGATCCCTTTCAAATGAAACCCAGATCTAGGTGACTCACATAACTGCTGGACAATGAGAACAGCATTCCAAATAAAATACCAAAAACTCTCATGGTTCTACCCCAAATTACCTCTAAGAACTATCAGCATCTTCCCTTTTTCTTATTGGACAGGAACAACAAAGAGCATCTCACCAAATAACAGATACTACCAAAGATTCAGATGCAGGTCTTCTAAATTTAAAAGAGGTACTACATTCCACTATCTTATCCCAGCCCAGTAAGGAGTTCTTCAACACCTCCATTCTCTTTTTGGAAATAAAAGAACAGTGTCATGCCTGTCACCTGATATGCTTACTAGTAATCAGGATTCATGCTCTAAAATGCACTCACATCCTGTTGATTTGACATGGTAACGTATCCACATCTCTCCAGTGTGAACAGATGCACAGACACAGAAGGAGAAAAAAATATACCAGTGCCAATCCAGCTATCCTGAATCAAGACCTTCTGTGTCCCAGCGATGTGTATACCGTCAGTGTTTGGGCTATCAGCTGGTGCTCGAACTTGAATGTTGAATGCTTCGACACCATAACAATGGGCAAAGTTTATATGAATCTGAGGACTGTTCAAGCTTTGTAGATCTCTGAGCTTCAGATTGTTTATCCAGCTAAACTTCATGGCCTGCAACAGAAAAAAAATCCCATAAAACATTGTTAGATAAGCTGCATATAACCAAAAACATAGAAAAGGCTAAGATAAGGAAAGCTTCAAAGTTCAAGGGAAAAAATGTTGACATTTGCATGCAATCATAGATGCATCATCACCACCAAAGTCTTCCACAATTAATCTGCAAAATTTTCAAAACGCATGAAGTTAGTAGTAACTTACTGTAGGTGCATCCTGGCATTCCTGCATATGAACACACACCTAATTAGTATGCATCAATGCACGTAAATAATGCCAAAGTGAATTATCAAATCCATATCTCCAAGGATTCCAGTAACTACATTGGTCTTGTTCTTCTTGCATGAGCGTGCCCACCATTCTGCACCCTGACCGTCAATAGTGCCACCTCCTTCCACTGTCAAATTACTTAATCGGATAAAATGGAGCCAAGCATTGGAATTTGACCTGTTTGTTTTGTATGGTTCTGAAGGTGCAATCAAAGTCCCAGCAATCTGCAACATGATCAATCCCAAGAGTTCACGCTCTCACCCATATCTAGGTGCATTTTATAATAACTCATGCAGAGAAACATGTGAAAACTTATTGCAACTAAACAACACGTTACAGAGACTCTCAATAAATGCCACACATCCCAAATGAAGTGGACCCTGATACAAGGTCCATTGCCTCCAGGCATCATCAGGCATTGAGAACCATCCAGGGCATGAGCATTTATCAGATCTAGTGTCCTACACATCTCTTTCAAGTTTCAATGCCACCTCACTCTTTATATATGTCTGTACCTCAAAATTCACACTGCTTCAATCCACAGAAATTATGAAAGCAAGAGAATACAATCCACTGGTGTGTACATGTAAAGTCTTTCTTGTCCAACCCCTACAGCGATTGCAATGAATTGGTCGAATACTTCAAACAGCTCTAGAAGATTTCACTTTCAAGTGCTCAAAATATTTACGCATTATGTTTGCAGTTTCCTCCACAAGCATCTTCTGCATACTCAATACATATTGCAGGACTTCAACGAGTGGCAAGATGGTAAGGTTCGTAAAGTACGTGAGGTTTGGTTCGAACCAGGTTTGAGGGAAGAACCTTACCTCAAAGAGAAGGTTCGTCCATCAAAATTATATACAAATATATAAATATAAAAATGTTTATTAATTTATTTATAATACAATTACATTTGGAGACATGAAGACATCACAAGCCAAGGAGATGAATATAATACATATATATTTAAGTTTGTGAAAATCGGTACACACAATTTAAACAACCTAAACCTTAGCAGACAAGAATCTTAAGAACCTTATGCAAACCGAATGGAAAGAACAGGACTAACCTTACATGGGATTCGGTTCACGAACCGAATCTACCATGTCGAGTAGTCTTTTCAAGGACTCAGATCAATACTGTTAATTTAAAGCGGTAAGCTGCAAAGTATTCTCCATTAATACAGTGCCTTACATTATACTCTACAAAGCTCTACTCTGATTATGAATATTTTCTCCTTGTTTGACCACTTTCCTTGTGCACCCTCTCTTGATTGGTACATCCACAGGACCAAGCCTCAACCATAAACATTGACTCTTTCTATGATATGCTAATAATTATTATTCAGCAATGGAAATTATGGAGTGTATGGGAAGTTAATAATTGTAAGCTCCTGACACTTCTCTTTTGAACCTCAAATAATGACACTTGATCCATTACATATCCTTAGTGATGCTCTTGTCAGTTCTTTGAAGTTTCAGTACATTGTAAATACGTATAAGAAAATAAACAAGGTTGTCCAAATCTAAAAACTCATGCAGTCAGCTCCTAGATCACCTTCAACGGACAGAAGATGTGATGTGTCTAAGCTACATTTCATGAAATTACTCTTTAGTTGTTTTTGCAAGGAAGAAATCCCTCTTTTAGTTATTAAAAAACCAGCCAGGAGGATACAATTTGGCCAAAGGCTATCATCTCTAGAAGAGGTAAGATCCAAGCTAGGAAAGCCAACATTCACACATATATACATTCTAGTTGGTGTGGGGGCAAGAGTGAAAGAGCCAGGCTGGCAGTCAGTATCTCCATCTGAAACCTCCATCCACATGCTGCTGAGGGTAGCATCCCCATATGCCGAGGAAAGTCTGTCTAAACTCTATGCCAAGGAACTGTAACAAAATTTCCACCCATATGAAAAAACTATCCTCTGAAGGTGTGAATCAGCATGTTCTAACCATGCCCAAGAACAAAGTGCAAGGGTAGGGAAGAGGAGAAGAGTGTACCAAGATGTCTATCCTGTAGCCATTCCAAGACATAATGACACGAAAGGACAATAAGGTCTGCTTCAGTCTGCTGGACAAAAAATCTACCTGAGTCCTGACTGAACATCACCCATGTCATGCTTGCAATCCACTATCAGTCCAAGGTACCTCAAACCACCGCTCCCAAAGCTGATTGCTCAGCAGAACCCACGCAAATTCTAAGCACCCTTTAATGGCAAGCCCACATCATCTGTCATGGTCAGCTCGAGGAGAATCATATAAGCATGAAGCATCACTCAGGTCATGCTCATGATCCACTATCAGGTTAACTAAGGTGCCCAAAGCATGGTCAGCCAACTCATTCCCTCAGTAGACATTAAATTTCTGGCAAGACTGCATCTCAGAAGGCTGTGAGGACAAGGATCCTCTGCTCAGGGGAGCCAAAGCCCTAGTAGAGAGCCCTAAGGTTTTCCCTATCCTTCAAGGTGGTCATATGAAGGGTCTTTGGACCTTCAAGAAGGGTTCTAAAACTACATGGGGCCAAGGACTATTTAAAGGTCAAGAGGTGAGTCCAAAAGCAGCCCATATCTTTCTGGTCTTTCACAATTGGTATTCGCGTGTTTGGGAAGCTCTTGTGGAAACTAGAGAGAGTTTAGCACATCCACTCCTTCTAAATAAGCAGTACATGCAAAAAGATTGCCTCCTCATCTTCAGGCTCATGGTGCAGAAGCATGTCGAGCAAAACCGCAGCTCGTAACTTGGCCACATTCATCAACAAGTCCCAAGGTAGAAGCACGCATGTTCACAGGTATATTAAGGTATATACATGAATGTAAGCCTCTAAATCACCTCTTTGGACATAACATAGTCATTTATACTAGAGCCTCATTGGATCAGTGATTAATGTGAGCATAACAAGACCATATCCTAGCTATATAGTTGATATGCTATTTGAGTTCATGCACACACCAAGTTCATAGAAATCTTGAAAATAACATTAATCATGCACTCTTTCATGGAAAAAATGATGATTCAATATTGGAAGGTTATTATGATAAGAATTGGGCAAGAAACTACAATGGGAGAAGCCTAGAGCTAAGCATCAAGTCATTCATTTATAAAAGGGTTATTTCATGTATATCCAAGAAACAACCTTCAACACAAAAACTCACTATAGAGGAGCAACCAATGCTACATGTGAGATAGCTTTGCTAAATGAGCTCTTTTATGATCTACGATTGCAGCAGGTCGAGTTGTCACAAGTTATGTAGCTTATCCAGTGTCTATCAAAACCATCTACCATGCTCAGTCCAAGCAAATTGAGATGCTCTATCACTTTATAAGAAAAAAGTGCTTAGCTTAAGAAGTGGACTTAAAGAAATGCAAGCAATTGACATGCTTACCGTGCTTATGGAGGGTAATAAGCTAAAAAACTTCAAAGTGAATGGCGTCCTGCATTTCTTGGTTGATGCTTGATTGGAAATATTAAACACACATGCTCGTCTTGAGCATTGGATACATGCTTGTTAGTGTGTATGCATCATGTAGATCTTGTTTGGGACATCATCTCCATATGTGTGACTCACATGAGCATTAAAACCATCTCTTCACTCTTTGTACAAGCTTTTGAAAGTGTTGCTTCACACCTTCACACTTGAAAATTGAGCTTGCAAATGCCTTTTTGCCCGTCAAAGCAATTATTGTGATTTAAGAATGTGCGCATCGTTTATTGATTTTTGAATAAAGTAGCAAGAGGAAAAGAGTTCGCAAAATTATCCATAAGAGAGCAAGAAAGAAAAACAAAATCAAACGCAAAAGTAAAGACGGATTGACATTTTGAATTTCTACACTTTCTCACTTCTTGTTTCATTGACACTTGAACAAGCAATTATGGAAGATCGCCAAGATGTGCATGCATTACAAGTCCATGAAGAAAGTGAGGAATGTATGGAAAACCAAGATACAAGTGAGCAATATAACTTACTAGTTAGCGTACTCAATGATGGAATGACTCGCGGAGAGAAAAACATCTCTGAGTTTCAAAGTTCACATATGTACAAGTGAAGATATTCATGAGAGGTCATCACATAATATAGGCCTCATGAATGTTGAAGGGTCAACCACTCTTGACCAAGAATGACTTAGGAACTGCAAAATATGCATGCATTTTTAATTTGATGTACAAAAGTTATCATTTACGAGTGAAGATATTGGTGAGAAGCCAAGAGATAATGTAAGCCTTGCGAGTGTTGAAGAGTCAATTGCTTTGGACCACGATGACTTATGGAGAGCAAAATATGCAAGCATCTTTAAGTTAATGTATAAACATTATCATCTACAAGTGAAGATATTGATAAGAAACAAGAATCTAGGATGTTTAGGAGACGATAGCTCTTGACCATACATAAAGTTCGATACCTATGAGAAAGGCAAGATAAGAGAGACGAACTCTCAAACTCCCGCATATCATGGTACTCTAAGCAGCAATACTACATATCAACAAAGTTGTGATTGAAGATAGAAGAAAATTAAATCCATTCATATAGATAATCATAATTTGCAAATTCCCATACGATATGGAGGGTGGAATATGATTATATGGATGTTGTAGGTGGTATCAAAAAACAAACGAAGCAAAGTGAAACTATGCACTTAGACCTATTTTGACATGTTTACATAGTGATTCTGTCCCTTCAAATAAAATGCAAGGTATCTTTTTCATACAAAGGAGTCTAGCTTGCATACTTCATCCAAAAGTATAGAGAAGTACTCTCAAAGGTCAGTGAGCATACTCTTAAGTTCTCAAGTTCATAAGTTGGTTCATGGTCTTAAATCCTCCAATGATGAAACAAAAACACCAAACACTTATTATGCCACCTACATGGCACTAGCTCTTGAGAATGGAAAGAGGGCTAGCGTTTCTAAAGCCTCATGCCAAAGATCGTACTAGATCAAAGTAGCTTAAAGAGCTCAAAGAAAACAATTATAAACCATCAAAACGACATGTATAAAATAAATGACCTCTTAGATGCTCTACATGGAGCCAATATCGTTCATAAGAAAATAATGTAAAAAGTGAGTATCATGAGATTGCATTCTAAGATGATTTTATCAAACAAAAACAAAGCAATATCCATCAAAGAACCCTTCACATCCAAATATGGACATAAAGAGTATTTTACAATTAATTCTGGTTTCACTAATGTGTTAGCTTCTTTCATGATAATGATGCATAACAATTGATCTTTACAGACCAACTTTGGACAAATTTGTAGTTGATTTTGTTGTTCATTTACTTATTTGTAGGAAGAATTCTGATGAGCGTGAAAGTTGTTTGGGTGCAATGTTTTGAATGATACGATGCTTAACTTCATATTATCCAAGATAAGACTCACTTGTGTTGTGATTAGGGCATATATACCTTAATGAATCTTACCAAACCCCAAATTCACCCTCAAATGGAAGTGTGACTATAAGCTCATGGTAGTCAACCACAAGACTATATAGCAAATGTGCTTCATCATGCATAGTATTGGCTCAATATTATGACATCCCCATTAACGCCATCAGTCAATGAATACATGCTCACACACACACCCCACAATACACACACCACGAGCCTAAACTCACAAGAAGCTCTACAAGTTGAGTTTCTATCACTTCTAAGAGTGATGGGCAAATTCAACCATAATGAAGCCTAGCACACAATGCAAACAAAAGATAGGAAAATTTACAAAAACTGCACAGTTGATAGGGTATACACACCTATCAATGGATCACAACTAGGATAAAGAATCACAAGTGAAAACCACATGTATGGAAGTCATTTATATCATAATGAACCCAAGCAAACTCCAAATTCAGCCTCAAATGAAAGTGCAACTATAAGCTCATGATATTCAACCACAAGACTATGTAGCAAATCCGCTTCATTATGCATAGTATCGACTCAATACTATGACATCCCCACTAATGTCATCAGTGCCCAATGGTGGGTATGGAACTAAGTATGAGTAATGATCACACACACACCCCCCATAACACAGACACCACGAGCATGAACTCCCAGAAAGCTATGCAAGCTGAGTTTCTATCACTTCTAAAAGCGATAGGCAAACTCAGCCATAATGAAGTCTAACACAAAATGCAAACCAAATTAAGGAGAAATTACATAAAATGCATAGTCGATAACGTATATGTGTCATGGAGACAAAGGAAACCATCTTGAACCTTAGATTTCATGTAACTTTCTATATCTCATGATTAGTTCAAAATTTGGAGAAACTAAGTACATCGCACCCAGAACGTGCAAGACCTCTAAGATTGATTGTCTACTTGCTTGATTCTGACATCCGGAGGTCCTGTTTTGAATCTCCTCCAGTTGATCACTCAAGAGAATGATCTTTGGAAGGGGGAAAGAGTGTTAGAACTAATCGGCAAGTAACCATTTTCAATGTGTATGTTGAACATGGGTAGTAAGGCTGAGTGAGTACTAGGTCAAGGTTCATTGCTCACGAGATACTCAAGAATCTTTGAGTTACAATAGGGTGAGTGATGCATGATGGTCATATATCAAAGTAACATGGGGACATGATGTGTCTTAGGGTCGATGATGGAGCATGAGGCACCCCACATATGAGAGACAAAATGCAGACGACGCTTAAAATATGCTAAATTTTTCTCTATTTCAAATGGAACCCATGTACAATGATTGTATTAACATTTAAGAATAGAAACGAAAAAGAAAACATCAAAAAGAAACCCATTTAAGTGGAATAAAATAATGAAACAAACTTCTCAAGTTATGTTAGAACTTCGAGCCTATTATAATCATACAATCACTTTAAGTATCAAAACTTAAGACTCTTCCCAAAAAGAGCGGCCTAAGACAATACGCCATCTCAACCATCCCAATCATCCAATGTTACTTTGCAACATGTGGTCACTAGAACATCCTTGATACCACCTTTGCAAGAACAAAGAGAAGTCCTGCTCCCATCGATAAAGGCAGTCTGAAAAGAACTGGTGAGACCTAAAATTCCATACAAGTAACATTATTTAGTTATCGTTATCTAACTTGTTACTTTAAAAATTAAAATTCACACTCAATTTTATAGTTATTAGACTATATCTGCCTTGGACCCTTCACGCTTTGAAGTAATCGTAAATTGGCCTTACAAAAGACCACACGCTCTAATTGTGCAACACTCACGCGATTCTGAAGCTTGGTGTGCACAACTGAAAAACTGCTCCAATTTTGTTCACATGGACTAGAAGAGGAATCCTAAATAACAAACAAAATAATACTCACTTAGGCATCAACGATCATAAATTATACAAATTACAAATTAAAATGTACTAGAAAATAAAAATTACCTTCGATAATACTCGAAGTGCATGATGCGCCATAGCCCGATGCTCATAACCCTAATGGTTCCACCACTCTAGTGCCTTTGATGTCACGTCGACAAGTAAAGTAGTCCTCGCGTATGTGATGCCAACATTTCCCATGTAAGGAAAGAAATCGACATCAAATGCAAACTGTTCATAAGCCTCTCCATATAAAGATCCTTCATGTGACAAAGACTAGCTTTCGACCACAACTGAAGACTCTTGAAGTACGGATGTAATAGTGCTTCGAATCCATGGATGGGACACGATAGAAAATCCCATCATGAATCAACTGCACGTGGAACATCATTTTTCTTTTTATATAAAAAAAAAACATATCATAAACAATATAAAAAACATTAATATGATTAAAGAAATTTGCATAGAAAAAGACCATATGATATACCTGGAGCTCAATAAACATGTAATTGAAGCAATGGCTCATCGCATATGCATATATAAGTGATAAACAAGACCCATCGTAGATCCATCCATGTCAACAATACGAAGCGCAATATGAATCGACTTCAAGACAGGGATAAGAGTCTGTATCTCCATCCAAAAGTCCATGTCAAGAATCTTTCAATGCACATACTTTGAAGGATCTGTCTAGCCCCTTGGCATGCTACCCCATCTCCTATGTATAGCTGTCATGTGCAATGCATCCATGCAATCGTAGAGACAAGTCAACACATAAGAAATGTAGCCAAAACATTTGTCTGATAGGCGAACCAATTCTTTTTCGTTATAACTGTGAAAAAGACTGAGTGTGTGGTGGTTCTTACGTATGAACAAGATAATATGTTTCGCGTCAACAATAATAGGAGCGACCCATATAAGCTTACCTAATGGGTCGTACACGAGGTCCATACTATGGAGGGGCACTCACTCTCAGCTAACTCTCAACTATATAATATTGATGATATGGCGACGTCTAATGTTGCTCCAATCATCAGATAGTATGGAACATCCGTATATCTTCCATCCTATTCGGATGGGTTCTAAAAGGACATCTATTCTTGCTTTCTCCTCAAGTAGCATAGATCCGCGTAACTTATGCCATATGGTACTCCACGCTCTGAGATCAATTTTGAAGCATGCGTTCTCAACGCCTTCTCACAGACTCTTGAGTGTCACGAGCTCTCTAAAGCCACACTGGCTCTCATATCATGCCAAGAGAAAGGAAATAAGGAAGAGAGCTCTCACAAATTCTCACACACTAATAGAAGAGCACACAAATATTGAAGCAAAGAAGAATGATCTTCTTCTACTTCTATTATATAAAGAGAATGTACAAGCATAGTGCGACCAAATCGCGATTTTTCGCTCTATATAAAAATCGTTCAGCGATTTAAATCTCTGCAAGCGGTTTTTATACCTACTTGGACGATTTTTTTTTTAATGAGCAGTTCTTAAAAACATTACCTGGCAACCAAACCGTTCGCATACGGTTTACCTTCAAGGCCATTTTAGGGCCCCTCCACAGTTCTTGATTAACAAGTTATGTAAGGAACTACAGACTCCAAAATTCATGCGTTCTCAGCCTCCAACAGCCCAGAGAGAGAGCGAGAGAGAGAGAGAGAGAGAGAGAGACTTAATCTTAGCCTTTAAGCTTTAGGGAAATACAAGTTCAGCCTTGTCTTTAGCACTTGCCACGATCCTTAAGCTTTCCAATAATCCACCTTTCCATCTCTAGTGATTAGACAAATTATAAATGACACTAGTGATTCCATATTATGCTTGGACCTTGAAAGTTGTCTCTTTATGCTATGTTTGTAGTCTGTACATTTACAAGTTACAATTGTATTTATTGATGGAATCATATTTCCTATCACTTCTTTGCGTACTTAAAAGTTAATACTTATGAATCATGGTGAGTGTTTTACAAATTACATTTGATATAATTTATGATGTGAAACCATGTGATATATCATATATTATCATTACTCATGCAAATATCTATGTATATCCATAGTTTTTATGAAAAGAATAAAAATCTCTCTTAGTGGATAAAAACCTCGATTTTTATTTTGGGTCAGAACGATTTAAACGATTAAATCTCGATTTAAATCTTGCGATTTAAATCTCTCGAGCAAATTATGTGTACAAGAATGAACTAATACGACAATACAACCAATACAATATATAAAGCTCAGTACATAAAGAAAACCCTAATGTTCGCGAATGAGTGGGTTGGCAAGAAACAAATATGTCATCGGCCATCGCTCTCGATAGATAAATCTTGCAAAGCTCACTCAAAGTATCCACCACATAAATAGTTATTTTCATACGCATATGGAAAAAATATTGTAGTATGAAAACGTATTTGTATGGCTGAAGTATGAAATTTTTCATAACTGTGTGATTTTTCCATTCTCTCAATAATTCTAATCGAGGATAAATCCATACCAAATCATATTGTTTTGATGCAAATTCTCTCATATATTCTCTTCCACCATGCCCATACATAGATACTCCCCCATGAGCTATAGTTGCAAATAAAATGCTGATCTTTTATATTATATTATTGTGTATACAATACTTTTTGTGCTAAACATATGATATGACATATGATATCTTTAAAGTTCCATGCTCCTTTCATACTTACCTATTTGTATGCATTTGTCATATGGTTCCCATATGGAAAAGTTATACTGACATATTTCAGCATAACCACTATACATGGCAGAGCAATGAAAAAGTGATACGTATTATCCAAGATCATCACATGTTGAGCTTCATATCTCAACAAATAAGACCTATAAATGTGAATCCATGTTTAGACACTCTCACCCATTGACTTTCTAGTTAACAAGAGCATGACTGATGTCTTGTTTGAAGAATGTTTTGGTTTGGCTTGATTAAAAACTTTTGCAAGTATATCCAACAATGATGTAGTTTCATATCAAGAGAAGAAGCACATATGAGAAAGCCTTAAGGTATCTCACACAAAAGATGAGAGAATCACCAAAAGCCATGTAATCTTCTCTAGAAGCCCTCATTCTTCTATCACATTTTGTTGATTTATTTGAAAGTTTAATGTAAATCAAAAACAATGGGGACAAGACTTGAAGATTGTTTTGATGGTTGGGCTTAGTGAAAAAAAATTGCAAGCATAACAATGCTATCATTATCGGGTCAAAAAACACCATATCTTCGACAAGTATTATAAGTTCCAAATTGGGAAATCACGAGTGCGAAGTCTCGACCTCATTGCAAAGTTATTATGAACAGAAAGAAAGAAATGTGTCGTCTATACTCTAATCCGAAGTAGGTAACCTAGCAAGGTGACTCTTTTTCTTTCCTTGCAATAGATTATATAAGTTCCAACCTTCATAAGTTCAGTTCATCCAAATTTACGAAGTTAAGATAATAAACATAGACACAAAATACAACACCCAACACAAGAGATTGCACAAGAAATAAGATAAATATTAATCATGAAGTTCTTTTATTTGTGTGTGTGTGATATTGCATGGGCTACATAAATCCATGGTTTTAAAAATGAATGTTAGATTCACTAATTTTTTTTGGAAATACAAAGAGCATATCTATTTATAAAACCAAAGTGATTGAAATAGTTATTTAGGATGGTTAAATTTGCTAATGGTAATAGATCTCATAAGTCAACCACTATGCCTACTATTAAGACTAATTATCGCATAAACCTTATTGCTCCTTGTACTACAAAAATGCCAAGCAATGTCTTAGTATCAATAATTTTTGCTACACTATAAGAGAATTTGAATCTTACTAGAGTCAAACTAATGCCATGAGCACTCAATAGGGCTAAGTATTATTCATATAAGAAACGACATGTAATACTTTCCAAAGAAAAAAATAAATTCTTTAAGTCCCAATTACACTATCCACATACCAAGAGGAATTTCCTAAGGTTTCCCTCAGGTAATGTGCATCTTGGAAGATAATAGAGATCCTTGGTGATAACACTCTAGAGAAGCTTAGAGATTTAGTATAAAAATAGCTTAGAGATTTAGTATAAAAATCAAAGCTTCCAAAGTCCATCCACTATATCATGCTACTAAATTAAAAGAATAATTTCTAGACATAACCAATAGAGAGACTTTTCCTTTGTAGGAACAATAATATTTATATTATTTTTTAGATAAGGCACTAGATTGGACTAGCCAAACATTGTTAGAGGAATTTGTCTTTTGAGAATACTTTATAGCTTGGAAAGGATTATTAATTTTGTATGTTGTTTAGGATATTTCTTTTAAGCTTACGAAGTACTTCTCATCATTGATAAATAAGGCAATAATCTTAGGAAAGAGGAGAGAACGATCGATATAGAAGCTATCAAAAGGCTTCTTTCTATATAGGAAACCAAAGGCCTAGTAGGTCTAATTTCAAGCATTCGGCTTATAGATATATCTAACACAGTGTTGGGTTCAAATTATGTGATGATGCCCTAAAGTACATCTCATATATGGGATTATCAATATGAAAGGATAAAAGAAGATTGTCATTCACTTCTCAGACATGATACCCCTATGCAACATCATAACATGTGTGTCATGGCTTAGTCTACATCCTTCCCAAACGATGATCTGGAATCTGGGATCAGTCTTAAAATTAAGGTTTGTCCGTCATGCCCCCTTTAATTCTCTAGTGATTTGATTCTAATATGAAGGTGTGAAAGATAGAAACATAGACGAGGCATTGAAAACATAGAACACAACGATCATTAACTGCTTACCTCTATAGTAAGACCACCTCCAGCACAGGGTCCTTTAAAGACAAGAGGCCCAACACGGTAAATACCACTCTCAGGAATCAAGAAAACTGCAGAATCTGAATTGCAGGCATCATTCCATGCATCTGCAAAGGCCTGAGTCACAGACAATATGTATTTGGGTCATAAAATGGCATGGACAAACATTTAAATGCAACGCATAATTTTTCATTCAGCATGGCAAGGTTGATAACATGAGTTTGATGTGCTCTAATTCTTGCATTGCATAAGTTCACATGATCCGGATAAATGAAAATGTGAAGATGAAATCGGATGAAAACGGATAAAGCCTTCACACACAAATATAGAGTCCATATTTATAATGAAACAGGTATCCATGTAACAACTAGTACACCAACACTCGTAGCATGAGTTCAATGGAACGACTATATAAGTTTCCATCCAATATCCACGCATAGTATTCGAATATACTATTTTTTCTGAGGATTTAAACCATAGTAAACTGTGATACCTGGGTGTCATCTGTCACACCATCTCCCATTGCACCGTACCAATCTACATTTGTCACATTGTACTCGGACCATCGGCCTTTAGCCATGCATGAATCATCTACGACGCTGCAAAGACCGGGATCTGTCTGGCATGTCAAGATATCCCCTCTCGCAGCTGGTAACATGGTTGTTAAAATCAGAAGTGTGATCACCGTTAAACCAATCTTTAACAATGGCCTATCAAATGGCCACAAGTTTCTCATAATCGCTATGGCGAATGACATGCAGCACAGAACAGAGTGGCCGATAGAGGAAGCCAATCAATAGAAGGGTGAGCAGATCGTGATGGTGCTCCGTATATGGAGATAACAAGTTGACATAGAGACTGCATGTAAATGTCATCACAGTCTTCATAAATTGAATCTGAAGAGTTGATGAGTGGGGCCGCACCCTGGACATGCATGCAATGCAGGATCGAAAAAGCAAGACCTCACACAAAAGCCCTGGTTTTCCACAGACTAAACTTCGCAATGAAGACATCTGGTAGCTGCTCGGCAGCCTGTCACATTCATTGGTGATACATCCAGTGCACATTGTCCTCGAAACCGTGTGGGAAAGCCATCTGAGTGCCTTGAGCAGAAAGAGAAAGCACTCTTCCAACCGCCTACAGTCGTGCGCCATAAGAGAAATCACCTCACCTGCTGCAAGCAAACTAGCATAGCGAAGGCATGAGTGCGTGTTTGGGTTGTGTGTGTGAGTGTGGGCCTACCTCTCTGCGTAAGAGAAAAAGAGAGGCGAAGATCCTCTGTACCGCGGCCCGCGGGATGAGCAGAATGAAAGAACATCTACGTCACTATATATATGTTCTTACAAAGTGTGTTCTCTCATTTTTACAAACAACATGAAAATTAGCAAACGCGAAACCGGATATGCACCTAATTCTTTGTTTAAAGAGGGATTCGATTTCACAATTTACATCTCTCAAAGATTATTAAGCAATGAAAAGTATACCATTATGAGAATCGATTAAACTCACACAAGCAACTTATTGTGAAAGTGTTAAAAAAGTCTCCTATGTAAAACAATGAAAAGTATACCATTACGATAACCAATTAATGCCAAAGTCTCCCTACCTAAAACAACGCAAAGTATACCTGTATGAGAACAAATTAAACCCACACAAGCAACTTACTGTATTAAAGCAGTCTCTCTATGTCTACCCATCTCTTCACAAAAAAAATAGAGTACCCTTCACTAACATGTCATTCTTAAGTTCAAAATGGATAACCTTTACACTATAATCAAATGAAACCAAGACATTTTGAAAGTTAATGTTATAGAATCAATTATGTTTCATTCTTATAATCAACAACGTTTATTTTTCTATACACATGTTAATTCATATATGTATATACTTTTATGTGTGTATTGTATGTATGTATTTGAGAGTACTTCTATGTGCCACTATATGTATGTGTGCATATATATACAAAGAGAGAAACAAAAATAAAAATGTATACTTCTATTAATTTATATATATAGAAGTATATCTACATGCATATGTATATGTATATGTATATGTATATGTATATGTATATGTATATGTATATGTATATGTATATGTATATGTATATGTATATGTATATGTATATGTATATGTATATGTATATGTATATGTATATGTATATGTATATGTATATGTATATGTATATGTATATGTATATGTATATGTATACGTATATGTATGTGTATGTGTATACGTATATGTATATGTATGTGTATATGTATATGTATATGTATACGTATATGTATACGTATATGTATACGTATATGTATATGTCTGTGTATATGTATATGTATATGTATATGTATACGTATATGTATATGTATATGTATATGTATATGTATATGTATATGTATATGTATATGTATATGTATATGTATATGTATATGTATATGTATATGTATATGTATATGTATATGTATATGTATATGTATATGTATATGCATATGTATATGCATGTGTATATGTATGTGTATATGTATGTGTATATGTATGTGTATATGTATGAGTATATGTATATGTATATGTATGTGTATGTGTATACGTATATGTATATGTATGTGTATATGTATATGTATATGTATATGTATACGTATATGTATACGTATATGTATACGTATATGTATATGTC
>CM035410.1:53126646-53141646 GCA_020310875.1 Ceratopteris richardii
GTGGGGAAGTGTTCACATGGGGCTCATAAAGGGAGGGCCAACTTGGTAATACCTCAGTTGATACACAAGCGACTTCCCATCGTGTGACAACATTGAAAGTGCGTGTTGTTGCAGCTACCGTAGCTAACAAGCATAGTGCAGTGTTGACTAAGGCTGGAGAGGTTTTTACCTGGAGGTGCAATAGGGAAGCTCAATTGGGATATGCTGCCTCTAATTCTGCATCAAATCCTGTACCTCGTGTTGTAGAATATGTCAAAGGGAAAAACTTTTCTGCTGTTTCGGCTGCCAAGTATCACACTGTGGTTCTTGGTTCAGAGGGAGAGGTCTTTACTTGGGGTTATAAGCTGGTGATGCCAAGGCGTGTACCTATCACAAGGAATACACAGAAAGCTGGACATGGATTTTTAAAGTTTCACCAAGCAGAGCGGCTTCATATTGTTGCTATTGCAATAGGATTGACACATACTACTGCTATTTTGAAGGATGGACTTATCTTTTATTGGTTTTCTACTAATCCAAATGCCCATGCACATCAGCTCGTGCTGTTAGCCGGACATCAAGCTAGTGTTGTTGCAGCAGGGAAGTATTGTACTGCTGTTCTGACAATATCTGGAGACATATATGCATGGGATGGTGAAAGTGCTAAAGAAGAAACCTTGCCAATACCACATCGTGTACATGGAATAAAGCATGCCACTCTTATTTCTATTGGAGAAAATCATTCTCTCGCAGTTATTAGTGTCTACATGCCTAAATTCCAAGTGAGTGGATCAGAAGAATTATGCACTCAAGCTGAAAAAGGATTAGAAGATTATGAGGAAGACATGGATTTTGAGGTGGTGGGAATTACTTCTTCAAAATCCAAGCCCAGATGTGATTTATTAAGGTTGCCATGTGAGCCTCCTACTCTTAAGGAGCTTTGTGAAAACGTAATCTCTCAGTGTGTGGTGGAGCCGAAAAATGCATTGCAGCTTTTGGAAATTGCAGACTCCCTGGAGGCTAGTAAATCAAGGAAGCATTGTGAGGACTTGGCTCTGTATAATCTTGACTACATACTCACAATGTCACCCACCCCATTTGCTAACGTGACTACAGCTCTATTGGCTGATTTAGAGAAAGCTTTAGACTCCACCTCTTTGCATCTGTTGAGCTACCACCGACTTCCAACTCCAACTGCCTTATTTCCAGCTGTCGTGGATAGTGAAGAAGATGAATGCAATTCGAATTTCCTTTCCATAAATCTTGGATTTCAGGAACTTGTGCCCTCTCTCTCTAACTTCTGTCAGGGTCTCTCTCCCTCTACCTTTGTCAGACCATGCATCTATCATTGTCCCCCAGGTTCTCTGCCATCAGCTGACAACCTGTTCCTCCACTCCTCTGACTACTTTGTCCCTTCCCTGACACATTGTCTAGCACTCCTTTTCCAACCCCCACATGCACCTCTAAGATTTGCCACCCACGTGTGGTCAAAGGAGTTCTGACCCCTCCCTTCCCCACTCTATAAAAGTAACACCTCCCCTCCTCAGTGGGGGTTGCTCGATTATTGAAGAACAGTGGGGTTAGTTGATTGTTCGATAATTTTAAAGAGAGAGAGAAGCACTAGGTTAAGTGTGGGTAGTCTGCAGATTGAGCAGAGAGGGACTAGTAAGGAATTCGACTGGAAAGAAGGGGGTCGGGAAGGAAATAGATTTTCAGCACAAAGTTGTCAAGAAAGAGGGAAAGCAGTAAATAAGAGAGAAAGGACTCAGCCGAGCATACAAGAGGGAGAACAGAGGCTGATTGGGAGCCACGAAGGATCTGAGTGAGAGAGTTGGTGATCAGTAAAGGAAGGTTGTGGCTGATGGCATTCATCACACTATGGACTCAGAGGACCATAAGGATCTGTTTATTTGCAAAGCAGAGGAGAAGTGGGCTGTGAGAAGACCTGAAGAGAAGAAAGGGCCAGATCTAGAGGTTGATGAATCAGTTGAACTCTTCGGTTTCACAGTTGAAGAGGTCATAGACACCGATTTCCAAGGTAGGAATGCCCCTACTCCCTGAAATTCCCATTCCCTGGTTTGGGTTGCATCACATATCGCAGTAATTCATTAGGAGCACACCTGCTTCATTAAGGAATTTAGACTATGAGAGTAAGCATGTGGCCTAGTTGCTTGTGAGTCACCCTACTACATTTGTATCTAGTAGTAAGCACATCGACCCTTTTGGAGAACTCCATCCTCTTCGTTCCATGGGCATGTGAACCACAGATATGTTGTGTATAATTGGGTACTTGCTGTGATGCTTCAGTCGACGATAAGTTTTTTTATGAAAAAATTGTACAGGACCAGTTATGATCGATCATGCTCCATTTTACTGTCGAGGGTGACAAGGCTGTGATTTGGGAACTTATGATAGTAGATTTGAATTGTAAAATGTTCTTTTGAATGATTAAAATGCCAAACTTTAATCTTATACTTGAATGTTTGCATTTTATTCTTTGAGCACTCAATCGTAATCTTTTGTAACAAGTCATGCAGGGTAAAAATATTACCCTGCCCCTTTCAAAAGCTTAACTTGAAAAATAAATTGATAACATATGCAAGAAAGAAAAAGAACTTGATCATAGGATTCTTGCAGACCTATTTGAAATGCATAACACACACTCTATAAATGTACACAATTGGAATTGGGAAAAAGAATGGTATAGAACCCGTACCAGACACCCTTGTTTATGTTAAGGATGAGTTTGTGGAAAAGAAAAAAAAATGAGTTGTCTGCAATTTTCTTCCAGCCATGTGCCTTAAGCTCAAATAAACGGACAGGTGAGAGACACTGGTTTCAATAACAAAAGAAAGAGAACGGGAAGGGAAAAGAGAGAGATGAAGAAAAATACATGTTACGGGTTAAGTGTGGCTATCAATGTATGCATGTATATGTATCCGAATATATAGGCGGGTGCATTCGATGTTCTGCTTATCTGAGTGGGAGTATCCTGAGGAGAGTTTATGTACGTTTGAATGTGAGAGTGCAAGAGAATATGATTTTGTAAATGTATTGAGAAACGAGTAAGATTGTCCAAGTGTGCTCAACTTCCTGATTCTTGTTTGTACTTTGCTGAGCAGAAAGTGTGTGTTTACGTGAATATGTGAAGGGTTGCCAAGGACAGTGTTTGACTAAGGGGTTGGCTATCTGAGCGAGTATTTGAGTGAGAGTGTCTTGAGTGTTTTAAAATAAGTATGTAAGGTGGTGGAGGAGGGTGTGTGAGTGAGGTCCTAGTTGAGTGTCTGTATCAGAGTATGATATTGTATGAGTGTGTGAGAGAGTTTGTGTGTTTGAGTGAGATTCTTTGAGAGTGAGAATGAGGGAGTTGGATTGAAAGAGAGTAAGAAGATAGTGAGGCTGAGGGATAAGCTAAAGCTGAGTGAGAAAAAGTTGTGTTTGATCAAGGAAACAAGGGAAGGAAAGGTGGGTTGACTAAGAGAAGCGAAGCACGAAAATTGTGGTCTCGAGTGTATGAGAAAGGAAGCTAAGAGACTTTGCGAGAGAAAAAGGGGAGAAGTGAGGGAACCCAAGAAAGTGAGTGTCAGAGGTCTACATAAGAAATCCAAGGAGTGGATGAAGCTTGTGTGAGAAAGCATACACTAGTATAAGCAAGAAAACCTTGTGGAAATAATCATCCTCAAGCGAGATGAAAACATAAAAAGGGCTTTATGAGGACCAATGAGCTTCGATTCGTATGGCAATTTAGCTATAGGAATCAGAACCATGAGTCAATTTGGGCTTAATTGTGGTTTGTGGATAAAATAAACTTGGCAAGTTATGAGAAATAGCACCCAGATAGCTAGATATAGGTGAAATTATTTGCACATTCTCCGGGCTTAAGACCTTATCCAATATGTGTATGTGTATGTGTATGTGTATGTGTAGGTGTTTGTGTATTTGCATGTGTATGTGTATGTGTATGTGTATGTGTACGTGTATGTGTATGTGTATGTGTATGTGTATGTGTATGTGTACGTGTATGTGTATGTGTATGTGTATGTGTATGTGTATGTGTATGTGTACGTGTATGTGTATGTGTATGTGTATGTGTATGTGTATGTGTATGTGTATGTGTATGTGTATGTGTATGTGTATGTGGATGTGGATGTGGATGTGGATGTGTATGTGGATGTGGATGTGGATGTGTATGTGTATGTGTATGTGTATGTGTATGTGTATGTGTATGTGTATGTGTATGTGTATGTGTATGTGTATGTGTATGTGCATGTGTATGTGTATGTGTATGTGTATGTGTATGTGTATGTGTATGTGTATGTGTATGTGTATGTGTATGTGTATGTGTGTGTGTATGTGTATGTCTGTGTATGTGTATGTGTATGTGTATGTGTATGTGTATGTGTATGTGTATGTGTATGTGTAATGTATGTGTGTGTATGTGTATGTGTATGTGCATGTTTATGTGTATGTGCATGTGTAGGTGTAGGTGTACGTGCAAGTGTATGTGTATGTGTACGTGTATGTGTATGTGTACGTGTATGTGTATATGTATGTGTATGTGCATGTGTATGTGTATCTATATGTGTATCTGTATGTGTATCCCTTTGTGTATGTGCATGTGTGTGTATATGTGTATGTGTATGTGTATGTGTATGTGTATGTGTATGTGTCTGTATATGTGTATGTGCATGTGTATATGCATGTGCATGTGCGTGTATGTGTGTGTATGTGTATGTGTGTGTATGTGTATGTATGTGTATGTATGTGTATGTGTATGTATGTGTATGTGTGTGTATGTGAATGTGTATGTGTATGTGTATGTGTATGTGTATGTGTATGTGTATGTGTATGTGCATGTGCATGTGTATGTGTATGTGTATGTGTATGTGTATGTGCATGTGTATGTGTATGTGTATGTGTATGTGTATGTGTACATGTATGTCTATGTGTATGTGTATGTGTATGTGTCTGTGTATGTATATGTGTATGTGTATGTGTATGTGTATGTGGATGTGGATGTTTATGTGGATGTGTATGTGTTTGTGTATGTGTATGCGTATGTGTATGTATGTGTATGTGTATGTGTATGTGTATGTGTATGTGTATGTGGATGTGTATGTGTATGTGTATGTGGATTTTTATGTGTATGTGTATGTGTATGTGTATGTGCATGTGTATGTGTATGTGCATGTGTACGTGTACGTGTATGTGTACGTGTATGTGTATGTGTATGTGTATGTGGATGTGTATGTGGATGTGTATGATGATGTGTATGTGTATGTGTATGTGTATGTGTATGTGGATTTGTATGTGGATTTGTATGTGTATGCGTATGTGCATGTGTATGTGTATGTGTATGTGTATGTGTATATGTATGTGTATGTGTATGTGTATATGTATGTGTATGTGTATGTGTATGTGTACGTGTATGTATGTGTATGTGTATGTGTATGTGTATGTGTATGTGTATGTGTATGTGTATGTGTATGTGTATGTGTATGTGTATGTGTATGTGTATGTGTATGTGCATGTGCATGTGCATGTGCATGTGCATGTGCATGTGCATGTGTATGTGTGTGTGTATGTGTATGTGTATGTGTATGGGTATGTGTATGTGTATGGGTATGTGTATGTGTATGTGTATGCGTACATGTGTGTATGTTTATGTGTATGTGTATGTGTATGTGTATGTGTATGTGTATGTGGATGTGGATGTGTATGTGTATGTGTATGTGTATGTGTTTGTGCATGTGTATGTGTATGTGTATGTGTATGTGTATGTGTGTGTATGTGTGTGTATGTGTATGTGTATGTGTATGTGTATGTGTATGTGTATGTGTATGTGTATGTGTATGTGTATGTGTATGTGTATGTGTATGTGTATGTGTCTATGTTGATGGGGGATGATTCTACACTCGAATGCAAAATGGAAGATGCTACCCTCTGCTAGGTCCACAAGCAGTGATATATGCTCACTGTTTTGACTCTGCACCAGTACAGAGACTTGAAATGAAATTTTGAAGACTTATAGTATATTATAAGAGCTACCCAAGAGGCTCATCCCAAATGTTGAGAGAACAACCCTCTGCAAAATAGGCTACGTGTTTGCAACACTCTTTGCCTATGAGCAGAGATATACCTTCACAAAGTTGGCGATTTCTCACAACTCACTTTGTCAAATAAGTTGAAACTTTGGCAAAGCTCAGGGCACTATATTAGAGACCAAATGAAGCTTGAAATCAATGAAAATTGATAGAATGAAGGAGCAAACAATGCTCTGCAATTTGGTACAATCAGATTTGAAAAAGCCTAACTACACCTCTAGATAGAGAGGAGCAAAATCATGAGAAAATGAGGTAAGCTGGCAAGAGGTTGCTTGCTGGAATTATGACTTCACTAAAGTAAGCGGGAAACTCTTTGAATTCATACAAGTCAAGAAACAAAGGTGGGATGATGCTTATATAGAGTTTTACTTTTCATAGATTGAGCTAACCACCCACCAATCAGTGTAGGTGCACTTTTTGGTGGCTAATTTGATGAGATTTGAATTTGATTGAGCAAATTTGGTTGATCTTCTAACTTTATTCCACAACTTTGGGTCCTCCTTTTTGATTGGTCCACTTGAAAAACTTGTGGTTGATCCTTTTTGAATGATTGAGACTTGATTTTCAACACTCCCCCTCAAGTCTCAATGCATAGGTCCTTCATTCCAATGCATAGCTTGAAGTGTTGTAGCTTTACTACATCCAATGCTTTGGTAAACATATCTGCATATTGCTCCTTTGTATTGACATACTCCACCTTGACATCCTTTGACATGATCTTCTCTCTAATAAAGTGGTAATGCACTTCTATATGCTTCGACCTTGCATTGAACACCCGATTTTGAGCCAAGCATATGCTACTTATGTTGTCACAAAAAATAGGTACTTGCTTAACCTGCAAATCAAGATCAAGAAATAACTTCTTGAGCAAGATAAGCTCACATGAGACTTGCGCTAAGCCTCTATACTCAGCTTCGATCGATGAAAGAGCCACTGTTGGTTGTTTCTTTGACATCCATGAGATGGTCTTCTTCTCTAGCATGATAACATATCTACTAGTGCTCCTCCTATCATCTTTGGAACCTACCCAATCAGCATCACAATAAGCTTGTACATTTAATCCATCATCAAATGGATAATATAGACCTTCATTCACTGATCCTTTGAGGTACCTAAGTACCCTTTTGGCTGCAACAAAATGAGGTATTCTTGGGCTTGCAAAACTTGAGATAAAACTCCAACTACATGTGCAATATCAGGTCATAATAGCATACAAGAGAGAGCCAATTATTGACCTATACATGGTGACATCCTTCACTTCTTCATGTTCATGAGCACTAAGTTTAACATTTACTTCTAATGGATTTGAAATGGGCTTGCAATCACACAATCCAAACTTCTTCAAAAGATCTAGAATGTATTTCCTTTGCATCAAGTATATACCTTCCTCTTTATATAGTACTTCAATCCCAAGGAATTACCTTAAAATCCCTATATCAGATATTTTAAACTCACATCCAAGCTTCCTCTTTATGTCCTTGATGTTGGCTTCATCATTCCCTGTAATGATCAAATCATCAACATATATACAAATGAAAACAATTTGGCTACCTCCCTTCTTCACAAAGAGTGATGGGTCTACATGACTCTTAATGTAACCACATTTTACCAAGTAGTCCACAAGTCTTTGGTTCCAAGATCTTGGGGCTTCCTTGAGTCCATAAAGATCCTTCTTTAGTCTGCATACATGATGTGGAAACCTCTCATCTTCAAAGCCTTGGGGCTACTCCATGAAGACTACCTCTTCAAGCTCTCCATTTAGGAAAGCATTCTTCACATCCAATTTTTGTACATTTTCCAACCTTTTGAGGCTGAAATTACAATCAAACTTTTGATCATGGACATCTTAGCTACTGGACTAAATGTTTCCTCAAAGTCTATGCCATAGGTTTGAGCAAAACCTTTGACAACCAACCTTGCTTTATACCTAGAGATGCTCCCATCTGCATGCCTCTTTACCTTGTACACCCATTTGTTGCCAATGACTTTCATGTCCTTTGTTCTTGGCACCAATGACCAAGTATCATTTTCTTCAAGTGCCTTGACTTCCTCCTCCATGGCTTCAATCCATTCGCTATGCTTATTTGCTTCTTCAAAAAATTTAGGTTCTTCACAAGCTATAACTTGACTCATGTAGGCATAGTGTCTTGCAATGAATGACTCATAAGTTAACCTTCGAAGAGGGTATTTAACCCTATTGGATGACTTTACCTCACCATTAGGTGGTAGGAAACTCCTCCTTCTTGGTTTAGATGCTTTAAATCCTGGAGTTTCTAAAATTTCCATATCTTCGTCACTTGTAGATTCCATGTCTACCCATCGATGGTCTTCATCATTTGCTTTTTCCTTTCCTTTGCTACTTCCTTCACTTGAATGAGCTTCATTCCTTGCCCTTCCATGCCAAGCTGATGTATTACTCTCCTCTGATGATGTGCTTGAAGTGGTTGGACCACTTATCTCCATGCTTTGTTGTTGCTCTTTAAACTTCTTCTCGGCTTCATATGCATCATCAACCTGTAACACATCTTTGCTACCATACCAAGGCAGAAACTCATCAAATATTACATCCCTAGATACCTTAAGCTCTTTGGTACAAGGGTTATAATATCTAAAACCCTTTTTCTATGAAGAATATCCAAGAAATATACACCTTTCTGCCTTTGAGTCTAACTTGTGTCTCAATTCTTGAGGTATGTGAACATAACACACAAAACCAAATACTTTCGGATGTGAAAGGTTGGGTTTCTTACCACACCAAGCTTCATAAGGTGCAACTCCATGTACTTCTGAGGTTGGACACCTATTCATAATGTATATGGCTGTATTTGTTGCATCATCCCAATAAGAGTTACGAACATTCATTTCATTTAACAATGCTCTAGCCAATTCTACTATGTATCTATTCTTCCTCTCTGCCACCCCATTTTGTTGAGGTGTATACCTGCAAGATTTGAGAGTCTTTATATAATTCCCTGTTTCCTTCTCCACTAGGTTTTTGAACCTCTTGAAGTGGTAAAACACCTCTGACTTTGACTTCATGCAATACATCCAATCAAGCCTTGAATGATCATCTATAAATGTGACAAAATATCTATTACCTCCATGGTGAAGAGTCTTCCTTGCTTCTTTCCTTTTGCTATGAGCTTGTAGTCTTGCATGGGGTCTTCAACAAAACATCCTTGATCATTGAACCTCACATCATAACCTCTTTCAACCATTTGACCTACTGAAACCAAGTTCTTTGTGATGGTTGCACATGCAACACATCCTTCAACACCTTTGAGCTTTGAGATCCATTCAATGCAACATCTCCCTTATGTGTAATCTTGTGCTCAGTGTCATCACCTATCTCTACATGTCCTTGAGTGATGGGTGAGTGTAAATTAAAGAAAACATCTTTATTGCAACTCATATGGTTGCTACAACCACTGTGAATGTACCATGTACAATCTGAATTGACTCTTTCACTTGACCCATACATCATAATCAAGTTATGATTTTGAATTTGTTGAAGTACTAGCATAATTACCTTGGTTCCTTTTGTATCCTTGATTGCCTCCTCCTTTGGACCAACAATCTCTTGCATAATGGCCCGGTTTTTCACAATCGTAGCATTTTCCATTGGACGCTTCTCTTCCATGTGATCTTCCTCCTCATCCTCTACTCCTTCCTCTTCCTCTTGATCCATAACTTTGGTTGGAGCCTTCTTGGTTGCTTGAGCTTGAGCTTGACCTTCCTCTCCCTCTACCTTGGGAGTTTTGTCCACCTCTTTTGTCTTTGCCTCTACTTGCATAGAAAACTTGGGCTTGGCTTCCCTTTGATTGTGAACCTCTTTGGTTCATCTCCTCGGTCACCATCAATGTGACTAATTGATCAAATTCTGGTAGGGAATCCCTCACATAAACTAATCTGGTGAATGCTTTCCACCTCTCATCCTCTCTCAAGCCATTGAGAGTGTGCACGATAAGATCATCATCTTTGATTGGGCTCCCAATTGAGCCTAGGGCATCTACAAGCTCCTTAACTTTTAAAATGTACTCATTTATGTTAGCACTTGGCGATTTCCTAAGATTATTCAGCTCATTCTTGAGCTGAATCTTCCTTGCCTTGGTTGATGAAGAGTAAAATCTCTTCAAGGTTTCCCTAACCTTCTCGGATGTGTCCAAGTCTTGTATATGCCCTATCATGCTATTGCTTATGTGTTGGGATAGAATGAATATGACTCTCCTATCCCTTTCTATCCAATCATTAAGTGCTTTGACCTGCCCTTGAAGTGGTGGATCAGGTACATGAGGCATTGGATCTGTGCCGCTCACTAATCCCCACAATCCTTTGCCCATAAGGTAGTTGCTAACTTTGAATTTCCATGGTTGATAATTGTCTTTCTCTAACTTCTCTATTTGTGCATTATACTCAGCCATACTGAGCTCTAAGATGCTCCTCTGTCTTCTCCTCAAGTGTTTATATGGTTTAGAAGGTGTGAATATTACTTTTTGATAGCTTTTCCCTTGCAAACCTTTGACTAGTTGTAATCTTGATCGATGTCGACCCATTTTGGATGTCTTCTTGCTCTGATAAGTCCTCCTTGTGCTTCCACGAGTTGTATTGACACCTTAAAGTCTTCAATATGCTACCTACTCATGTCTCCAAGCCTCCAAAATGGCTTTGATACCACTGATGGAGGATGATTGTAACACCCGAATGCAGAAATGGAAGATGGCTGCCCTCCACTAGCTCCACAAGGAGTGATATATGCTCACTGTTCTAACCTTTTCTCTGCACTAGTACAAAGGCTTAACATGAAATTTTGAAGACTTATAGTAGAATATAAGAGCTACCCAAAAAAGCTTTAAATCAACCGAAGTGGATATTCCTGTTGGGAGAACCACCCTCTACAAAATAGGCTACCTGTTCACAACACTCTCTGCCTATGTGCAGAGATATGCCTTCACAAAATTGGCAATTTCTCACAACTGACTAAGTCAAATAATTTCAATCTTTGGCAAAGGGAACTATATGAGAGACCAAATGAAGCTTGAAATCAATGAAAATGAGTACAATGAGACAGCAAACAATGCTTTGCAATCTGGTACAATCAGATATGGAAAAGCCTAGCTACACCTCTAGATAGAGAGGAGCAAAATCAAGAGAAAATAAGGTAAGCAAGCAAGGGGGCTGCTTGTTGGAGTTTATCACTTCACTAAACTAAGTGGGAAACTTGTGGAATGCATATAACTCAAGAAACAAAGACGTGATGATGCTTATATAGAGTTTTACTTTTCCTACAATCTAGCTAACCACCCACCAATCATTGTAGGTGCACTTTTTGGTGGCTGATTTGAGGAGATTCGAATTTGATTGAGTTTGGTGGCGCTTCTAACTTTATTCCACGACTTTGGGTCCTTCGTTTTGATTGGTCCACTTGCAAAACTTGTGGTTAAGCCTTTTTGCATAATTGAGATTTGATTTTCAACATATGTATGTGTATGTGTATGTGGATGTGCATGTGTATGTGTATGTGTATGTGTATGTGTATGTGCGTGTGAATGTGAATGTGTATGTGTATGTGTGTGTGTATGTGTATGTGTATGAGTATGTGTATGTGTATGTGTATGTGTATGTGTATGTGTATGTGTATGTGTATGTGTATGTGTATGTGTAGGTGTATGTGTTTGTATATGTATATGTGTATGTGTATGTACATGTGTATGTGTCTATGTATATGAATGTGTGTGTATGTGTATGTCTATGTGTATGTGTTTCTGTATATATATCTGTTTGTGTATATGTATGTATAGGTGTATGTGTATGTGTATGTGCATGAATATGTGTATGCGTATGTGTATGTGTAGGTGTATGTGTATGTGTATGTGTATGTGTATGTGTACATGTATATGTCTGTGTATATGTGTATGTGTATGTATATGTGTATGTGTATGTGTATGTGTATGTGTATGTGTATGTGTATTTGTATTTGTATGTGTATGTGTATGTGTATGTGTATGTGAACGTGTATGTGTATGTGTATGTGTAGGTGTAGGTGTGTGTATGTGTATGTGTATGTGAACGTGTATGTGTATGTGTATGTGTATGTGTATGTGTATGTGTATGTGTAGTGTATGTGTATGTGTATGTGTAGTGTATGTGTATGCGTATGTGTATGTGTATGTGTAGGTGTATTCTATGTGTATGTGTATGTGCATGTGTATGTGTATGTGTATGTGTATTGTATGTGTATGTGTATGTGGATGTGTAAGTGTATGTGTATATGTATATGTATATGTATGTGTATGTGTATGTGTATGTGCATGTGTATGCGCATGTGTCTGTAAGTATGTGTATGTGTGTGTATGTGTATCTGTATGTGTATGTGCATGTGTATGTGCATGTGCATGTGCATGTGTATGTTTATGTGTATGTTTATGTGTATGTGTATGTTTATGTGTATGTGTATGTGTATGTGTATGTGTACATGTATATGTACGTGTATGTGTATGTGTATGTGTATGTGTATGTGTATGTGTATGTGTATGTGTATGTGTATGTGTATGTGTATGTGTATGTGTATGTGTATGTGTATGTGTATGTGTATGTGTATGTGTATGTGTATGTGTATGTGGATGTGCATGTGTTTGTGTATGTGTATGTGTATGTGTATGTGTGTGTATGTGTGTGTATGTGTGTGTATGTGTGTGTATATGTGTGTGTGCATGTGTATGTATATGTGTATGTGTATGTGTATGTGTATGTGTATGTGTATGTGTATGTGTATGTGTATGTGTATGTGTATGTGTATGTGTATGTGCATGTGCGTGTGTATGTGGATGCGTATGTGTATGTATATGTGTATGTGTATGTGTATGTGTATATGTATGTGTATGTGTATGTGTATGTGCATGTGTATGTGTATGTATATGTGTATGTGTATGCGTATGTGTATGCATATGCACATGTGTATGTGTATGTGTATGTGTATGCGTATGTGTATGTGTATGTGTATGTGTATTTTTATGTGTATGCATATGTGTATGTGTATGTGTATGTGTATGTGTGTGTGTATGTGTATGTGTATGTGTCTATCTATGTGTATGTGTATGTGTTTGAGCATGTGTATGTGTATGTGTATGTGTATGTGTATGTGTATGTGTATGTGTATGTATATGTGTATGTGTATGTGTGTATGTGGATGTGTATGCATATACATATGTGTATGTGTATGATTATGTGTGTGTATGCATATGCATAAACATATGTGTATGCATATGAATAAACATATGTGTATGTGTATTTGTATGTGTATGTGTATGTGTATGTGTATGTTTATGTGCATGTGTATGTGTATGTGTATGTGTATGTGTATGTGTATGTGTATGTATAGGTGTATGTGTATGTATAGGTGTATGTGTATGTATATGGGTACGTGTATGTGTACATGTATGTGTACATGTATGTGTATATGTGTACATGTATGTGTACCTGTATAAGTATCTCAATGAGTATGTGTATGTGTATGTGCATGTGTATGTGTATGTGTATGTGTATGCTAATCTATATGTGTATGTGTATGTGTATGTGTTTGTGTAATGTATGTGTGTGTATGTGTATATGTATGTGTATGTGTATGTGTATATGTATGTGCATGTGTATGTGTATGTCCGTGTATGTGTATGTGTATGTATACATGTATGTGTACATGTACATGTATTATTGTATGTATTTGTTTGTATATGTGTGTGTAAGTGTATGTTTATGTTTATGTGTATGTGTATGTGTATGCATATGCGTATGTGTATGTGTATGTGCATAAGTATGTGTATGTGTATATGATGTGTATATGTATGTTTATTCCTATGTGTATGTGCATGTGTGTGTGCACATGTGTATGTGTGCATCTTTAAGTGTATGTGTATGCATATGTATATGTGTATGTGTATGTGTACATGTGTGTGCATGTGCATGTGCACGTGCATGTGTATATGTATGTGTATGTGCACGTGCATGTGCACATGAATGTGTATGTCTATGTGTTCGTGGGTGTGCATGTGTATGTGTATGTGCATGTGGTTGTGTGTGTGCATGTGTATATGTATGTGAATGTGTATGTGTATGATTATGTGTATGAGTATGTGTATGTGTACATGTATGTGTATGTGTATGTGTATTTGTATGTGTATGTTTATGTAAATGTGTATGTGTAAATCTATATGTATGTGTATGTGTATGTGTATGTGTACATGTATGTGTATGTGTATGTGTATGTGTACGTGTATGTGTATGTGTATGTGTATGCTTATGTGTATGTGTATGTGCATGTGTATGTGTATGTGTATGTGTATGTGTATGTGTATGTGTATGTGTATGTGTATGTGTATGTGTATGTATATGTGTATGTGTATGTTTATGTGTATGTGTATGTGTATGTGTATGTGTTTGTGTATGTGTATGTGTATGTGTATGTGTATGTGTATGTGTATGTGTATGTGTATGTGTATGTGTATGTGTGTGTGTATGTCTAGGTGTATGTGTGTGTATGTGTCCGTGTATGTGTATGTCTCTATGTATGTGTATGTGTATGTGCATGTGTATGTGCATGTGTATGTGTATGTGTATGTGTATGTGTATGTGTATGTGTATGTGTATGTGTATGTGTGTGTATGTGTATGTGTATGTGTATGGGTATGTGTATGGGTATGTGTATGTTCATGGTTATGTGTATGTGTATGTGTATGGGTATGTGTATGTGTATGTGTATGTGTATATGTATGTGTATATGTGTGTGTATGTGTATGTGTATGTGTATGTGTATGTGTATGTGTATGTGTGTGTATGTGTATGTGTATGTGTATGTGTATGTGGATGTGTATGATGTGTATGTGTATGTGTATGTGTATGTGATGCGTATGTGTATGTGATGTGT
>CM035410.1:53146646-53154146 GCA_020310875.1 Ceratopteris richardii
ATGTAATTCAATATGTTTAGTCCTTGCATGAAAAATTGGGTTGGTAGCCAAGTGAATGGAACTCATGTTGTCACCAAAAATACTTGGAGTTCCAATCTCCATTCCAAGATCTGTGAATAGTGTCTTCATCCGCATTGCTTCTTGAGTAGCTATAGCAAGACCTCTGTATTCAACGTCTGTGGAAGAGAGAGCAAGTGTGGGTTGCTTCTTAGATGACCATGAGACAAGTTTTGACCTTGCAAAAGTAAGGTATCCTAAGGTGTTTCGCCTATCTTCCTTGGAACTAGCCTAATCTGCATCAGAGAACAACTTTAAACTTAAATCAGATACATAAAGGTAGTATAATCCTTCATTCATGATCCTAAATAGGAAGCAATGCAACCTATTGGGAGTTATTTCATAAAAGAGGATTGACCATACTAAGAGAAATAAGTTTAGCAATTCAGGTATGTAATCTCGACTTTTCAGGAAGTAGAAGGTGGAGAGATATAGGCAAGTTCTAATGAATATATCTCACGATTATGAACTCCAAATGCAACGAAATTTTGGGAGTATATAGTAGAATTAGAGAGCTAACATTAGCAAGTTATATAACTAAAAATAATTCACCATGCTTAGAGAAACCATCTCTGCAATCTGACTAAAAAATTGAGAAGTATGATAATGAATAGTACACTCACACAAGCATGAAGATATGGTCACAAATGATCATGAATTCAAATGTATATTTTATGGAAATTACAACGGACTTATTGGTACATGTGCGTGCCTTGAGATCACACTCTGACATGGCAAGAAGCTCAGCTAATGAGTGTGTAAAACATGCAACTAAATCATGTGTATATATAGTGACGATTGGAGCCAAGATTTGAATTTGAATCTTGGTCACCTAAACCACGTTCCCAATTGATTCTCAACTAACTCAATCACAACTTCGTAGCTTTTCTTTCCCTTCTCATCAAGTGGATTCAACCACTTTTGATTCCTTCACTTTTATATCAAGTAAATACTCAAAGAGTTACAATGGTGAGTTCATAAGTGAACTCTTCAAAGCTTTAGCATTTGCTTCAATTATAGCATAAGTTTTAATGACGTTTGAAGACTCAATCCTTTGCTTAGACTTGGCATGAACTTGTTCTAACATGTATATGTATATGTATATGTATATGTATATTTATATGTATATGTATATGTATATGTATATGTATATGTATATGTATATGTATATGTATATGTATATGTATATGTATGTGTATGTATGTGTATATGTATATGTATATGTATATGTATATGTATATGTATATGTATATGTATATGTATATGTATATGTATATGTATATGTGTATGTATATGTATATGTATATGTATATGCTTATGTATATGTATATGTATATGTATATATGTATGTGTATGTGTATGTATATGTATATGTATATGTATATGTATATTTATATGTATATGTATGTGTATATGTATATGTATACATATAGGTATATGGATACATATATGTATATGTATATGTATACATATGTGTATATGTATATCTATACATATATGTATATGTGTACATATATATATATATATATATATATATATATATATATATATATATATATATATATATATATATATATATATATATATATATATATATATATATATATATATATACACACACATATGTATATGTATATGCATACATATATGTATATGTATATATATACATATATGTACATGTATATATACATACACACACATACATACACACACACACACACACATATATATATATATATATATGTGTGTGTGTGTATACATGTACATATATGTATATATATACATATACATATGCATATACATATACATATGCATATACATATACATATATGTATATATACACATATATATATATATATATATATATATATATATATATATATATATATATATATATATATTTATTTATTTATATTTATATACACACACACACATATGAATGGATTTGAAATGGGCTTGCAATCACACAATCCAAACTTCTTCAGAAGATCTAGAATGTATTTCCTTTGCATAAAGTATATACCTTCCTCTTTATATAGTACTTCAATCCCAAGGAAGTACCTTAAAATCCCTAAATCAGATATTTTAAACTCACATCCAAGCTTCCTCTTTATGTCCCTGATGTTGGCTTCATCATTCCCTATAAAGATCAAATCATCAACATATATACAAATGAAAACAATTTGGCTACCTTCCTTCTTCACAAAGAGTGATGGGTCTGCATGACTCTTATTGTAACCACATTTTACCAAGTAGTCCACAAGTCTTTGGTTCCAAGATCTTGGGGCTTGCTTGAGTCCATAAAGATCCTTCTTTAGCCTACATACATGATGTGGAAACCTCTCATCTTCAAAGCCTTGGGGCTGCTCCATGAAGTCTATCTCTTCAAGCTCTCCATTTAGGACAACATTCTTCACATCCAATTTTTATACATTTTCCAACCTTTTGAGACTAAAATTACAATCAAACTTTTGATCGTGGACATCTTAGCTACTGGACTGAATGTTTCCTCAAAGTCTATGCCATAGGTTTGAGCAAAACCTTTGACAAACAACCTTGCTTTATATCTAGAGATGCTCTCATCTGCATGCCTCTTTACCTTGTACACCCATTTGTTGCCAGTGACTTTCATGTCCTTTGTTCTTGGCACCAATGACCAAGTATCATTTTCTTCAAGTGCCTTGACTTCCTCCTCCATGGCTTCAATCCATTCCCTATGCTTATTTGATTCTTCAGAAAGTTTAGGTTCTTCACAAGCTATAACTTGACTCATGTAGGCATAGTGTCTTGCAATGAATGAATCATAAGTTAACCTTTGAAAATTTAGGTTCTTCACAAGCTATAATTTGACTCATGTAGGCATAGTGTCTTGCAATGAATGAATCATAGGTTAACCTTTGAACAGGGTATTTAACCCTATTGGATGACCTTATCTCACCATTAGGTGGTAGGAATCTCCTCCTTCATGGTTTAGATGTTTGAAATCCTGGAGTTTCTAATTTTTCCATATCTTCGTCACTTGTAGATTCCATGTCTACCCATCGATGGTCTTCATCATTTGTTTTTTCCTTTCCTTTGCTACTTCCTTCACTTGAATGAGCTTCACTCCTTGCCCTTCCATGCCAAGCTGATGTATTACTCTCCTCTGATGGTGTGCTTGAAGTGGTTGGACCACTTATCTCCATGCTTTGTTGTTGCTCTTTGAACTTCTTCTCGGCTTCATATGCATCATCAACCTGTAACACATCTTTACTACCATACCAAGGTAGCAACTCATCAAATATTACATCCCTAGATACCTTAAGCTCTTTGGTACAAGGGTTATAACATCTAAAACCATTTTTCTCTGAAGAATATCCAAGAAATATACAACTTTCTGCCTTTGAGTCTAACTTGTGTCTCAATTCTTGAGGTATGTGAACATAACACACAAAACCAAATACTTTGAGATGTGAAAGGTTGGGTTTCTTACCACACCAAGCTTCATAAGGTGTAACTCCATGTACTTCTGAGTTTGGACACCTATTCATAATGTATATGGCTGTATTTGTTGCATCAGCCCAATAAGAGTTAGAAACATTCATTTCATTTAACAACGCTCTAGCCACTTCTGCTATGTATCTATTCTTCCTCTCTACCAACCCATTTTGTTGAGGTGTCTTTTGATGCCATGATCATGTAAAAAATATGAAAATTCATTTGAAAAATACTCTTCCCCTCCATCCAATCTGAGAGTCTTTATATACTTCCCTGTTTCCTTCTCCACTATGTTTTTGAACCTCTTGAAGTGGTAAAACACCTCTGACTTTGATGTCATGCAATACATCCAATCAAACCTTGAACACATCCTTGATCATTGAACCTCACCTCATAACCCCTTTCAGCCTTGATGTCATGCAATACATCCTTGATCACTGAACCTCACCTCATAACCCCTTTCAACCATTTGACCTACTAAAACCAAGTTCTTTGTGATGGTTGGCACATGCAACACATCCTTCAAAAACTTTGAGCTTTGAGATCCATTTAGTGCAGCATCTCCCACATGTGTAATCTTATTCTCGGTGTCATCCCCTATCTCTACATGTCCTTGAGTGATGGGTGAGTGTAACTTAAAGAAAACATCTTTATTGCAACTCATATGGTTGCTACAACCACTGTGAATGTACCATGTAAAATTTGAATTGACTCTTTCACTTGATCCATACATCATAAGCAAGTTATGATTTTCAAAATTTATTGAAGTACTAACATATATACCTTGGTTCTCTTTGTATCCTTGATTGCCTCCTCCTTTGGACCAACAATCTCTTGCATAATGGCCCGGTTTTCCACAAATGTAGCATCCTCCATTGGATGCTTCTCTTCCATGTGATCTTCCTCCTCATCGTGTACTCCTTCCTCTTCCTCTTGATCCATAGCTTTGGTTGGAGCCTTCTTGGTTGCTTGAGCTTGAGCTTGACCTTCCTCTCCCTCTGCCTTGGGAGTTTTGTCCACCTCTTTTGTCTTTGCCTCTACCTGCATAGAAATTTTGGGCTTGGCTGCCCTTTGACTGTGAACCTCTTTGGTTCATCTCCTCGATTGATGTGACTAATTGATCAAATTCTGGTAGGGAATCCCTCACATAAACTAATGTGCTGAATTCTTTCCACCTCTCATCCTCTCTCAAATCATTGAGAGTGTGCGCGACAAGATTGTCATCTTCGACTGGGCTCCCAATTGAGCCTAGGGCATCTGCAAGCTCCTTAACCTTTAAAATGTACTCATTTATGTTAGCACTTGGAAATCTCCTAAGATTATTCAGCTCATTCTTGAGCTGAATCTTCCTTGCCTTGGTTGATGAAGAGTACAATCTCTCCAAGGTTTCCCAAACCTTCTTGGATGTGTCCAAGTCTTGTATATGCCCTATCATGCTATTGCTTATGTGTTGGGATAAAATGAATATGACTCTCCTATCCCTTTCTATCCATTCATTAAGTGTTTTGACCTGCCCTTAAAGTGGTGGATCATGTACATGAGGCATTGGCTCTATGCTGCTCACTAATCCCCACAATCCTTTGCCCATAAGGTAGTTGCTAACTTTGAATTTCCATGGTTGATAATTGCGTTTCTCTAACTTCTCTATTTGTGCATTATACTCAGCCATACTGAGCTCTAAGATGCTCCTCTGGCTTCTCCTCAAGTGTTTGTGTGCTTTACAAGGTGTGGATATTGATCGACATAGACCCATTTTGGATGTCTTCTTGCTCTGATAAGTCCTCCTTGTGTTTCCACCAGTTGTCTTGATACCTTCAAGTCTTCAATATGCTACCTACTCATGTCTCTAAGCCTCCAAAATGGCTCTGATACCACTGATGGGGGATGATTCTAACACCCAAATGTAGAAATGGAAGATGGCTGCCCTCCACTAGGTCCACAAGGAGTGAAATATGCTCACTCTTCTAACCTTTTCTCTGCACCAGTACAGAGACTTAACATGAAATTTTGCAGACTTATAGTAGAATATAAGAGCTACCCAAAAAACCTTTAAATCAACCCAAATGGATATTCTCTTTGGGAGAACCACCCTCTACAAAACGAGCTACTTGTTTAAAACACTCTCTGCCTATCTATAGAGATATGCCTTCACAAAATTGGCAATTTCTCACAACTCACTAAGTCAAATAACTTCATACTTTGGCAAAGGGAACTATATGAGAGACCAAATGAAGCTTGAAATCAATGAAAATGAGTACAATGAGAGAGCAAACAATGCTCTGCAATCTGGTACAAAAAGATGTGGAAAAGCCTAACTACACCTGTAGATAGAGAGGAGCAAAATCAAGAGAAAATGAGGTAAGCAAGCAAGGGGGCTGCTTGGCAGAGTTTATCACTTCACTAAACTAAGTGGGAAACTCGTGGAATGCATATAACTCAAGAAACAAAGACGTGATGATGCTTACATAGAGTTTTACTTTTCCTACAATCTAGCTAACCACCCACCAATCATTGTAGGTGCACTTTTTGGTGGCTGATTTGAGGAGATTTGAATTTCATTGAGATTGGTGGAGCTTCTAACTTTATTCCAGGACTTTGGGTCCTCTATTTTGATTGGTCCACTTGCAAAACTTGTGGTTGAGCCTTTTTGCATGATTGAGATTTGATTTTCAACATATGTATGTGTATGTGTATGTGTATGTGCATGTGCATGTGTATATGTATCTGTATGTGTATGTGTATGTGCGTGTGAATGTGTATGTTTATGTGTGTGTATGTGTATGTGTAGGTGTATGTGTTTGTGTATGTATATGTGTATGTGTCTATGTATATGTATGTGTGTGTATGTGTATGTCTATGTGTATGTGTTTGTGATTGAGATTTGATTTTCAACATATGTATGTGTATATGTATGTGTATGTGTAGGTGTATGTGTTTGTGTATGTATATGTGTATGTGTCTATGTATATGTATGTGTGTGTATGTGTATGTCTATGTGTATGTGTTTGTGTATATATATGTGTTTGTGTATATGTATGTATAGGTGTATGTGTGTAAGTGTATGTGTATATGTATATGTATATGTATGTGTATGTGTATGTGTATGTGCATGTGTATGTATGTGTATGTGTATGTGTATGTGTATGTGTAAGTGTATGTGTATGTGTATGTGTATGTGTATGTGTATGTGTATGTGTATGTGTATGTGTATGTGTATGTGTATGTGTATGTGTATGTGTATGTGTATGTGTATGTGTATGTTTATGTGTATGTGTATGTTTATGTGTATGTGTATGTTTATGTGTATGTGGTTGTGTAATGTATGTGTGTGTATGTGTATTTTTATATGCATGTGCATGTGTATGTGTATGTGTGTGTATGCATATGTGTACTGTATGTGTATGTGTGTGTATGCATATGTGTACTGTATGTGTATGTGTATATATACGTGTATGTGTACATGTACATGTATTATTACGTGTATTTGTTTGTGTATGTGTATGTGTACGTGTATGTTTATGTTTATGTGTATGTGTATGTGTATGCGTATGTGTATGTGTATGTGTATGTGCATGTGTATGTGTATGTGTATATGTATGTGTATGTGTATGTTTATGCCTATGTGTATGTGTATGTGTATGTGCATGTGTGTGTGCATGTGTATGTGTGCATCTTTATGTGTATGTGTATATATATGTATATGTGTATGTGTATGTGTATGTGTATGTGTATGTGTATATGTGTGTGCATGTGGATGTGTATATGTATGTGTATGTGCACATGAATGTGTATGTGTATGTGTGTTTATATGTATGTGTATGTGTATGTGTATGTGTTCGTGTATGTGCATGTGGTTATGTGTGTGCATGTGTATATGTATGTGAATGTGTATGTGTATGTGTACATGTATGTGCATGTGTATGTGTATTTGTTTGTGTACGTGTATGTATATGTGTATGTGTAAAT
>CM035410.1:53161646-53181646 GCA_020310875.1 Ceratopteris richardii
CAAAAAATGAGCTCTCTAGCCCTGTTTATAGTTTTTTGAGTGGTTTTTGTCTTGTTTGGACCTAGTGTCCAGCCTTGTTAAAAAATAGGTTCTAGGGCTTATTTGGGGGCCCAAACGGAGTCTAGAAATTATGAAAATTGGTATGATGATAGTTCTAATACTTCTCAAGCTCGAGGACTCCTCGACTTGAACAAAATGGAGTTGCAATGGAAAATGGTTTTTACAATGGTTTTTAGTGATACTAGCATTATAGGGATTTCTTTTGAAAAGCTTCTTGGAGCTCCCTACTTGCTCCTTCTTCTTGTGTCTCCACTTCCTTCATGCGCTTTTATGCATGTGATTGACCTTGATTATCAACACTCCCCCCCCCTCTAGAGTCTGTCATCCCTGAGAGACCCTTGTTGTAGTGGTTGTTCCATGTAGTACATTGAGAGGTAGTGTCCTTCATGTATCAACAGGAGCGGTCCATCTTTCCAATGTAGCCTGGTCATTTGTCTGGTTCTTCACCTTGCCACTGCTAGCCCTTGTAGGTTGTAGTCCCTTTGTATGTACTTCTTGCTTGTATTCCATCTTGATGGTGCATTTGTGAGCTTTCCAAAACTGCTAGCTGCTCAAAGGAGGTGGTCAATGTTGATTATGAGCAACTCTCGCTGGTGGATGGTTTCCTTGCTCTTGTTGTGGTCACCTTGATGTCCTCTAATTCTTCCAAAGATGGCTTTCATAGTTTTTATGCCAAGTACTTGTAACCCATAATGTATGAGGGCTAAGTGCATTAGTGCATGGGTTGAACAAAATATGTGCCTTGTGTATGGCCTTGTAATGTGGCCCTACGTATGCGTACTTGGAAAATGCATTCAAAGAAGTATGGTGCAACAAATGGGGTCTTGAGAAAAGTGCTCAAGGGTATGCTGACGAAAAGGTTTCCTAATCTATCATGGTTATATTGTTGGAGCATACAATTCTTACCATGGTGAAAGGTCTGTCAATAGTTGTCTCTTCATGTTGTACTCCCATCATGGTGATTGACCATGGACTTGTCCTTTGTTGCGGATGGATGTCCTTGTTGATGATCCACTGATGAGATTCTTGGATTGCCTGGTCCTGTTTCTTCTTCTCGTTTTTGTTTTTGTGCTCGTGATGGCATAAAACAAGCAGAAAGAGGTTAGTATCAATAAAATATTTTACATATTGCAAGTGTGTCTCATGTGCCTGGGATTTCTCACTGGTGTCTATGCAGGGCCGTGTAATGTGGCCCTATGTTGATGCATACTTTGGAAGTGCATGACCTCAATGGTGCAAAAGACAAGGTTATGCCAAAGGCACATGGTTGTTGCATGTCGAGGCTTTCAATGTTCTTGTAGATGTTGATGCAGCCTTTGTTGGAGGTATCCATTGGATGTCAAAAGGATAACTGATTTTAGGGACCCATTTCAGAATAGTGTTGGGCTGCCTACAAGTCCTTGTTGAATGCATCTTTGGTTGGTTGCTTAAATTTTGTATCTAGAGTGGTTCGTTCTTTGTTGTTATGGATGCTATTGGTTCCTTAGGCTTCCAAACCCATATCGTTGATGATTGTCTTCTTACTTTTGCCGAAGGGTTGAGTTGATCTTCTCTTGGTCTTTGTGCTCTGTTCTTACCCTTTTCTCTCCTTGGCTTCTTTGTTGAGACCTTTTGCATGGTGGGGGGCATAGGCCATTGTGTATGTAAGAGCTTCTTGGGTATCCACATCTGTAATCGCCCTTGTTGAGCTGTAGCTAATTTCTTAGGCACCCAGATTTGTCGGAGATCTTTTGGTGGAGGTGGTCCTAGTTGCTTGCTTCTTGTCTTCGCATGGTTGGCTTGCCTGAGTGGAAATCGTGTTGGCAAGGTTGGTGGTTGCTCTCTTTTTCGTACCCAAATTTGCTTCATGCCCAGAACTTCTTTCTTCTTGAAGGCTCTTTGTCTATTTGATAGACCGGTTGTCTTGCACTGTTTTGCTTGCTTCTGAGGTTGAACTACTCTGGATGCTTTACTCTTTGAAAAAGAAAAGGGTTCTGCTTGCTTTTGCGACTGTCCTTCCATGATTGTGTCCTTCTTGATCATAGAGCTTTCGACACATACAACATCTTGTTCAAGAAGATTAGTCTTAGAGGATTTAAGAGAGTGTGTGGTGCCATGGTATGTGAGCATGCAATTCTCCAATTCTAATGTAATGCATTTTTCATGTACCCAGACTTGAAGAAGTTGACTTCTTAGGTTCAAGTTGAGTGCATGGTCGTAAATCCAATCTTGACCCAAGACAAGTGGCTCTGTGAGGTCCTCATCATGACACACTAGCATTTTGACTTTCATTGGAACATCTTGAAGGTAGATGGGAAGTTCCAATTCGCCCAAACAAGGGGTTTCCACACCTCCCAATCCTATGAGATATGCTTCTATGGGCATGATGTCCAATTGCAGGTCTTGACAGTATGAAAGTCTAACTGCACTAGTTGCTGCACCTGATTCAATCAATGCTCTTACAGTCCTTACACTCTTTCCTCATCCTACCTCTATGGTCACAAAGGGGCATCGGTCGATGATTCGAGAAGTAATTGTGCCTGATTTTTGGCACATGTCCATGTGATATTTTGGGGCTTTTGCGTTGACATCTAGGCCTAGTCACCTTAACTTATTTCTTTTGATGCGCTATCTCTCTGCTTGTGCTTCTTCTCTAACCCTTAACTCCTCTTCTTTTCGCTTCTTAGTAGTGTTGAGTCTCATGAGCATATCCTTTGTAAGAGGTTCTTGATATAACTTGACTTGACATCCACTAATGTAGTTTGGCAAGACATAACCTTCTAGAATGGCCAATGGAACCGCACCACTAGTGGAGATTCTGTTAATGATCATGGGTCCATATCCCCGTTTCTCCAATTTGCAGGCATGTTGCTTTAGCGTATAAACCAGCACTAGATCTTCTTCTTTCAATCCTTTATCCTTTATATGAACATCAACGTATGCCTTTTGCCTTTTCTTTGCAGGATAAATCCCTGCTGCTGCTCATAGCCTCATCTCACCTAAACGTTCTAGATCAAAGATCTTGGAGTACAACTCATGTCCATTCCACTCATGCTCTTTTGCCACTTTCAAAGCTAGGATTAGGAAATCCAACGGCAGCACAACATTCTATCCGAAGACCATATGAAATGGTGTGGCATTGAGTACCATTTTGTAGGCAACTCGGTACGCCCAAACAGCATGATGAAGCTGTTTGTCCCAATCAGAGCGTTTATTATTTACGAGTTTTATCAACACGTTGCATAAGATCTTATTTGTGCTCTCGGCTTGTCCATTAGCTTGTGGATGATAGGGGGCAGACTTCTTATGTATCACCATGAATTCTTGAAGTAGATTTTCAATGACTTCGTTCAAGAAGTGCATACCTCTATCACTGACTAACTCTATTGGTAACCCGTATCTAGCGAACACATTCTCAAATAAGAACTTAGCCATTGTTCGAGCATCATTCTTTGTTGTGGCTTTTACTTCCACCCACTTGGTAAGGTAATCAGTGGCTACAATAATGTATTCCGCATGAGAGTTCCTAGCTGGGGGATTAATGGGACTTACAAAGTCTATACCCCACTTCGAGAATGCATGTCCTCCCAATGGAAAGGCATCTCATCTTTTCTTATTGGGTATTGTGCACGTTGGAATGTGTCACATTTCTTCACATAGGTATGTGTATCCATATGAAGAGTTGGCCACCAAAGTCCTTAAAATAAAATGGTCTTGATTACTCTGTCAGGCCCAAAGTGTCCACCTGCAACACCACTATGTGCCGTTTCTAAGACTTTCTTAATAGTCTGATTCATGAACGCACAGTCTTAGGTACCCATCTTTTCCTCTTCGATATAGGTTATCGCCTACTAAGGCATAGTCTTGAGCCTCTTGTTCCATGCTTCATTTTCTTGCAAGACTAGCCTCATTGGGTAATGTTCCCAATCTCATGAATTGTACCAATGGAGTGCTCCATTTTGGAATTAACGATACGTGATAAAGGGTCACATGCTCCACTAGGGGTCTATCTTGGCACACTGGACAATTCGTGATCCATTCCTGTATTTCTCTATCCATGCTAGGCCAATACACTCCTAATTGTTTTAGATTCTGCAATGTTCGTTGTTTAGAATAGTGATTTCCTAGCATTCCTTCATGGGCTTGTTGCAACCAACTACTATGTTTGTCATCCTCGACACAACAAGCTAATACACCCTCTGTATCTTGTTTGTACATGCTTCCTGCCATTATTTGATATTTTTGTGATTTTACAATTTCATCTTTGTTTGTTTTTACATTCTTATTTGCTGGTCCAAAGGTTAGGACTGGTACCAACTTATTTGCCCATTTAGGAACAACTTCTAAATTGAGCAGATAAGCATCAGGTAGTTCGTCAGACACTCCTTGCGGTGACTCTCCTAAAGTTATGTGAGAAAGGTGACCTGCCCTGGGGTGGGTCCTACCTTTCCTGACAACCACTTCAAAATCATATTCCATTAGTAAGAGGAACCATCTTACCAAGCATCTTGTATGCAAGGTTTATTGACCAAATATAATAAAGCTTGATGATCAGTGAAAAATTTGAACTTGTTGGCCAATAGATAGTGTCTAAACTTCTTCACAACATATACGATGCCTAAACCTTCTCGTTTAGTTGTAGTTTCGTTCAGCAACATTCAATTTTTTGCTAGCATATGCTATAGGCAAATCCAAATTTCCTTCACATGTTGGTTGTGCTAGCACACATCCTATTGCATGATTGGAAGCATCTACATGGACATGGAATGGCTTATTCCAATCAGGAGTGGTCAGTATTGGTGCCGTGCAGAGGCGTCTCTTTAGCTCATTGAAGGAATTCTTGCATTCGTCAGTCCACTCAAAATTTGTTAAGAGACCATAAAGAGGTTTTGCTATGATTGCATACATGTGGATGAACCTGCGATAATATCCACAATGGCCCATAAAGGCTTGTACCTCTTCAACATTCCTTGGCCTGGGCAGCTCTGCTATGGCTCTTACTTTATCCTCGTCTGTTGATATTCCGTTCTTAGAAACAATGTGACCTAAGATTTTGCCTTGACGTACCATGAACACACACTTCTCTAGGTTCAGACACACTCGATATTCTCTGCACTTGGAAGATCTGCCTGAGCTCAGGAATGTGGTATCTTCTTTCTTAGGAATGAGCACATAAATCATCCACATATACTTCTAAGCTCTTTCGCAAGAACTCTTTGAAGACATGACACATGAGCCTTTGGAATGTTGCAGGTGCATTGGTGAGACCAAATGGCATCACACGAAATGCAAAGATTCCCCACTCTGTGGGAAAAGCCATTTTGTGTTGATCTTCTGGGGCAATGGCTACTTGATTGTAACCTGAAAATCCATCAAGAAAGCTATAAACTTCCTTGCCTACAACACGCTGTCGGGAAGAAGGAGGTCGGGCAAGAAGCTGGCGCTGGGGTTGGATCATGCCCCTCTACTGGTGTACCGTTCCTGCTGTCCTGCGAGCGACATCTATGCGCTGGGCACCTCGCCTAAACTCTCTGGAGTGTGTGCGATCCTCATAGGGCCCCCGCCTCTCGAAAGTGATGAGATGAACACGCGTGCGTATGCGTGAGACCGTAGGCGTCGGCAAAGAGACAAATCCAAGTATACAACACTAAGGCATGGAAGTCAAATGCAGTTGAATTCGTCCAATAAAATTTGATTGATACAAATATGCCCGCGATAGTGTGAGTCGATGATGCAAAAATCCGCTACAGTGCGGAATAGGTGAATACAAATATACGCCGCGGCTACAGTGCGGGTCGGCCGAATACAAACTAGACCCCTCGCTACAGTGCGAGAAATCGCCCACGGAACTTCGGCTTCAATCTTCGCGGATGGATCTTTTCTTCACTTTATGTCTTCGGTCTTCAAAAAAACTTTACTTCAAATCGCAATAGCCTCCAATCTCGCAGTAACCTGGAGGTAAGATCAATAGGAATGTCCACGGGGAGAAACAAATGAGGTTGGCCCTCTATTTATAGGTTTCCCCTCCCTTCTCCCCTTGGGACTATTCTCTAGAAGCTTCTAACCTCCTTAGTCAAGTTTCTATTTCTGGAGCCATCTTGCATGCTCATTTACTATTTTTGGAAAATCACATCACTTATTTCTATTTTTAATTTTTCTCCTTTTTATATTAGTTTTGGTTTCACACTGTATATACAAAGTAATTAGTTTTGGGAGTTTGACCTAGGATAAACGCCGATTCCAAGGGTCTAAGCTAGGGTTTTTGGTCCGAGAAATTAGGGATTTTCTCACAATTAACTTAAGCTCATCGAATCACATGTTTATTTACAATTTGGACCTAAAGTCCAAGGGTTTCCAAGGGTTCAAGTCCAGTTTTCATGGGGTAAACTTCACATTTTCAGGGGTTTCGAAGGGTCAAACCTAGGTTTTCATGGGTCTATGGATTCAAAAGCTAGCATCATGGGTATTTACAAGTATACAAGCCTAATCAAGAAGAATCACACGGTTCCACATCTCCCAATCAATCAAATCAGCCAAACATGTACAATTTTTACCACTTTCTCACTGAAAACACTACACAAAACTCATAAAATCAATCAACTTTGAAAAAAAAATCAATGCACACCCCTGCGGGATTTCATCCCGACATTCGCCCCCGCTAAACCTGCACATCGTCCCGATGGGCCAACCTGCAAGATTCAACAGAAGCATATCAGGCTTCTTTTGAAACACTTTTTACTTTTTAATGTCTTTCTTTACAAAAATCGAAGCGTGGTCTCATGCAATACATGCAATTTTATAAAGATTAATACGAATTTTAGAAAATTAGGTAGATTTAAGCTTCACAAACATCATACTATGTTTTTGCGTCTGCAATCTGACAAGTAATCACATGAATAAACCGTTGGCTTTCTAGATCTTCTGTTCGTTCAACTGGTTCAGATCAAACTGCTGATTCTAAGTACTAGAATATACATATATTTCTACTAATTCAGTTTGTAGAATATACCTCGATTCTCACTATTTATCTCCTACTCTCCAACTCTCCATTAGATCTCTTTCCTTTTCCTTTTTCTTTCTCATTTTATTTTTCTTTCTCTCTTCATCTCAACTCATCATTTATCTTTTTATCTTTCTTTCACAAATCCACCTATGTCGACCAAGGTGGTTCCACCCGCCTACTAGCCCATCGCAGCGCACTAACAACATGCACATACATATAGCTGGCTTGAGTATGAAGGTTTTTCATAAATCATGATCCATATGGAGGTAAGATCTCGTAAGAAATAAATACTAGGATCTAAAGTTTTCCACTCACTAAGTGTTCAAATCAATCAGCATATACATGCACTCGGTCTAAGCATGCCATCACATTCCCAAGCTTTCACTCTCAAAATCTCTAGTCTGCTAACTGATTCCATTCATATCATTCCTAGTCGCTCATGCTTCATGCAAACCCATAATAGATATTTGCTATCTTTATTCTACATGATTTTCATAAATTCATTCATATCTTTATCACACACAACAATGCAATGCATATGCTCTATCAAAAAGAAAATAGAATTTGAAATCGGAAACATTTCACCTGATTATTCGATTCATTTTCATCATTGTTTGATCCAGCCTTTCTTCAATCTCTTGATCTATTGTTCTTCATCACCATCATCCTCAATATCATGAGTATCCTCCATCATCATCACCATCATCAATCATTATCATCAACCATCATAAACCATCTTCATACATCATCATCAATCATCATCAATATCATTCATCATCATTCATTAATCATCATCAATCATTAATCTTTCAATCATCATAAACCATCTTCATACATCATCATCAATCATCATCAATATCATTCATCATCAGTCATTAATCATCATCAATCATCATCATCCATTAACCATCATTCATCAATCATAATCAGTCATCAATCATCATCATCCATTAACCATCATTCATCAATCATAATCAGTCATCAATCATCATTTATTAATAATCTTCATCATAGAGTATCAATCATAAATCATCATCATCGTCATTCAACATCAATTATTAATCATCGTCATCATTATTTACCATCACCATCAATCATCATAAACCATCAATCATCATGAATCATCATAAAACATCAATCATAAATCATCATCAATCAATCATTAACCATTCTTCATCATTGTCATTCATCATAAACTATCATCATTATCAATCACTAATAATTCATCAATCATTTATCATCATGAATCATCAATCATCCTCATTCATTAATCATCAATCATGATCAACATCAATCATTATGAATCACTTATCAATCATGGTCAACTATAATCATCATCATCATTCATGAACATTCAATAGCTCTTGATCATTTCCATACATTTTCATTATGATTCTTTTTCAATCATCATTCAAGTTTTGCAAATATGTCTTGAAACATTAGGTTTCTACTTCTTCTATTCTTCTTCAAACTCTTAGACGTCTTTGAAGTTGTCTTTATATTCCCCTCAATTTGCTTGATAATATCATCAAGCAACTGTTTTTCCGCTTTGTTAACTCGTTTATCACATTTTATATCTTCTTGAGTTTCTTCTTCACTCTTTTCATGTTCAATTTGTTTGTCAAAGTTTAATTGGGATTGCAACTTCATAACTTTCTCTTGGTCAAATAGATTTTCATTAGCCAAAATTTTGGGATCAAATGAAACATGTACATCTTGATCTTTCTTTGATTTCTCTTGATTTTCTCTATGAGATTCTCTTTTATCGATTTCCATTTGTTCTCTTAATATCTGCTCAATGTTTTGTTTTTCAACCTTGATTTTTCTACCTTTGGTTTCTGCAACAGGTTTCTCTTGACTTTCAATGGATATCTTTCTTGTTTGTTCATGAGATCTATCAACTTCATGCCTTTTTGGCCTCCATATCTTTTGTAATGAATTTGATCTAGTCTTGGTCTCTTCAAACTACTCCTTTATCCCACCTTTTCCTACATTCAAATGCAAAGGTATCTCCTCTTGATATTTACAAATTTTTCTTTCATGCTCACTTACAAGTCTATGTCTGTGTGCACTCTCATATGCTAGACAATCCCAGAACATATGTCCAAACTGATCGCACCAAAAACATCGTATATGTCTTTTATCAACCCAACTTGATTTCCTAGATATCACTCTAGGCGTGGATCTCCTAGGACCTAATGATTGTTTCTGTGCAGATATGCCTTGGACTTTTACCTCATGCTCATTATCACTCTTCAATACTTGTAGGTCCTTAACTTGGTTTATCAACAGGTCAACCTTATTTCTCAATTTAGAAATCTCAGAATCCATTTCATTTTTTAGGTCTTTAATACTTATGCCCATTAGCTGAATAGTATCAGATATTGCATTTATAGTTTGCATTAAGGTCATAACAATACCAAACTTTGATTTTATAGATTCATTTGTGTTAAACTCTATTTCCTTAATTCGCTCTTGATATCTCCTAAACTGTTCCTCAATCATTTTGTTCATTTTTGTTTTCCTCTTCTTACGGTCTAAGCTGAGAAGTGGATTCTGAATCTCTGCCTCAATAGAAAAGTGCACACTCGTATGATCAAACTGATGCAAAGTGGATGATCAAAGTCAATCAGTCAAAAGCAATCTTTTTGTTCAAGTGTGTGGAACAATGCAAAAAAACTCAAATAACCTGAAATGCTGGTACCTGGAAATCTCTGTCCGATGCCGAGGTTCCCGTCTATCTTCTCAAGGAGTGAGTGACGCGTCGAGGATCACCGGGTAACCGCCTCACTTCACATCGGATTCATGTGTCGGGAAGAAGGAGGTTGGGCAGGAAGCCGACGCTGGGGTTGGATCAGGCCCCTCTACTGGTGTACCGTTCCTGCTGTCTTGAGAGCGGCGTCTACGCGTTGGGCGCCTCGCCTAAACTCTCTAGAGTGTGTGCGATCCTCGTAGGGCCCCCGCCTCTCGGAAGTGATGAGACGAACACGCGTGCGTATGCGTGAGACCGTAGGCATCGGCAAAGAGACAAATCCAAGTATACAACACTAAGGCACGGAAGTCAAATGCAGCTGAATTCGTCCAATAAAATTTGATTGATACAAATGCCCGCGAAAGTGCGAGTCGATGATGCAAAAATCCGCTACAGTGCGGAATAGGTGAATACAAATATACACCGCCACTACAGTGCGGATCGGCCGAATACAAACTAGACCCCTCGCTACAGTGCGAGAAATCACCCACGAAACTTGGGCTTCAGTCTTCGGGGATGGATCTTTTCTTCACTTTATGTCTTCGGTCTTCAAAAAAACTTTACTTCAAATCGCAATAGCCTCCAATCTCGCAGTAACCTGGAGGTAAGATCAATAGGAATGTCCAAGGGGAGAAACAAATGAGGCTTGGCCCTCTATTTATAGGTTTCCCCTCCCTTCTCCCCTTGGGACTATTCTCTAGAAGCTTCTAACCTCCTTAGTCAAGTTTCTATTTTTGGAGCCAACTTGCATGCTCATTACTATTTTTGGAAAATCACATCACTTATTTCTATTTTTAATTTTTCTCCTTTTTTATTTTAGTTTTGGTTTCACACTGTATATATGAATTAATTAGTTTTGGGAGTTTGACCTAGGGTAAACACCGATTCCAAGGGTCTAAGATAGGGTTTTTGATCCGAGAAATTAGGGATTTTCTCACAATCAACTCAAGCTCATCGAATCACGGGTTTATTTACAATTTGGACCTAAACTCCAAGGGTTTCCAAGGGTTCAAGTCCAGTTTTCATGGGGTAAACTTCACATTTTCAGGGGGTTTGAAGGATCAAACCTAGGTTTTCATGGGTCTATGGATTCAAAAGCTAGCATCATGGGTATTTACAAGTATACAAGCCTAATCAATAAGAATCACATGGTTCCGCATCTCCCAGTCAATCAAATCGGCCAAACATGTACAAGTTTTACCACTTTCTCACTGAAAACACTACACAAAACTCATAAAATCAATCAACTTTGAAGAAAAAATCAATGCACACTCCCTGCGGGATTTCATCCCGACAACGCTCCAATAAATGTTCAGTGATTGGAAGTAGATAACTATCTCTAATCGTAGCGGCATTAACTTTTTTAAGGTTAATACACACTCTCAATTTTCCATTCTTCTTGGGCACCACTACAATGGGGGACACCCATTCAGTATGATCAATCTCATAGATAAATCCAGCTTCAATCAACCTATCAATTTCTTCTTTGATTTTAGCTGCATAAGTGTCATTATATGTGTAGGGCTTTTGTTTGGTGGGCTTGGCATTAGTGTTCATGGGGATCGTATGAGAGCAATTTTTTGGATCTACTCCCTTCAAATCTCATAATGCCATGCAAACACATCCCTATATTCCCTTAATAGAGCTACAAGCTCTGCTTCTTCTTTTGCACTTAGGTCGTCTCCTATGTACGTACATCGCTCTTCGTTCTCCTCAATGGTTACTACAATTTTTTTGGTCTTTTCTTTATTGTCATATGCCTCTCCTATAATGGCCTCTCTCTTAGGCATTCGTACCAAAATCTTGCGGTCTTCCACTTCATATTTCTTGAAGTTTTCTGGTACTTCAAACAATGATTCCTCCTCTTCTTGTTTCACTGCTTTTCTTTTCGTTTTCTTTTTACTACCTTCACTCCCACCCTTTGAATTTATAGTTTTAATGCTTATGAGAGGTTCTTCTTCTTTTTGAGTCAATACTCCTACATCTTCTAGATAGTGCTCCTCTGAGATGAAGCAACTATCCATCACAATGGACTCTAGATCATCGTCGTTTTCTTCTTCTTCTATGACATCACTAGGGTCACATTCTTCCAACAAGGGCTGACACATGAACACTGAAATATCATAACCCTCCTCATCACAATGAGGTGTCCATTGTTCTTCATTGACTGCAATGTCCATGGTAGCTAAGATTTCTGCCCAACCATGAGGCTCGAATTCCTCATCTGGAAAGATCATCGGTGTATAGGCTAGGTCTTTAACTGGTTTATCTCCTGGGGGAGTTCCTTCTTCTCTCGCTTTTAGGCGCTTTTCCTCTTCCTCTGCGACCTTGCACATCCACAAGTGAGTATCTTCATGCAGCCATGATGGGTCAGGTGAACTTCCAGAATGCACAGAGATAGAATCTTCTTTTTCTTTGTGGATAGGATTCCACTATAGGCGTGGTACATCTCTGAAGGTGTAATCCTTTAAATTGACCTTGGTGGTGACCCCTAAGTGCTGTAAGTACAAGGAGTTGGTTCCCCAATCCTGTACTATTTGCAATTGTCGTAGGAAGGGTCTTCCTAGGATCATCTCGTAGACATTATTTTTCTCAAAGTCACATATAGAAAATGTGTGTTCAAACTCTACACCACAAGTGGTTAGAGTTATCCCTTCGAGCAATCCTAGAGGTCTTTCAAAATGACCGTCGACCATTTGAAGCTTCATGCTAGTTGGTCTTAATGTGGGTTTGCCCCATCGCTTCCACAAGGAAGTGGTCGCAATAGCAACACCAGCACCTAAATCTACAATTGCTTTGGTTGTGTAACCTTGGTAGGTGATTGGAAGATAAGTATTACCTTCTTCACCTTCACTCATGTCTCCTATTTTATCGAGAGGTATCTCTGGAACTTTTTGCTTAAAGCTTGCTTTGGGCACATTAGAATCAAGTTCTGGAACCTGATCCTTCACATGATTCCATAGCTCAGGTTTTGCTTTGAGCAGCTCTTCTATAGTGAGATGACACTGAACCTTAGTATTTCTTGAAACCAGTGAGTCTTCATTTCTTACCAATATTGTGGGAGCTCTGATCTGAAGAGATTCAGATTCCCATGGGCCTGTGAATTGCGACAACTCTTGTAAAGAATTAGATTCAAAATCTAATATTTCATCTTCTTGTTGCTCTGCTTGTTCTCCATAAATAGATGGAAGTAGAGTGAGTCTTACCAAGTTCTTCCACTAATTTGAGCCATGCGAGAATCAGAAGTTCAAATGTGTCTTGGCCTTCTGCCATGACACATCCACTTGGGATAGGTTGTGGTTCATATGCCTCTTCATATGTATCCTCGACTGATATAGAAACAATTTCTTCTTCAGCAAGAATTTTTGGTGGGGAATCTTGCCTCCAAGGCTCTAATTGAGTTGCAATTTGTGATTGAAGATCAAGTACACGCACCTGTAAAGTAGTGAGTTCATTCAGTATTTCTGGGGGTGTGACTTCAAGAACTGGTTGGGGCTGTGCAGGTTCCTTCAAGAGTAAGGTTCGATAATCTGTCTGTAGCTTTTGATATTCTTCATTGATTTTGTCGCAGTCCTTGAGTAATCACGCATGATCTTCCAATAATACTTGCATTGTTTTAGAGGGGACTACTTTGAATCTACTTGAACTTAATGTTTCATCTAGTTGATCCATCACAGCTTCAAAGTTCTCGTGGTTCTGCTCTTGTAGCCTCTGATTCTCTTCTTTGGCTGCTACGAGATGACATCTTAATAGTCCCATATTGCATGTGAGCGTGGCGTTCTGTACTATCTAAGCATGTAAAAAATTGTCTATGTGTGTGAGGGCTTCTTTAGTCTTTTGCTCTGATTCTAACTCTAAGGAGTGGTAAGCCTCACGTAATTCTTGATTGCGTGCATTTAGGAAAGCATTCACGATGGTTAAAGAATTTAACTGTGCTTGCAACTGTACAATAGTCTATTGTAATGTCTGGTAATTGCTTCCAAGAGATGCAAATTCTTCTCAAACTTAAGTCATACAAGCAAACATTTGATGGAATGTAGTGTCAATGGTGGGTGATAATAGCAATGGTGCAGTGAGTGAAGATGATGCTAGTGTGGGTGTAGATGTAGGGGGAAAGGGAAAAGGGAATGGGAGGGTGGATGCAGTGGTGACAGAAGAAAATTGTGGTGTGCCAAGATGTGGTGGTGAAATGGTGGGTGTGAGTGGTGGTGCTGTAGGTGGTGAAATAGTGGGTGTGAGTGGTGGTGCTGTAGGTGGTGAAATGTCCATGTCACTGGATGTGACATCAAGTGCGTTAATCATGAACAATGGTGTGATGGTGGGTGCATGAGTGGGTGTGAACATGAGATTTACAAAGGAGGAGGAATATATGACCTGTTGAGTGTCACAGATGGTTTCAAGTAAAGCAGAGGGAAAAGGTGATATAGTAGGATGGGGAGGTGACACTAGGAGACGGTCATGGGGGGTGGAAATGGAGACATAGGCCTTGTAGGGAGAGACAAGGAAGGAAAGGAGGGGTTGAGGAATGGATTAATTGAGGTGGGGGGAATTATGGTGGAAGGGGTAAAGGTTTTGGGTATTGCTTGGGTGACTAGAGGTGCTATGGATTCTGCTATGACACTCCAAATGAGGATACAGGAGGTGAGTGAGGGTGGGTAGGGGAAGCTGAATCTACACGTGAAGGGAGGGTTTTGGTGGGAGTGGAGGTGATTTCGATGGGGGTGGCCTGTATGGAGGTTGTTGATCAGGGTGGGGAGTCGATGATGACCGTAACTTCAACGATGGGTGATTCGGGTTGGGGTTCCTGGATTATTCATGCTTCTTCCGGATGTCTGTAGGACTGGCCTTCTGTGGGCACACAGATGTACTGATCGGGTTTGGACATTAGATGAATTCTTTGAGGATCAAACTATGGTAAAGGTTTTCTCTTCAAAAAATGGATTGCTTCAACAAATCCCATAGACTTTACTAGTTCCTTGAAACCTTGAATGAAAGAGTCTTCAAATCCACCACTAGTGAGTTCTTGCTATTGTATTCCCTGACTTTGTTCTTCAGATAACTATCTGTGCACTGACACTACTTGCATATTGCAATATAATTTTTGGATAGCCAATGTATAGGTGACGGCTTCGAATGTGTCATCTTTATGGGTGCTCGTATCACCTTGAGCTTTTGTTTGTGGTTGCTACTGTTCCCATTGGTCATCTTCTTGCGAATCAAGACTCATTTGACTAGCTTCATCATCACCTTATTCATCATCAGTCACTGTTTTATCTTTAGCATCTGAACTGGATACTACCTGTTTGTGTGGTTGGTCTCGGGGTGTAGTATGATAGCTAGGGAATTCGTATTCTTGAGAGAAAAATTGCACCTTCTGAAAATTGAAATTCACTTGAAAACGCATCATGCATTTCAAAATCAAAAGTCATATTAGAGGGCTCTGCCTCTAGATTAGGTATCGGGAAAGTAAAAGCATCCGCACCAATGATGGTGGGAATTTTTTTGGCTTTGGTAGTAGTGGCTTGAGTAGAGGTTTCAGGGGGAGTCACTGCACTGGTAGTGCCTTCTACTATTACAGGGCATGAGAGTCCTATGTGTATCGATTGTACAAGTGTAGGAGGTTCCGTTGGGGATTGTTGAGGGGATGGTTGTGGTGAGGGTGACTCCGGGATCTATAGACATGGGATTGAACCTTTCATGTGCTTGCCTGCTTTGCTTTTGCTTGAATTTCTCGCCTTCTTGTTGGTTCCCTTAAATCTTTTCAGTTCCTCACTAAACATGGCATGTTTTATTGGCAAGTCATATGCCAAACACATGTAAACAATTCTGGTGAGTGCACAACATCCATGGATGACATGCTTGCATTCCCATCTCTTCTACGCTAAATACAATTGATATATAATCCAACTAGTGAGATCTATAGTCTGAGGTCCTATAGTGGCCAAATATAAACCAAACCAAATATGTTTTTGAGGGATGGTGAAGCGATCCTGTGTGAGGAAAGCAAAATGCTGCATGCAAATGCACAATGGATATGAGGGTTCTCAAGTGATGGCCGAGATGTTAGTCCACTTCAAAACGTCACCCCTTTTCACGGGCTTCGGAATGAGCCTTTCCCTTTCGATTGGTGTGTGAGTCCCATGGATCTTAAGTGCAGCTCGAATGAGGTCCTTCGATAGATAAAACTTCTTATAGGGTAGATCATTTGCTAGGGAGGGCAAGATGAAAGTGCTTGGTAATTCTTTCCTCTTAGGAGCTTCCAAAGTGGTTAACAAATAATAGCATTGATAAAAAATAGGATTTGGCAAAGGGTCACTAAAATACTCGGCGAAACCAGCCCTTGCCCAAATGTGTCGCAACTCCTCTAAATTCTGAAGCTCTTCAAAGTCACGTGAGACAAACTGATATCTGCCCCACTTGGTGCCATAAAAAAAAAGCATGGCATCATAGATAAAGTTTGCATCTACTAAGGGTCCCGCTAGACCTTGAAACCAACGTGAATTGTTATGGATCTTTTTAGTACATCCCAAAGGAGGATCATCTATGGGCATCGGTCCCGTGGATCCTTGAAATTCTGGTGGTTGCGATGTAGGGTAAGATTCAACTAACAGATTACCGAGATTGACCACTAGTGCACTTGGGCTAGCCTTGAAAGTGCCTTCAATTTGCATGATGATTGAAATGAGTGCTTTGGTGATCTGCGACAAAAGGATAACAAATTAGTATGGAAATTAGTTATGATCCCAATAAAGTGAGACCACAATCGCTTTCCATAGCCGATGTGTAACCCCTGTAGCCAAGTGTTGTGAGGTGGTTTATGGAGTGATTTCTCATAAACTAATGTAGGTTGCTAGAAACCTACATGCTTTAGATACTGCATACATTGCTTGATGCGATTTGATTACAAGTGATGGTGTGTTAGTGTGGGTAAAATTGTACAAGGGTTAGGCGTGAGTGAATTGTTACAAGGGTAAGGGTTAGTCATGATGGGTGTTATATTATACAAAGGATCATGTGGAGACTACTGGACATGTTTCAAAATCTGTTGAGTCCTCATCGATGTAGAAGAAGGTCTAAGGTAGGTTGGATACTAACTCTGCTTGGACTTTTTCCTGTCATTGTCTGTGTTGTTGAAAATGGTTGGTATATTCTGACCTTTTGGCCCCCATACTTGCTTTTTGTTGCTTGTCTTGGGTTGCTGATACTGCTTCCAAGTTTGTGTCGTCTAGTATGGTCGTCGATTTGGGTTCCTTAGTCATGGTTGACTTCTTGGAGTTTGTGGTTGAGAGGTTTGGTTGATGCTTTGCTTTGGAAAAGAAGGGAGGCCCAACACTTGCGTGACCTGCCCATCAAGAAGTGAGGCATTCTGTACAGTAGATCTACGTTGGTCCGCGTGAAGTGTGGAGGAAGGGACATAGGAGCCTATGGTGCCCATTTGTCCACTGATGCAACCCACCTAACCACTCATGTAAACCCCTTCCTGTGTAAAGGAAGACCAAGGGAAGATCTCCTCACATTCTCTTGAGTGGCAACTATCCATCGACAGGCTCTCATGGGTTCACTTTGGAAGGAGCGTGCTTAGCTGATGGATCTGTCCAAAAATCTTCTGGTCCTCTTTTCGCAATTATTTCAGATGGTCTAGGGTTACATTCCTCAGGCGGGGTATTGTTAGGGAAGTCAAGCAGTATCACTCACTGTTGGTCTAAGGTCCTTATCTATAGGGAGCCTTGTCTAGGGTTTGGGTCCACTGAGTGATCATATAGGCAATCTTGGCCAAGGATTAATGGTTCTATCAAGTCATCGTCATGGCACATGAAGAGTTTCACAATCATGGTCATCTCGTGTATGAGGATAGGAAGGTCCACCTCACCCATGCAAGGGGTTCCCATGCCTCCTGGCCCTATGAGGTATGCCTCAATTGGCTGCATTTGACTTTGTTTGACACATGGCCATGGGGTATCTCGGTGTGTCCTCGAGATGTCTATAATGTTCTCTCCCTAATCCTTGTCTTCTTAGTTTCATGCGTTTAATGCATTCTAGAGCTTTTGCTTGAGCTTCTGCACATATTCTCTTCTCTCCCTCCTTACACTTCTTTGCCAATGTGAGTTGTCTCAGCATATCCTCAGAAAGAGGTTCTTGATAGAGCTTGACTCTACAACCACTAATGTAATTAGGCATTATCTCTCCTTCTAGTATGGCCTAATTGAACTTCTCCATTTGTTGATAGTCTCTTAATAATCATAGGTCCATAACCACGTGTCTCTAGCTTTTGTGCATGCTATTTCAACGTATATACTAGGACTAAGTCACCTTCCTTTAAGCCTTTATCTTTCACATGTGCATTGAAATAGGCTTTCTGTCATTTCTTTGCTGCATATATCCTTGTTGCCACTTTTAGCCTCGTTTCTCCTAATCGTTCCAAGTCCATTATCCTTGGTGATAATTCATGGCTGGTCCACTAATATACTTGTGCAACCTTAAGGGTGGGCATCAAAATTTCCAAAGGGAGCATGGTGTTTTGACAAAAAACCATTTGAAAGGGAGTTGCATTGAGTATGGTCTTGTAGGCCACTCGATCTGCCCAAACATCATGGTGTAACTGTTTGTCCCAATCCGAATGTTTGTTGTTCATGAGTTTCTTCAGTAAACTACAAAGGATCTTGTTAGTACTTTCTGCTTGACGATTGGCCGAAGGATGATATGGTGCGGATTTCTTGTGAATCACCATAGAATCCTGTAACAAATATTCAATGACCTCGTTTAGAAAGTGAGTTCCTCGATCGCTCACTAGTTCTATAGGCAATCCATATCTCATAAAGACATTTTCAAATAAGAATTTTGCAGTCGTGTGTGCATCATTCTTTTTGGTAGCCTTAGCCTCTACCCATTTGGTAAGATAATCTATTGATACTATGATGTATTCAACATGAGTACCTTTTGCAGGGGGGGTTAATGGGTCCTACAAATTTGATACCCCACTTAGAGAATGCACGTCCTCCCATCATGGGTTTTAGACGCATTTCAACACTCCGAGTAGGAAACTCAGTTCTTTGGCACACATCAATCTGTTCACATAGGTATGAGCATCCATGTGAAGAGTGGCCACCATAATCGTGCAAATAATATGGCTTTTATTACTTTGTCAGGGCCAAAATGACTTCCTACAACACCTTGGTGTGCAGTCTATAATGTGCTCAAATAATCGTTCTCATGAACACACTGTCTTAGGTATTTGTCTCTTCCTCATTTATATAAGTTATCACCAATAAGTGAGTAGTCTTGAGCTTCCTGCTTAGACTTCGTTGTCTTGCTAAAGTCATTCCTTGAGGGAATGTTTTCATCCTCAAGTAACTTACCATTGGTTCACTCCATTCTGGTGTGGGAGATACATGATATAAAGTGGCATGTTCCAGCGGGGTTTTTTCACACAAACAAAACATTCTTTACATAGACTATAGACATTTGTTTCCATAGTAGTCCAATATACTCCTAATCTGTGCAGAGTCTGCAATGAGCGATGTATTGGATGATGTTGATTTAATGCACCTACATGTGCTAATTGCAACCAATTCTTGTATTCTGATTCATCTACACAACACGCAAGAATTTTCTCATTGTCTTGTTTATATATGCTTCCTGCTAGTATTTGGTATTTTTGTGACTTGGTGATTTCTCCTTCCCTAATCCTAATCCTAGGATTCTTGGTCCAAATGTGAGAATAGGGACAATAGCCTTGGCCCATACAGTAACTACTTCAATATTGAATAGATATGCATTTGGTAGCTCATATGTACATATACATATACATATACATATACATAGACATACACATACACAAATACATATACATATACATATACATATACATATACATATACATATACATATACATATACATATACATATACATATACATATACATATACATATACATATACATATACATATACATATACATATACATATACATATACATATACATATACATATACATATACATATACATATACATATACATATACATATACATATACATATACATATACATATACATATACATATACATATACATATACATATACATATACATATACATATACATATACATATACATATACATATACATATACATATACATATACATATACATATACATATACATATACATATACATATACATATACATATACATATACATATACATAT
>CM035410.1:53186646-53191646 GCA_020310875.1 Ceratopteris richardii
ATTTTCTTTTGTTTTCTTCATCACCATCATCATCATCACCATCTCCCACCTCCATCTCCATCATCACGAAAATTTCAGTTTTTTGGTCATATCACCATACCAATGCCATTCCCCTCATTTCACTAGTGAGAGAGAGCGAGAGAGCATTTGTGTGCGTGTGCTTTTCTGTGTTTTCTGAGATTTTCTGTAGGAATCAGCATCCCCAATAGTTGTACCAGCTTCAACAGGTAAAAATTTTGACTGTGCAGGTCCCGAGGTGTTGAACTCTATCAATCGCGACCGATAGAAAAATGAACCTTTTTGCAAAACTAAGTGCATAAACATGATCTCTAGGCCTAGGGCATTCCAAAACTGTGTTTAAAATTTTCAAATTCTTCAGTTTTCTGTCAATCGCGATCGATCTATCAATCATGATTGACAAACGACAACGGACGCTTGCAGACTAATCAGTCAATCGTGATCGACCCATCAATCGCGACTGACAGCCCCAATAGACCTGTCAATCGCGACTAACAGAGTCAACGATCGACTGACCACGACCGACAGGCCTATCGCATGCCACGTGTCAATAGAGACCGACCCATCAGTCGCGATTGACCCATCAATCACGATTGGCAGTCGACGGACCTGTCAATTGTGACAGACTCAGTCAACGGCTTTTGACCATGATTGATAGACCCCGCGTGCCATGTGTCAATCGTGAACGACCCATCAGTCGCGATCGACAGAGTCAACGTACCTTTGACCATGATTGACTAAAATTACGGGCCACGTGTCAATCGCGATTGACCCATCAATCACGACTGACAGCCACGACGGAACTGTCAATTGCAATCGACATGTCGATCGCGACTGGCATATCAATCGCGATTGATAGAACACTCGATCGCGATTGACGGGCAATTTTAGCCAGGTTTTTAGGGTTTTTAATTGAAGACTTTGGGCTAATTTTGGACATGAATATTGGGCTATAGGGCACATAGGGAGGCCATAAACAAATAGTTGGAGAAGACCCTGATTGATTGTTAGCCTGTTTGGACCCTATTTTAACCTCAGAACCCTGAATAATCATAACTTCCTCATACGAAATCCGTTGGGGGTGATCTTAGGCTCGTTGGAAAGGTCAGTGATCAGGATTATTAGATATAGTATTTTGAAGTGACCATACCAAGGGGGAAGAAAAACTAAGGGATCTTTGGGATTGCTTTCCATAAAGCCAAAGCACAAATTTGATTTCTGAATTATATGAATGAAGAGGGTCTATTGTATCAATGGAATTCAATTCTTGAGCTAACTTTGGGACTTTTACAGGTCCTTTAAGAGCATCGGAGGGCATTCCAAGCAAGAGTAAGTGCAAGCTTGGGAACATGCTTCCTGGGCACATAAGGGCAACCAAGGAGAGAAACTAAAGGTTGGAAATTCTCAACACCCTCTGTCAATCCCTAGATAGGCTAAGTACGGATAGAGGTTTTGATCAATTAGGGATACATTAAGCACAACCAAATCCAAGAACTCTAATCACTCAAGTATAAGTACAAAGAAATTCCATTTGCGAAACAACCTAAGGAAAAGAATTTAACTAAAGCGACCAACCTCAAGTACGAGAAAACTTAAGTGTTCCTTGTGACGAAGATTGATTGGAAAAGAAGTGACATCCTAAGAAAAATTAAAAAAGAACAAGTGACTAATACAAAAGAACTCAGCAACGAAATTGTACTTGGGAAAATTGGGATTATTCAATTAGGCATATGAACCTTAGATCAGGACGACACCTAGGGAGAGATAGACAGAGTCTTAGGTCTTCAGAGGCTAGTGTCAATCATACTACCAGGTCTTGGGACCAACAGTTGAGCCATTATTCGCACTACCCTAGCTCTGAAACCAACGAGTCTGAAATGTCTCAGGGTATGGAGAGACCCACAGGAAGTTCAGGCATGCCATAATTACAAAGTGTCGAAGGTCCTTACAAGACGCAACTCGAATACCTTAGGACCAACCGATTAGGTGCTTGCATCTATGAGGACGGCCTAGGAAGATCTGTGGTCCAAATTAAAAAACCTGACCAACCCATTGAACTAGAACATCCAGCTATCAAATTCGAAAATGGAGCATACCTGGACAAAGAAGGAACCATATACGTAGTCACCAGCCACCTAGATAGGACAGACGAGTTTGGTAATGTGATCCCAAAAACGGACATAGGTGACGTAGAGCAAGGGAACATAGGTGGAGAGCCTAAAACCCCTCGAGGCAAATCTGTTCTTACTAGAATCATCACACTAGAGTGGATTCCTTAGGACAACAAGAGCATAGATTTACTCTTGAACCGAGAAACCGATGAAGCCTTTTGGAGGTATAAGCCTGATCAACCGAATGAGGTAGGAATGATCACGATCTATGAATTCAAAGATCCTGATAGCGTAGGCAAGGTGACCTATTTAGACAATGCTTCAGAAAGAATATTTATAGTCATAGAGCATGGTAGGCATGCCTACACTTGAATCCAAGTCTTGTATATGGCCGATCATGCTTTTGCTAATGTGTTGAAAAGGATAAAGATAATAACCCTCTTGTCTCTTTCATTCCTCTCCCTAAAGGCTCTTCACTGGTCCTTGTTTGGATTTTTATCCAACCTATGTCTTGTCCTACTTCCCCTAATCAATCCCCAAAGGCCCTTGCCCATAAGGTAGTTGGAGATCCTAAATCTCCGTGGTTGATAGTTCCCCTTGTCTATCGTTTCAATTTGAGTGTTGAAGTCTCCCATCTCTGGTATTTGCTACTTTCTCTAGCCCTTGGCTAATGCTCCAATTTGTGCAAAATGTAAATGAGGCTATGAAGTTACCTTAATCCAAAGCCTTCCTTAGATGGACACCTTGCACTCTTGAAAATTTGAGTAGAATAGCTCTCCCTTGATGTGAGCTACCTTCAAACAAGCTTTTGTTGATGCAAATCTTCAACCACCAAATCCAAGAGGTCTTCTTGCTTATATTTTATGCCTCCAAAATGCCAAAATGCTCTGATACTAGTGACAGGGGAAGTATCTCAACCCCTATGCAACCATGAAGCATGAATGACCTCCACAACTACCCTTCTTTGACCTCTGCACACACAAAATGCTCTTTCTCATAGCATATGCAAAGAACTCCAGTGTGATTTTGTGGACCTACAGCAGACACCAAGGGCTTTCTAGCAAAACACATTTCTCTCAAAATGGATGCTTACACAAAGAGAAACAATGTCCATAAGGTAAGATAGTTCAATGCTCACAACTGCTATTCAAACAGAGGCCTCACTTCACTCCAGCAAGCTTTTCTCAAAGAATGTATAGAGAATGAATTTCAAAATTGAGTTAATTTTAAAGCACTCTAATAGATACTAAATGATATCAAAATCATAGAAAATGGATAAATAGATAAGGAGAACCAGACCTTACAATAGAGAGAAATATACTTCCAATAGAGCCTACACACAGATAGAGATATCAATCACCCAACTTCACTAAAATGAATGTTGCTCCCAGACTACTAAGAGAATGCTCTAGAGATATGATGGGAATAAAATAGACTCCAATAGCTATCCAATGAGATAAGAGATACATCAAATGGATAAATAAGGAGGGAGAACCAATGCTAACAACTCAGGGGTAGATATTTTTTTTAAATAAAGGAAGTTTGGCCTTAGCCTACTCTCTCGGACTTGAATTAATTAAGAAAAGTACAAGAGAAGGGGACGAGTGCCCACGGGACCCCCCGAATCCCATAGAGTAGGGGTAGCGTTTATAGAGTTTAGATGACATTACAAAGAAGGTTAATCACCCTCTCATCACCCTCATGTGGGGCCCACTTGGGTCTAAGCTTGTTGTTGATCAAAAGGAGCACTTGATGATGCATGAAGGGGGGGATTTCTTATAGTTAACGATCCTTTTTCCACGGAGCAACAACGATTTCACAATCGACCACTGTTTGGGGGCGTCACCAAAGTTAACAGCACATCTTTCCCGCTAGATTTGCCATAGAACATCCCCTCTGATGGCGTTCCAGAGAGTCGCGGAGCAGCCAATCGCTTCTCCCAACAAAGCTTGCTTCCAACTGATATGTTTCTAAAGATTAATTTTCATTCCGACAAGTTGCTAGAGCCTGTTGGAATTGGGATAGGAAAAGAAGATGTGAGAAACATCTTTGATAGACTAGTAGCATTTTTTGCACCAGGAAGGTATCCCACAAAATTTGTTAGCCTTAAGGTTAGTCCAGATTCCACGATGAAGAATTTGCCATAAGAGGACAAGCTTTTTGATTTCTATGAGGGGGTGCTAGATAGCCATGAACTTCATGTTCCACCGAAGCCGCGCCCACGACAAGCACCACTTCTTGTTGAGTTTAACTTGATAATCAATGGTTTCTTTGATGTTTGGGATTTTTGATAGGCAATTACCATTGTGCCATTTGAGACCAAGCGAGCTCGTCATGGCGTTCCCCATGAGAAGGCGAACTTTATAGCGGTCCTAGGTGAGATGTCTGCTTTGCAAAGTGTTCCATTCTTCATACAAAATGTTGACGCTAGGGTCAATATCCTCAAAGTTGATCAATTGATTGGTGTCTTGTTTCCAGAGATGTTTCTATTTTTTGAAGCCTTTATTCCATAGTTTCTTGGCATTTCAAATGTTCCAAGATTCCACGCTCTGGATGCCATGATCGGAAACCAAATAGAGTCATTTTGTTTGATACCGATCACCCACTTCCAATCTTCACTTATTCTTGTGAAGCTTTTGACTTTGTTCCAACTCTTCCATAAGGAGCACACAAGATTTGAGCCTTTCAAGAAGACTGGGATCAGGGAAAACAACAGGGTCAAGATGTCAAGATTCTTCCAATTTGGGAATCCCATTAGATCAAACTTATTCTTGTTTCTGAAGATCAACTTGGCACATGAGGCCTCCCCGTTGCACCAAGCATTAATCATCCATTTTGACCGAAAGTTTATTAGCCATGCATTGAATGTCC
>CM035410.1:53199146-53204146 GCA_020310875.1 Ceratopteris richardii
AAATGCTATATATTATCCATGATAATTTTACAAGCACTTCTAATATCTTTTGGTATCCTTTCCAAACCATAACTAGGATCTATCTGCTTGAATTCAATTTGTTTTTCTTCCTTAACTTTCTCATCTTCATCTGTTTCTTCATAAACAGATACTTGATTTTCTTTAAGATCTTTATCCCTTTTTTTCTTTTAGATTTTCTTCAACCTCTTGGTCTAATTCAACTTTCTCTCCTTCATTTCTGATTTCTTGTGTTTGTTCCGATACTATATGTCTTGCTTCATAAATTTCTTCCTAATGGAGAGTGTTAATCTCCAAAAGAACAAGCTATCCTTGGTATTAGACCACCTCTAGACCAAGAATAACTTTAGACTCCACATAATTTTGGAAATCCACTAACACATTACCAAGAAGTTGATTAACTGTGAAGAAATCACTTCTCTGAAAAGTCTGCTGCAGATTAATCACTCATTGACTAATCAATCCTGTAAAGTTTTTGATAAAACTTTGCACAATGCTTCTCCTTAAGGTTGCGCATCTTCTCCAACTTAAATCTCTGCAAATAATTCAGTATACTCTGAGAAATCACACAAACAATTTACCTATGTGTAAAACACCTTCTCTGTAGTAGCGACTTTGACACCTGCAACTTCTTAGCTATAGTTCTCCTGATGTCGAACCCGTTTGATCAAGATCTTTTAGCCATAGATGGCTTACCTTCCAACTTAGATTTTGAGCCCTCACTTGTGTAAAACTTTACACCATACACTGAGCAATGTTCATTTCTCTGAACATGAAATCTGCGCCAGTTTTGTCGACTCTCAGAACATCATCACATATGAATGTTCCTATGCAAAATTCTCTTAACCTGATGACAATTAGACTCTCAAATTCTAGCCATAGATTGATTAACTATGGACATAGATATGTTCAGAAGGATTTCTCAAAAGATTAACTATAGAAGTAGCAGACAACAAAACATCGGGCACAAGATTTTCTTGATTTCTCAAAAAAGTTACAACTACATTGAAGATATAACTTCAACTAACTTTCATGTGTCCAATGACACTTTCTACAACTGATTTCTCTCTTCCTATTCTCTCTTCTATATGCCCCGACTTTTTTCAAACCATTTATAGGCAAATATGTACAAGCTTATGACTAATCAAAAGTGTGAGTCAGCTATATCTGAACTAATGTACATATGTGTACATAGCTTTGGATTTCTGAGTATGTCCTTTCTTCAAACTTCTGAATTTGTTCTCTTCTTGATTTCTTGACTTCATTTCTTCATAAACCTTCAATTGATGATTGACATGCACCAACAGCTCCCCCTCAATCATTAATTGAGGTTCTTCTCTATCTTCTTAATTCCTGCCATATCCTTGAATCTCTGTAGCTTTGGTCCATCTAGACTTTTTGTCATCATATCTGCAAGTTGATCTTTTGTAGGAGTATGCATAACTTCAATTTCCTTATCAATGACCTTCTCTCTTAGAAAATGATACTGTATTTCAATATGCTTAGTTCTAGCATGAAACACAAGATTAGGTGCCAAGTATAAAGAACTCATATTGTCTCCACAAACAATAGGAGTACTTTGAATCACATCAAAACTTTTCATAAGTGTCTTTAGCCATATTACCTCCTTTGCAGCTTCCACCATACCTTTGTATTCTGCTTCTGTAGATGATAAAGCAACTGTATGTTGCTTCTTAGAACACCATGAAATCAATTTGTCTCCTACATAACACAAATATCCATGTGTTGATCTTCTATCATCCACATTACCTGCCCAATCTGCATCACTATATATCTTCACTCTTGTATCAGAAGTAAATCCATAGTACAACCCTTCTTTGAGTGTACCCTTGATGTACCTAAGTACTCTTTGTCCTGCAATCCAATGTTCCTTTCTAGGACAATGCATAAATTGTGAAAGCACACCAACTGCATATGACAAATCAGGCCTTGTTAATGTAGCATAAATCAAGCTACCAACTAAACTTTGATAGAGCTTCATGTCTCTGAATTCTTCTCCTCCAAATCTAGACAATTTATGGTTCACTTCCAATGGTGTAGGTGCAACCCTGCAATCTTCCATTTTAAATTTGTTTAGCAAATTTTTAAGATACCTTTCTTGGGTCACATATACTCCATGTTGAGTATATAAAATCTCCATTCCCAAGAAGAATGATAAGTTCCCCAAATCACTGATTTTGAACTCTTTCTCCATCTGCTTCTTGATCATTTGTATTCCTTTATCATCTGTACCTGTAAGTATTATGTCATCAACATAATACAAACATAAATGAATCCATCTTCACTTGCTTTGACTAGCAAGCTACTATCTGCCTTTGATGCTTGAAATCCAAGTTCTTTCAAGAACTTTACAAGCCTATAATTCCATGCCCTTGGGGCTTGCTTTAATCCATACAAAGCTCTCTTGAGCTTACACACATAATTTGGATTCACTTGATCTTTGAATCCATCTGGTTGCTCCATGTAAACTTCATCTGAAATGTAACCATTCAAAAAAGCATTTTTAACATCTAATTGAGATAACTTCCAACCTTTACAAGCAGCAATTGCTATGAGAGTTCTGATGGTTGTCATTTTTTCCACATGACTATAGGTCTCATCATAGTCCACTCCATATGTCTGTGCATACCCTTTCACAACAAGTCTGGCTTTGTACCTAGACACACTTCCATCTGCAAATCTTTTTGTTTTGTACACCCACTTACATCCAATAATTTTCTGGCTATTAGGTTTAGGAACCAAATCCCAAGTCTGATTCTCTATCAATGCATCATACTCCTCTTGCATGGATTCTTCCCAATTTCTCTTGCCTTTGGCTTCATCATATGTAGATGGATCTTCATCTGCTTTTACCAAATAAGCATAATCTTTAGTAGTCAAGAATGAGGTGTCATAGCTATACCTTGTAGGTTGCCATTTGTGCCTAGATGACCTCCTAACTTCTGCACTTTTTGAAGTCTCTGGTTCATCACATTCTAGATCAAACCTTGGCCTCTCTTCAACTTCAACCTGTACTTCATTATTCTCACTTTCATCAAGTAATTGAATCTTTGCTTTACCTTTCCTTTGATCCACTACTTCTTCAACATCTGCATGTATATTATATTTACCTGCATACCAAGTACCTTGCTCATCAAATGTAACATCTTTGGATACAAGGAATTGCTTTGTGGATGGACTCCACAACCTGTATCCCATTTGCTTATCATCATAACCAATGAATACATACTTTTCTGCCTTAGGCTCCAACTTATGCCTCAATTGAGATGGCACATATGCATATGCCAAGCATCCAAATATTCTGCAATGATCCAAGGTATAGCCTCTGCCCACAAATAATTTGGGTAATTCTTCTCTTTCATCATGGACCTTGCAAACTCAACAAGAGTCCTATTTCTCCTTTCTGCTACACCATTTTGTTGAGGAGAGTACCTGCAAGTAACTTCTCTCTTTATACCTGCATTCCACAAGTAATCATTGAATTCATTTGAAAAATACTCTCCCCCTCCATCTGACCTTAGTCTCTTCAATTTTTTACCTGTAATCCTTTCTGCATATACATGATAGTGTTTAAATGTATTAAACACTTCTGATTTTTCTTTAATCACATAAATTGTGATCCATCTGGTAGCATCATCAACATATATGACATAATATCTTGAACCATTTATACTAAAGTCCTTTGAAGGACCCCACACATCTGTATGCACCAATTCAAGTCTTTCTGAATACATAAACCCATGCTTGGAATAGGATTGCTTATGAGCCTTACCTAATTGACATGCCTCACATCTGTATGTCATGTGTTGACCTGCAATGTTAGGCAACCCAAGCACTGAATCATTATTAATCATGTCTTTGGTACCTCTTTCATTGAAGTGTCCAAGTCTTTTATGCCAAAGATCCAATTCAGATACCTTCTACTCTCCATATGTGAACATAGCATGTCCAACATTTCCTTGTACCTTCAATGTGAAGAGCCTTCCTTCTTTCTTTCCTGTAACAACCTGTTTATACCCTTGACTAGGGTCTTCAACATAGACTCCATCATTGGTGAATCTTACCTCATATCCTTTTTCCACAATTTGACCTACACTGATCAAATTCTTTGGAATTGTGGGAACATAAAGAACCTTACTCAGAAGAGTGCTCCCATCCTTAGCTTTGACTGAACCAATTGACTTTACCTTATGCTTTGTATTATCACCTGTCTGAACTGTATGGTTAATTGCATTATGATCTAAATCAGTCATCAAAGCAATATTTCCACTTAAATGATTACTACATACTGAATCAATGTAGAACACTTTCATGTCCTCATGTGAGGTTTCATATGTTGCATTCATAATGAGAGTCGAATCCTCCTTCTGATCTGATGCATAGTTGTAGTAGGTGTTATTATAGGATTGATTTTGGAAGCTTCTTCCTCCACCTCTTCCAAAAGAATTCCTACCACCTCTACCTCTGAAGTTTCCTCTCTGAAATCTACCACCTCTTGCTCTTTGATTAAAATTCTGATAATTACCATTGTTCTGATTATTATGCCAACAATCATGAGATAGATGATTGGTCTTACCACATATCCAACAAGCTCTTGCATTATCTTTGTTGTTTCTGCCTCTTCCTCTACTTCTGCCATTTCCTTTCCCTCTTATGAAATTTGCTTGGTTTGAAGTACCTTCTTCTTCACCTGATTGTTGCTTTCCTTTGTTAGCTTTCTTCTTGTCTTTAGAGTACATTGCATGACCTGCACTCTTATCAACATCTCCTTTGACATCATTCTCAAAAGTTAGCATATGACCTAACAATTGATTCAAATCAGGAGTAAAGTGATCTAATGAAAGTTCTGTAGACAAAATAAAGGGCTTCCACTTCTCATCTCCTCTTAGCCCTGTGAGAATTTGCCTTACCAATTTATCTTCTTCAATATCTTCATCCACTGCACCTAGAGAATCTGCAAT
>CM035410.1:53209146-53254146 GCA_020310875.1 Ceratopteris richardii
GAGGCTAAGGCTACCAAAAAGAATGATGCACACACGACTGCAAAATTCTTATTTGAAAATGTCTTTATGAGATATGGATTGCCTATAGAACTAGTGAGTGATCGAGGAACTCACTTTCTAAACGAGGTCATTGAATATTTGTTACAGGATTCTATGGTGATTCACAAGAAATCCGCACCATATCATCCTTAGGCCAATCGTCAAGCAGAAAGTACTAACAAGATCCTTTGTAGTTTACTGAAGAAACTCATGAACAACAAACATTCGGATTGGGACAAACAGTTACACCATGATGTTTGGGCATATCGAGTGGCCTACAAGACCATACTCAATGCAACTCCCTTTCAAATGGTTTTTTGTCAAAACACCATGCTCCCTTTGGAAATTTTGATGCCCACCCTTAAGGTTGCACAAGTATATTAGTGGACCAGCCATGAATTATCACCAAGGATAATGGACTTGGAACGATTAGGAGAAACGAGGCTGAAAGTGGCAACAAGGATATATGCAGCAAAGAAATGACAGAAAGCCTATTTCAATGCACATGTGAAAGATAAAGGCTTAAAGGAAGGTGACTTAGTCCTAGTATATACGCTGAAATAGCATGCACAAAAGCTAGAGACACGTGGTTATGGACCTATGATTATTAAGAGACTATCAACAAATGGAGAAGTTCAATTAGCCACACTAGAAGGAGAGATAATGCCTAATTACATTAGTGGTTGTAGAGTCAAGCTCTATCAAGAACCTCTTTCTGAGGATATGCTGAGACAACTCACATTGGCAAAGAAGTGTAAGGAGGGAGAGAAGAGAATATGTGCAGAAGCTCAAGCAAAAGCTCTAGAATGCATTAAACGCATGAAACTAAGAAGACAAGGATTAGGGAGAGAACATTATAGACATCTCGAGGACACACCGAGATACCCCATGGCCATGTGTCAAACAAAGTCAACTACCCATCCTAGCATAGTGGATAGGAGACCCTTCAGTAGATTCATGCTAGACCAAGGCAACACCCACCATGAGCTTAGGGCTTTAATTGATTCAAGTGTTGTGAAAAGTGCGATTAGGTGCTCTCACTATAAGGACTCAGGCATAGAAATGCAGCCAATTGAGGCATACCTCATAGGGCCAGGAGGCATGGGAACCCCTTGCATGGGTGAGGTGGACCTTCCTATCCTCATACACGAGATGACCATGATTGTGAAACTCTTCATGTGCCATGACGATGACTTGATAGAACCATTAATCCTTGGCCAACGTTGCCTATATGATCACTCAGTGGACCCAAACCCTAGACAAGGCTCCCTACAGATAAGGACCTTAGACCAACAGTGAGTGATACTGCTTGACTTCCCTAACAATACCCCGCCTGAGGAATGTAACCCTAGACCATCTGAAATAATTGCGAAAAGAGGACCAGAAGATTTTTGGACAGATCCATCAGCTAAGCACGCTCCTTCCAAAGTGAACCCATGAGAGCCTGTCGATGGATAGTTGCCACTCAAGAGAATGTGAGGAGATCTTCCCTTGGTCTTCCTTTACACAGGAAGGGGTTTACATGAGTGGTTAGGTGGGTTGCATCAGTGGACAAATGGGCACCATAGGCTCCTATGTCCCTTCCTCCACACTTCACGCGGACCAACGTAGATCTACTGTACAGAATGCCTCACTTCTTGATGGGCAGGTCACGCAAGTGTTGGGCCTCCCTTCTTTTCCAAAGCAAAGCATCAACCAAACCTCTCAACCACAAACTCCAAGAAGTCAACCATGACTAAGGAACCCAAATCTACGACCATACTAGACGACACAAACTTGGAAGCAGTATCAGCAACCCAAGACAAGCAACAAAAAGCAAGTATGGGGGCCAAAAGGTCAGAATATACCAACCATTTTCAACAACACAGACAATGACAGGAAAAAGTCCAAGCAGAGTTAGTATCCAACCTACCTTAGACCTTCTTCTACATCGACGAGGACTCAACAGATTTTGAAACATGTCCAGCAGTCTCCACATGATCCTTTGTATAATATAACACCCATCATGACTAACCCTTACCCTTGTAACAATTCACTCACGCCTAAATCCAATAAAACTTCTTCAATCTTCTGATTTACCTCTGCCTCTTCTTCTTTTTGATAGACTTCTTCCTCATCCTCTTCTTGTCCTTTATTTTCTTCAGTCTTTTGTACTTCTTGCTCTTCTACAAACGGTTGACAATATGGTTGTTCTGAAGGTTTAGTCCAAATTGGTTTTGGCCCTGTATCTACAACTCCGCTACTGAGTCCTACATTCACAGTGATATTTTCTTGCAACATTTTTCCTTTTCCCTTCAACCTCCTCTTCTCTTCTTCAGACCTGATTCCCTTTGTGGATTCTTCAACAATATGGGTTCCTTTTGAACTTCCCACCAATCTTTCTATTGATTTTTCCATCTCTAATGTCTGCACAAACTTTATTGGTGTGCTTGGTAAAGATAAATTTGAACTTCTCAATAGGAACCCTTCTATATCAGTATCAGAATCTAAAGATAAATTAGTTTCTTTGCTTGTTCTATCAGTATTATCTTGTTTCACTTCCTCTTCCACCTATGTCACTGATTGTTCCACTACTTTCCCTTTGATTTTCCTAGTTAGTTTCTTCTTCTGTACAGTCTTCTTTAGAACCCTTTTCTTGACTACAACTGTGGTTCTAGTTTTCGGAGGTCCCTGCAACTCTTTGAAATATGCTAGTAATTCTACCTCTTTTTTGACAAACATTTCTTCTGTCTCTACGGACATCATCTGATCATGAAGTTCTTCATAATATTCTATCTCCTCTTGTTTCTAGTCGGTGGCCTTGTCTGAATAGTTTTCTAGCATCTTTTGATATTGGGCCTCATATAAAGCTCTCTTGTCACTTCCTTGAGTTAGGTAAGTGTAAAGTTGTTTATTACTGGCTTGAGGTGGATGTGGATCTTTGTCAGCTTGTACTTCTTTTTGAGTAGCTATAATTTCCTCTTTGGAAGCTTCTTCTTGTTCCAATTCCACCTTCTTGGGATCTGTTCTTCTCTTCTTGCAGGGAATTACTTCTTCAGTAACTACTTTCCTCTTCATACCTGATCCTCTCATTCTTGTTCTAACTCCATGTTCTCCAACCTGAATGACTTTGGATGGACTTTTTACTCTTGCTGTTAGGCTTCTAAAATATTGGGCCTCAGGTGCCAACTTCAATTGATCCTCCATGTCTAGAACATGATATATGATTCAGGTTAGAAATTGAGCTCCATTCATAAATTTTTTCTGATGCCAATGCTTAGTAGCTTCTTTCAATTGTTGATGGATATAAGGAGTCACATCCATCACTCCAAAAGGTTTGTCTTTATGTTTATTATTGAGCATAATGAGAGTAACTGGTTTATGGGGCATAGTGTATCTTGGCAACTTTGGGAAATAGAAGAACTATAAGAACATCCTTGTGCAAATTCCTCATTCTCTTTGCCCTAACTTGGAGAATCCAACATAAGTAGCTGCATTCTTTTTGACAAAGCTACCATCCAATTTAGTTCCCATGAAATAGAACTGAAGAGCTGTTCTAATATGTTTTGCCTTGATTGTGATTTGTGCTTCTTTGCCCTCTTTATCTTTTATTGAACATCTGAAGTATGCTTCATTTCCCTTGCCTAGCTCTACCAAACTAGACATGACTGAGAGACTCTTTCAAAATCTATAAAAAAGATGGGTTCTTCCAAAATTTTGTGTAGTCCTATTGCCTTCCACCTCTTATAATTGGCAGTCATCCTCTGAAATTTATAGAATTCTTGGCATAACATTGTATATTTGTTACCTCCAACCTTCACTGTGAAAATATGTTGAGCAATGATCCTGATGGTTTCCTTAAGCTCTTTAATTATCTGTTATGCTTCAGGAAGATCTTGTTCTACATTAGATTCTAACTCCAAAACTTCCTCAACTGACTCATTGTCCAGGAACAAATGTCCCCTTGACACCACCACTGATTCAACTTTAAAATCATTAATGGAAAGTTCTTTTGTATTCACCATCCTGTAAAGTCAAAAAGAAAATATACCACACATGCACACTTTCCCATTATGAGTGATGTTTGAAAAAAAAAAAAGGAAAAATGTTACTTTGAAGTCAAATATTTCCACCAACCCCACACCATTGGTGATTTTAAAGACTCAAATATAGGTGATCATTACAAGTGAAGCAAGATTTCTATTGTTTTTTTTGTGCTTACTTAGGGAAGAAAGGAAAAATAATGAAAATAAAAAATAGATAGTGATAAATCAAAAGATTCGTCAGCTTCCTAATTCTAACCTAGATCTTGATTTTGCTTCAGAAATTTACAAAGGAAGAGAAAATGACAAAAATAGAAGTAAAGATTTGATGTCCCTTCTTCTTCTAAAATTGCACCTGATTTTTTTTTTATATTTTTTCCACTCTTTTTTTATACATTTTTCTTGTCATTTTGTTCATTTTTTTTCTATATATACACACATACACACACACACACACACACACACACACACACATATATATATATATATATATATATATATATATATATATATATATATATATATATATATATATATATATATATATATAGTGATTTTATATGATTTTTCTCTATATTTTTTCTTTTATTTCTATTGGTCCTCCTGATTTTGATATGTTGGCTATTCCAGAATACTTTGTTTTATTGGCCTTCTGAGTTAATAGATAGGCAATTGACTGAGGAAAACTCTCTCCCCCTCCTACTCTTTTTCCAAGAAAAAGAGTTGTGAGAAGTGCATGGGAATGCTCTCATGTGCCTAGTGAATGCACGACAGTGTAATGTTGCCCTTCTCATGCATACTCTGGAAATGCATTTCTCAACATGAGGCAAAACTGAGGTCTTATGCAAGGTACCCAAGTGGTTATCTGATGAAGAGGCTTCCCTACAATGAATTCTAGAGAACTTATGTGGTTGTAAATGATTGTGATTTCCACTTGTGGGTTGTACTTCTGGTACCAGGTTGGTCTTCCTAATCCAACAAGTTCTGTTTTGTGTCTTGAACTTCCTTGAATCTTGGGGACATACTTCTTCTGAGAACTTTTTCATCTCCTTAGGTCTCCATACCCACTTAATCTTTTGACTTGGTGTCTTCTGAGCTGGTTTTGGCTTCCATCTCCAGAATTTCTTCATAATTGATTGCTTCTTCTCATTTCTTGCTTATGTTGAGATTTGCTTTTGTCATGGAAATTATTTTCATGTAGACACAAAGTTGCTTCTAATGGAAAAAGAAATTTTCCCATTTCCAAACTATGAATCTCCTCATTGGTTTCTTGCTTATCATGATTAGCAAAAGGTATTAAAAGTCTTTTGTCATTCAATTTCAAATGAAGAGACATTTTTTCAAAGTTCATTATCACCTTGTTTCATCCATGGTTATCCTACAATCATTTTTTCAAAAATCAGGTGATCAGGCCATTCTTCACATTCTATATTCATCTATTCTTGGTCCAATTCAACTACGACTGTTTGTGTAGACAAAGTTTGAACTATTTGTCCATCTAGGGTTTTGATTAAGGTTTTTCTTATTTTCCTTTTGGCATGCAGTCTATCTAGCAATTCAATACTGATCAAATTGACTTGTGCACTATAATCTATCAAAACCCTAATTTGTTCATTATGCAAATTCATTGTAATCACAGGTAAGTGTTCTCTTACTTTACCTAAAGGTTTCTCACACATGAAAAATTCCCTTATTTCTGTGGACTTCCTCATTCTTTCCCTAGCTTCTTGTTGAGCTTCATACCTAATTTTTTCCTCTTCTTTCTTTCTATTTTGAGCTTGATGTATTCTTCTCCATTCTTGAGCTATCAATAGGAGATTATATCTTAGTATTCTACATCCCCTTATGAAATTTGGCATGATTTCTCCATCTATATTGGCTAATTGGATTCGACTATTACTTATATGATTTATAATGTAAGTTCCATGTCCTCTTTTCTAAAATTTCTTCTGGTGTTCTTTCAAGGTGTATGCTAAGACTAAGTCTCCAACTTGCAAGTCCTTCTCCTTGATATGAATATCATGATATGCTTTTTGCCTCTTTCTATCTGCATAGATGCTCATGACAACTTAAAGTCTTGAAGCTCCAAGTTTCTCTAACTCCAACACTCTTTCAAATAGTTCATGTCCAGTCCACTGTAATTGATTTCCCACCTTCAATGTAGGTATGAGAAATTCTAATGGCAAAACTGCATTTTGTCCATATACCAAGTTAAATGGTGTTGTACCAATAGAAATCTTATATGCCACTTTATATGCCCATAAAACATGATTAAGTTCCAAATCCCAGTCAGTTCCTCTTGTATTCACTAGTTTGGACAAGACAGTGTAGAGTACTTTGTTAGTACTTTCTGCTAATCCATTTGCTTGAGGATGCTAGGGGGCTGATTTTCTATGACTAATAATGAAGTGATCAGTTATGTTCTCAATTACCTGATTTAGGAAATGAGTTACCCTATCACTTACCAACTCAATTGGTACACTAAACTTGGTGATAATATTCTCATAAAGAAATCTTGCAGTAGTATGAGCATCATTTCTTCTTGTAGCCTTAGCTTCCACCCACTTGATGAGGTAATCAATGGTTACAATTATATATTCTACATGAGAGTGTTTAGCATGAGGATGAATGGGTCCAATGAAGTCCAATCCCCATTTGCTAAATGCTCTTGTTGAAATGAGTGGTGTCAATGGCATATCATCTCTTTTACTAGGTTGACTTGTTCTTTGGCATATGTCACACCTTTTCCCATATGTCCTTGCATCAGGAAAGAGAGTTGGCCACCAAAATCCAGATTACAGTATGATTTTAGGAGTTCTCTCACTTGAAAAGTGACCTCTTGCTACTCCTGAATGGGTCATCTCTAGCATTTCCACATACTTATCTTTAGGAACACAAATCCTCAAATATCCATCTACTCCCTTCTTGTACAACTGATTTCCTATCAACTGATACTCCTAGGTCATTTCCTTTAAATTTCTAGAGTTTGCATTAACTTTTCCTAGCTCAAGTGCTTGATCATTTCTAAATTCCTCAACTATGTGTGCACTCCAATCTGTGTTTTTCTAAAACCAGTACAAAGTTACAATATCTGTGTGTTTCAAAGATTGACATTTAGGACAATTAGAAACATATCTCTCCACATCCTGAGTCTTTGTGGGCCAATGGACACCCATTCTAGCAAGATTATTTAGAGTGACAACTGTAGAAGCCTGAGCACATGGATTCCAATAGTGAGCTTTCTCTAGATATCTTGGTTGCTCATCTTCTGGAGTAGCAGGAGGTCACTTTTCACTTTGTAATACAAGATGTGTGGTATTATTGTGTGTTCTACATGGTCCAACATTTAACAAAGGTACCAAAGTCATTGCCCAATTGGGAATGCTTTCTACCTTGAATAGATATGCATCTGGTAAATCATCATCCAGAGGTGAATCTTGTTGTTTGATTTGTATCCTAGACAAGTGATCTGCTCTTAAATGTGTTTTCCCTTGTCTCACAACTACTTCAAAATCAAATTCCATTAATAGTAAGAACCATCTTACTATTCTACCAGTGTGACAAGGTTTATTCACCAAGTAAAGCAAAGCTTGGTGATTGTTGGAAGAAGCATTTTTTGAAGGAAATTTCTTATAGTTTGACATTTTCATGTAGTAATAATAATCCAAATGATGTAAAAATGAGAAAGAGTCTTCCTCATGTATAGTAGAATCATATATATATATTTTAGAATTTTTTGAAGCTCTTCAATAGCATATTTTTAGATTGAAAAGTAGGACCAAATTTCAAGTGTGAAGAGGGACACTTGAAAAAGTATAAATCATAATTTCTTCTACTTTGTAAAGGTTGGTTGTTCTTACTACTAATCTCATGCTACTCAAGTAATGTGAAGAGCTTCTTGCAAGAAAATCGTGTTTCTACTTCCCTTGAGTATCTTCTTGATTTTGTTGAGTCTTTCTCTTGTAAAATCTATGGAATTTGTGAGCTTTTCTTGTGGATTTTTGAGTGAAGTGTATGAAGAGAGGTAATCATAGATCTAGTGAGTGTAGTGTTGTAAGAGATCAATGCTAGAAATGGAAGTTCTTAGTTTTTATAGAATCACAATTATCTCATCTGTGTGATACATGTACTGTTTTTGAAATCTAACTTAATATTTCTAATCTACAAAGAAAATGGCACACTTTAGACACAAAGATCATTTTAAAATGCTTTTGTATAGCTCAAAATATTCAAAACCCTAGTTTTCCATCTTCATCTTCACTAATTTCTCAGAAAACAGTCATGTTTCTTCTTATTCTTGGATTCCATTAACTAGAGGTGGTCTTTGTATACTTCCCGGATTGACATTTTGATGAAGTATTAGTTAATCTTTTATGCTATAGTGATTGGAGAGGACAACTCCAAAGGTTAACAACAAACATTTTTGGCGTTGTTGCCAGGAAACAAATCAAAAGCTTCATTGAAGTTTTGGACCTTGTTGGATCTTCCATTGTTGATGGTATTTGAACACATTGGAAAGGTACTACTCTATAATCATGTAAGAAAACTTGGGAAGGTAGGTTTTAGGCTTCTTTTGGGAAAAGAAAGCTTGAATTTACCTTTTGAGACATGTAGGTGTGTATCTTTATGCAAATTGATAGTTGCTCATGCTTTTCAAGAGTAAAGTGCAAGGCTTTTGCAAAAAGATGGCTTAATTTGCTGAAAGGAAAGAGAAATGTGTTTATCTTTGTACATTTAGATTTCTTTTGGACAAAGTACCAAGTAATTTTTTTGGTCTTTGGGAAAGAAAACATAGTTGCAATGAGGAAAGTCAAGTAAAGTAGCTTTGTGCAAATTGATTGTTCCATTTTCTTGTCCTAGGTGAATTGCTTGTCTTTTAGAAAGGTTATTTTGGTCAGTTGAAGGAAAGGTGTTAAGTCTATCTTTTCATAGACTGATAATAGTATTTGCCAACATATATTTTCTTAAAGAGGCCATATTCCCATTGTGAGCTTGCAAGTATAGTGAGTGCAGCCAATCATATTTCAAAAGATCAGTGGATCTTCAAAAAGAAAACTCTAGGTGAAGTGTTTTCCTTGATTTAGGGTAAAAATTACTAAAAAATCATAAAAATGTGATAAAACTACAAACAAATTTCTTTTTTTTAATGAAGTGATGTATCAGGTGTGTGTTGAGTAGTGGATAAGGATAAGTTGAAGAAAAATCCAAAAAATTTTGAAGTAAAAGTCAAAATTGTTGTTTCTTTTTATTTCCAATTTCTTTTGAATTGTTGAGTTTTGATAAATTGCAGGTGACAATTGACTTGGAGTTGTTGAAGGACATTTGAAAAGATCAAGTGGGAAGAAGAGTCAAAAAATTCAATTTTCAAGGAATTCTAGAAAAACACGATTCTCATCTCAGAATCACGATTTCCAGTAAGATGGTGAATTTGCTTCATTTGTACTTTTGGGCATCCAGGTAAGTCAGTAAAGGTTTTATAAGTGTACATTTGAAGGAAATTAAAATTGAGTAAGTTTTGAGCACAAAAACATCAAAACTGGGTTTTGGGCACAAAATCGCGATTTTCATCATGATGAAGAACCAAGTAAATTTTGTTTTTAAGGTTTGAATATCATAAGTGAAGTCACGATTTTGCATGTGAGCAAGAATCATCAAATTTCGAACTTAGATTTTTAAAATGACTCACAATCGCGATTTTCTGAGGCTATAAAAGCACAAAATTCATTTTTAAAAAATCATTATGAAATAGAGAGAGTGAGTGAGAGGTAGAGAGAGGGAGCAACAGTCGCGATTTTTAGCACTCACCAGAATCTTGCAATTTTTTCATAATTAGCAAGCAAGCTATTATTGTACAACATTTCTTTAGCATTAGATAATTTTTAAAATCATGTTTTTTTCAAAATAAATTAGTAGAAATAGGAAAATAAAAGAATTGTGATTTTTTGTTTTTTTGTGTTTTGCATAGCATTTTTAAAAGATTAGTAGTATTTCTTTCATTGCATCCTAATAATATAGCAAGCCACTTTAGAACTTGCATTCCCAACTAAAAAAATCAAAACTCAAAAAATTTACAAAATCTACACAGAATCGCGATTCTGTGAAATAACTAAAAATCGCAATTTCTAGAATGCGATTTTCATTAGAAGATCGTGTTTTTAACAATTATGAGCAGTCACGATTGTCTGGAAATCATAAAAATTATGAAAAACATGATTTTGACATCAAAATCGTAAAAAACAAAAATTTCAACTAAAATCGTGAAAAACAAAACCATTTTTAACCACAATCATGAAAAACATGATTCCAAAACATGATTCTGACACCAGAATTGTGAAAAACACGATTTTTAACTAAAATTGTGAAAAAACACGATTTTCAATAAAAATCATGAAAAACACAATTCTTACATCAGAATCGTGAAAAACACGATTTTTAACAAAAATTGTGAAAAACGCAACTTTTAATAAAAATCGTGAAGAACACGATTTTCAATCACAATCGTGAAAAACACGATTTTCAACAAAAATCCTGAAAAACATGATTTTTAACAAAAATCATGAAAAACACAATTTTCAACCACAATCGTGAAAAACATGATTTTCAAACAAAAATTGTGAGAAACACGATTCTGACACTAGAATCACGAAAAACACAATTAAAAAAAAAATCGTGAAAAACACGATTTTCAACCACAATAGTGAAAAACACGATTTTCAACAAAAAACGTGGAAAACACGATTCTGACATGAGAATCATGAAAAACATGATTTAACAAAAATCGTGAAAAACACGATTTTCAATCACAATCGTGAAAAACAAGATTTTCAAATAAAAATCGTGAGAAAGATGATTTTGACACCAGAATCGTGAAAAACTAACAAAAATTATGAAAAACATGATTTTCAACCACAATCGCGAAAAACAAGATTTTCAAAAAAAAAAGTGAAAAACATGATTTTGAATCATAATCCTTAGAAACACGATTTTCAAAAAAGAAATGTGAGAAACACGATTTTGACACCAGAATCGTAAAAAACACAATTTTAACAAAAATCGTGAAAAACACGATTTTGAACCACAATCGTGAAAAATACGATTTTCAAAAAAAATTAATGAGAAACATGATTCTGACACCAGAATCGTGAAAAATACGATTTTCAACAAAAAATCATGAAAAACACAATTTTTAAGAAAAATCGTGAAAAACACGATTTTCAACAAAAATCATGAAAAACATGATTTTCAACAAAATCATGAAAAAATATGATTTTCAACCGAAAATCAAAAACACAATCTTGACACCAAAATCAACAAAAATAGGATTCTGACACCAGAATCGTGAAAAAACATAATTTTAACCAAAATCGTGAAAAAACACAATTTTAACCAAAATCGTGAAAAACACGATTCTGAAACTAGAATCGTGAAAAAACATGATTTTCAACCAAAATCGTGGAAACCATTTTAACTAAAACTGATAATTAGCATAAATTTTAAAGAAAATCAAAAGTATGAATATATAGAGTCCTATAAAATTATGACTTCTAAGGTTTAACTTAGAAAATACATTTATTAGGCTCAGAATCAAGATTTTCATCTGAAAATTGTGAACTTCCTTAATAATAGTAGTATTCTCACAAGACCCTAAAAATTCAAATGACCTTGGTCAATGTGCAGATAAGAGACCTTGGGATCAAGAATTGGGGCAAACACACATGCCAAGACCAAGTGGAAATCAGACTCCTATTGAAACACAAAAGGGAAGGAGGTCACACACTTCTCCAAACCCTTTTGAAAAAGAAGTAGATGAAACACCTGATTTCCCCATTAGAAGGAGACATGGAGAAACTAGGGGAGAATGCTTAGACCCTATCAGGTGGCAAAATGCATGAAAAATCAGTATGAAGGGTACTCAGACCCTCATGCTCATGCAAAAGAGTTCAGATAGCTCATTAGGGCTGAAGAAGTAGAGGATTATAAAGTTCAATTTGAAGCTTTTGGTCTAACTCTAACTCGACCTGCATTATCTTGGTTCATACCCTTGAGAAAGGAAATGTACCCAGATATGGAGTCATTCCTTGAAGCTTTCATAGGTGAATTTTCAAAAACTGGTATCAAACATAGCACAACCACACTGATACATAGTTTCAAACAACAAAAGGATGAGAATGTGAGAGAACCTGCTAGGAGGTTCGAACACTATATTGACGGGTGTCCCAAAGATGAGATACCTTCAATGGCTAGACAAGTATCTCTTTTATACAAGGATTGAGGAGTGCACAGTTGAGAACCCTAGTGTACTATAGGAGATGTCTTGACTTAGGGGCCTACGTCAAGGAGGCAATAGATTTAGAAGACAATAAGGGATAGGATTTGTTGGCACTTTATCAACCAAGGACAAATGAAGATAGAATTCCACCCACTAAGGAGTTGGAAAAAGCCATTGCCAAAGCCTTAGAGGTTAGTACAAAAGCAAATTTGGTAAATACAAGACTGCCACCAAATAAGAAGTGTTACAATTGTTGAGAGAATCATCAGGCATATCAATGTCCATATCATAAACCTCAACATTTGCAAGACAGGAAAACACTCAAGTATTGCACTTTTGCCCAAGAAACCCTAAGAAACAACAAAACACATCTAGTAACATACCTTTGAAAGCAATAAACATAGTGGAACAGGAAGAATTGAGTGAAAATGAGCCAGTGCCATTAAATGCCATAACTAGAGCTTAAGCCAAGGAGCAAAGCATCAGAATAGAAACACACATTGTGGATAAAAAGAAAAATCTATATTCAAAAGAGAGGAAAAATAGACAAAAATGTAGATGGGAGAAAAAGACAAGAGCTGGTAAAACCCTAACCTTAGAAGAGGAAATTGTAAGTAACTCAAACCCTATTCAACAACAAAGTACACAAAAACAAGGAGGTATGAAAAACTCAAAGTGCTTGGATACACTGATAGAAGCTTATAAAGGTAGAATCCAAGATGGACCAAACCCTACAGATCATGTGCTAGCTTATCCAATGCCTGATATTGAGGATGAAAGGATGAAAGGATGCAAAGGTGTAAACAGATCATTAGAGAAGCACAAAACCATTTAGAAAAGTTTGACAACCCTAGAAAGATATCTAAGGAGTCAAATTCAACAAAATCCAGGGAACATTTAGTTGGGGAAGAGCACCCAGAGAAGGAGGAAAAACAATTAACTCTTAACAAACACTATACAATTCTATGTCAAACCACATGGGAGGAGTTAGTGAAATAGAATCTTCATTTACAACATAATATGAAGACTTTGGAAACAAATTCACAGTGCCAAGATACACAATTTCAGGAAACAGAAGAATTTGTGTATATACCTATTGACAAGATAGGAGGCTATTGTGAGGGGAAAGAAGGGAACTCAACTTTGAGAGTACAATTAAGTGACCATTATGCCAAAGAAATACTAGAGAGTGGATTTGGAGTGGCAATTATGACTAAACAAACCTGGAAGAAATGGGGGGAAATGAACTGATACCTACCAAGATGAGATTACAACTTGTAGATGGACATATAGAGGTACCCCTAGGAAGATGGGAGAAGGTGATTATGGAGATATGTGGGATAGAAGTGGAGCATACCTTTGCTATAGTTGAATTTCCACATCCTATCTCTTATGAAATTATACTAGGCATACCATTCATGAGACATATGCAAATTGTGCAAGATTAGAGTAGAGATTATCTATACCTTCAGAGTCCAGGAAAAGTAACCAAGGTAAACCTAAGAAATGGGCAGTATTGTGATATATCCCCTCAGGAGTGGTTTAAAGTGCATCAGAATCAAGAGATAAGTGAAGAATTAGGAAGTGAAGATTAGAGTGAAAAGGAATTATCAATTTGGAGGTGTAATGCCATAAGGAACAAGGAACATAAGAGAATGCTGCTGAGAAAAGAAGATTTTCAAAAGGAAAGGAAATCAGAGGATGAGAATTACATTCCACAGAAATTTGATGATGAAGAATTTGAGCCCTATGGCTGGAGTTAGATTTTGTCTACAATGGATGTGGCCAATGATGAATATGTAGGAGTCAAATTTCAAGATAAAGAAGGATATGGTCTTCCATGTAGGAGTGCAAATGATAAGTGTGACAAAGTCAGAAGAGAATCTGAGGGAATCCGTACTTTTAAGTACTGACAAAACACAATTTCTAGAAGAAGTGCATGCTCAAGATGCTATAAAAGACAAAATCTCAAGAACTTATAAACAATGTATACACAAAGAGATTAGTGAAGACCCAAGGCCTGAAATGAGTAAGAAAATGAGGGAACAGAAGGCACTTAAGGAAGGGGAGCAAAATTTTGATGTACCTTCAAATTTTGAGACTTATGAGGTGGAGGATAGATTAGTTTTGAAATTCAAACCAAAAAGGGAGAAGAAAAGGGGGAATCATGTGACAATGAGGAACAAACAAAGAAAGTGGTGATTGCTTAAGAAGAAGCGAAGGATAGACACATTGTCATAGTTGATGATATGTCAGACCAGGAGGAGGAAGCACTAACAAAATTGGCTAAGCAATATAGGGATGTGTTTGCATATAGTTACAAGGATTTGAAAGGAATTGACGCTAAAATTTGTGAACACAAAAGTCCTATAACCCCTGAGGCAAAACCTAGCAAACAAAGACACTACACATTTAATGGTAAATACTCTGCCAAAATCAAGGAAGAGATTGATAAATTGCTTGCTGCCAATTTCATTTATGAAATTGAATACACTGAATGGATATCTCCTATAGTTGTGGTACCTAAGAAGAATGGAAAGCTCATGGTGTGTATTAGCTTGAAAAGGGTTAATGCAACAACTATAAGAGATAGCTATCCATTACCTATAACTGATCATCTCTTGGAGATAGTTTTCTTTGTTAGGCAGGGGAGAATGTTAGGTCACATAGTTTCTAGAAATGGAATTTCAACTGATGAGAGAAAGATTAAGGCTATTATGGGCCTACCAAAGCCAACCAATGTGAAATAACTCCAAACTTTTATGGGACACTGTGGATATTATAGAAAAATTATGCATAAGTTTACAAATATTGCAAAACCTCTTTATGCATTAATTACAAAATTTGAGTGGACCCAAGAGTGTGACCAAGCCTCTTAAACCCTAAAAACTTGTTTGATAACAACACCTATTTTGAAAACCCCACAGTGGGATCATATATTCCATGTTCATGTTGATGCTTCAAATTCTACCTTAGGATGTGTTCTGGCACAACCTATAGATAGAAGCAAATTGGATTTTCCAATTGCTTATGCTAGTAGACAGTTGAACTTAGCCGAAAAAAATTATACAGCTAGTGAGAGAGAAGGACTTGGAATGATATTTGCTATAAGGAAATACATGCATTATCTTCTAGCCAACAAGTTTAAATTCTTTGTGGATCACCAAGCTTTGCCTTACTTGGTGAATAAGCCTTCTCACACTGGTAGAATAGTAAGATGGCTCTTACTATTGATCGAATTTAATTTTGAAATAGTTGTGAGACAAGGGAGAACACATTTAAGAGCAGATCACTTGTCTAGGATACAAACCAAAGAACAAGATTCACCTCTGGATGATGATTTACTAGATGCATATCTGTTCAAGGTAGAAAGCATTCCCAATTGGGCAATGGCTTTGGTACCTTTGTTAACTATTGGACAATGTAGAACACACAATAATACCACACATTTTGTATTACAAAGTAGAATTTTTGTACTACTTGATGGACACTTATATCATGTGGACCACATTGGTATACTGGAGTATTGTACTCTAGAAGATGAGCAACCAAGATATCTAGAGAAAGCTCACTGTTGGAATCCATGTACTCATGCTTCTATAGTTGTCAGTCTAAACAATCTTGCTAGATTGGGTGTCCATTGGCCCACAAAGACTCAAGATATGGAGAGATATGTTTCTAATTGTCTTAAATGCCAATCTTTGAAACACATAGATTGCAACTTTGTACTAGATTCAAAAAAACCTAGATTGGAGTGCACACATAGTTGAGGAGTTGAGAAATGACCAACCACTTGAGCCAGGAAAAGTTAGTGCAGACTCTAGAAATTTAAAGGAAATGACCAAGGAGTATCAGTTGATAGGAAACTAGTTATACAAGAAAGGAGCAGATGGGCATTTGAGGATTTGTGTTCTTGAAGATAAGTATGTGGAAATGCTAGAGATGGCCCATTTAGGAGTAGCAGGAGGTCATTTATCAAGTGAGAGAACTGCTAAACTCATACTGTACTCTGGATTTTGGTGACCAACTCTCTTTCTAGATGCAAGGACATATGTGAAAAGGTGTGACATATGCCAAATGACAAGTCAACCTAGTAAAAGAGATGATATGCCATTGACACCACTCATATCAGCTAGAGCATTTAGCAAATGGGGATCGAACTTCATTGGACCCATTCATCCTCTTGCTAAACACTCTCATGTAGAATATATAATTGTAGCCACTAATTACCTCACCAAGTGGGTAGAAGCTAAGTCTACAAGAAGAAATGATGCTCATACTACTACAATATTTCTTTATGAGAATATTATCACCAGGTTTGGTGTACCAAATTGAGTTGGTAAGTGATAGGGAAACTCATTTCCTAAATCAAGTAATTGAGAATATAACTGGTCACTTCATGATTAGTCACAGAAAATCAGCCCCCTATCATCATCAAGCAAATGGATTAGTAGAAAGTACTAACAAAGTACTCTGCACTCTCTTGTCCAAATTGGTAAATACAAGAAGGATGACTGGGATTTGCAACTTAATCATGTTCTATGGGCATATAGAGTGGCATATAAGACTACTATTGGTACAACACCATTTAACTTGGTGTATGGAGAAAATGTAGTTTTGCCATTAGAATTTCTCATACCTAAATTGAAGGTGGGAAATCAATTATAGTGGACTGGACATGAACTATCCGAAAGAGTGCTGGAGTTAGAGAAACTTGGAGCTTCGAGACTTCAAGCTATCATGAGTATCTATGCAGATAAAAAAAGACAAAAAAGCATATCATGATATTCATATCAAAGATAAGGACTTGCAAGTTGGAGATTGAGTTTTAGCATATACCTTGAAAGAACACTAGAAGAAACATCAAAAAAGAGGACATGGACCTTACATTATCAATCCAATAAGTAATAGTGGAGCTATCCAATTAACCAATATAGATGGAGAAATCGTGCCAAATTTCATAAGTGGATGTAGAATACAGAGATATAATCTTCCATTGACAACTCAAGAATGGAGAAGAATACATCAAGCTCAAAATAGAAAGAAAGAAGACGCAAAAATTGGGTGTGAAGCTCAACAAGAAGCTAGGGAAAGAGTGAGGAAGTCCAAGGAAATAATGGAAGTTTTCATGTGTGAGAAACCTTCAGGTAAAGTAAGAGAACACTTACCTGTGATTACAATGAATTTCCATAATGAACAAATTAGGGTTTTGATAGATTTTGGTGCACAATTCGAGTAGTACTAAATTGCTAAATAGACTAAATGCCAAAAGGACAATAAGTAAAACCCTAATCAAAACACTAGATGAAAAGTTAGTTCAAACTTTGTCTTCACAATCAATCATAGTTAGGTTTAATTAGGAACAGATGAAAATAGATTGTGAGGAATGGTCTGATCACATGATGATTGAGAAAATAATTTTAGGAAAACCTTGGATGGAACAAGGTAAAGTAATTATGAATTTTGAAAAGATGATTGTTCAATTGAAATTAAATGCCAAAAAAACTTTTAATACTTTTTTTAAGTAATGAAGAGCAGGGAGTTCAAAAGGAAATTCATAACTCAGAATCGAAAAGATTTATCTTTCCATTAGAAGATACAGAGGATCTGTAGAAAAATCTCCTCTATGCCAAAAAAGAATTCAATGGTACACAGAAGGAAGTTCAGAGAAAGCAATCTTGCTCGAAACAAGCTTGGGTATGGAGACCTAAAACAGTCCAAAAAAGTTCAAACTTAAGGAAAAAGTGGATATGGCAACCCAAAGTATCAAAACACTACTCAAGGGAAGAAGTCTCTTTGAATCATAGAAAAAACAGTTCACTACAAAGAACTTGCTAGATGAAGAAATTAGATCCGTTTGAAGTGACAAACAACAAAGATAGAGCCATCATAAATTTGCAGAAACATGAAGAATTCAAAGACTAAGGAAAGGAAAGCCTCATCCTTGGATAATCACTTGGGTGTTTTACCTAAGACCTCAGATCTACATTCTGTTCAAAATTGCATTTCCATAAGTATGCATTAATAGAGCAACATCACAATGCCTTGTATTACGAGGCACGTGATTTTATTCTCATGTACTTATATAACTCTTTTTCTAGGAAAAAGAATAGGAGGGTAAGAGATTTCCCTCATGGCCTATGCAACAAAAATAGAAGGATAAGGAATAGAAATAGGAAGCAAAGGATCTTGGAATATTAAAAAAAACAAAAAAAGGAAAAAATAAAAAAAAAATGGAAAAGAAATACAAAGAAAAAATGATGAAAAAAATAATCAAAATGGATTGAGAATAGAGAGAGAAAAAATAGATGGAAAAACCATAAAAATTTGATAAATCCTAAAAAAAAAGAGAAAAAAAAAGAAGCTCAAATCTTGATTCAGTTTTTTAAATTCTTTTTTCTTTTTTGCATTATTCACAAGCACAAGCAAGATTTAGGATACAATTAATAAGAGGATATAGTTGTTGTGTGTTTCCCAATATTTATTATCACTTTTTAATTATACCTTTGATATTTCTATTTCCAATATTTTTATATCTTCTTCTAATCAACACTACAAAATACTAGACATCTTGCTACACATGTGATGCTCACTTCTTTTGACTTTTGAAGTCATTTTGTGAATGGAATTTTGAAGAAAAGTATTTTTTCTTATAAAGAAAGTCTTTCTTTTCTTTTTATGGCTTGGACATGACTCATGTGGTGGAAGTCTTGGTGTGGTGTGTTTTTTATTTTACAGGATGGTGAATGCAAAGGAACTTTCCATTCATGATTTCAAAGCTAACTCAATAACCTTGTCAAGGGGACATTGGTTTCTAGATAGTGAGTCAGTTGAGGAAGTTTTGGAGATAGAATCTGATGAAGAACAAGATCTTCTTGAAGCTAAACAGATAATTAAGGAGCTCAAGGAAACCATTAGGATCATTGGTCAACATATTTTCACAGTGAATGTCGGAGGTAATAAATATACAATGTTATGCTAGGAAATCTGTAAATTCCAAAGGGTGATTGCTAATTATAAAAGGTGGAAGGCAGTTGGACTCCATAAAATTTTGGAAGAACCCATGTTTTTTATAGATTTTGAAAGAGTCTCCCAAGTTATGTCCAATTTGGTGGAGTTAGGCAAAGGAAATAAGGCATACTTTAGATGTTCAGTAAAAAAATACAAGTTGCAATCAAAGAAGAACACATAAGGACAACTCTTCAATTCTACTCTATGGGAACTAAGTTGGATGGTAGTTTTGTTAAAAAGAATGTAGCCACTTATGCTGGATATTCCAAATTTGTTGATTTCAAGGGCAGAGAGAATGAGGACTTTGCCACAAGGATGTTCCTATAGTTGTTATGTTTTCTTAAGTTGCCAAGATACACAATGCCTCATAAACATGTTACTCTTATTATGCTCAATAATAAAGATAGAACTAAACCTTTTGGAGCAATGGATGTGACTCCTTACATTCATGAACAATTGAAGGAAGCTTCTAAGCACTGGCAACAAAAGAAATTTATAAATGGAACTCAATTTCTGATCAGAATTATATATCATGTTTTAGATATGGAGGATCAATTGAAGTTGGCACCTGAGGCTCAATATTTTAGAAGCCTAATGGCAGGAGTAAAAAGTCCATCCAAAGTCATACAAGTTGGAGAACCAGGAGTCAGAACAGGTATGAGAGGATCATGTATGAAGAGGAAAATCATGTCAGAAGAGGTTATCCCAAGCAAGAAAAGAAGAGTGGATCCCAAGAGAGTAGAGCTGGAGCAGAAGGAAACAACAAAAGAAGAACATGTAGTAGCTCAAAAGGAAGTACAGCCCTCCAAGGAGCCTCATCCACCATAGACAAGCAAGGAACAATAATATTCATATTTGTCTCAAGGAAATGATAAGAGAGCATTGTATGAGGTTCCGTATCAAAAAATGCTAGAAAGTTATTTTGATAAAGCAACTGACTAGAGGCAAGAAGAGATTGAACGTTATGAAGCTTTGCATGATCAAATGACGGCAATAGAATATCAATAAGTATTTGTAACAAAAGAAATAGAATTATTGGCATACTTTAAGGAGTTACAGGGACCTCCAAAAACCAAAACTACAGTAGTTGTTAAGAGAAAGATTCAGAAGAAGCCTGTTGAGAAGAAGAAACCAACCAAGAAGGACAAAGGCAAGGCTGTAGAGCAGGAGGTAGTTGAAAAAGCAGAAAAGACACTAGTAGAGGAAAAAGATAAGAGAGAAGCAGTTATAAGGGAAGAAGAAACTCAGGTCAAAACAAGAGAATCTGAAGTAGCTGCGTCTTCAAAAATGTCTTTTGATTGAGACAGTGATATTGAGAATTTTTTATTGAGGAGTTTAAACCTATCGGTACCAAGCATACCAAATCAGCATAGACATTAGAGGTGGACAAATCATCAGAAAAATTGATTGGAAGTTCAAAAGGAATTCAGATTGTGGAAGAATCTACAAAGAAAATTAGTCTTGAAGAAAAGAAGAGGATTCTGAAGGGTAACATAAAAATATTGGAAGAGACTATTACAGGGAATGAAGGACTCAATGAAGGAGTTGTAGATATAGGGTCAAAACTAATTTGGACGAAACCTTCAAAACAACCATATTGTCCACCCTTTGTGGAAAACCAACTGAGGCATATCAGTATAGAAGAAGGGAAGAAAAGTCTAGAAGGGAAAGTCAAAGTAATTAAAGAAAGTATGGCTCTGGATAAGGGAGTACATAAAGGAATATTAGCATTAGAAGAAGAACCTATGGTTACAAAACCATTAAAGAAGTCTTACATAATACAGGGGAACGAGAACCTGTGGAAGATAGTAGAAGATTTTCACCACCTCAGGACTCACATGAACAAGAAGAAAGGAGCATGGAAGATTATTCAGATGATTTTGTACAAATGCTTCTAACAAATAGAGAATCAAGGATGAAGTTTATCAGAAAGATGCATGATGAATATGAAACTCAGATTGTAAAATTTTCTCTAGAAAATGGAGTAAATCTAGATCAACATCATTGGGTAGCAGATGGCCTTAGAATACCATTTTGTATGATCCTTGAAAGTACTAAATAGGCTACAAGAGTTGCTCTACCACCTAATAAGTATCTGGAGTATGAAGAGGACATTAATCTCACCAAAATATTATGAAAAGGCCAACCCTAAGTGGAGAAACAGGTGGTTAGATTCCAACAAGGACTACAAGAAAATATGGAAGGAGACACCACTGCAATTAAAGATAAATCCAACATATTGCCCAGTAGCCAGAAGAAGAGATTGGTCAGTTTTTTGGGAAAGAAGAAATGAAGGACAAATCCCAGCAAAATGGCTGAACTTTCCGAAGATTGCAAGACCTAAAGCAGGATCCTGGCCTACCAAAAAATATATGATTGATACTGCTGAATCTGTCATATCAGCATATAAAGATGTAAATGACCCTGCTTGTATATTAGTATAGAATTATGCGGCTTATAGTGGCATGTATAGAAACTTTCACAGACACAGATATGAGAACCCTCAATTATATAGGATTCAACTCACCCTCATATGCTTTACTTTTTGATATGAGTGAAACACTAGATAGAATTTGCTTAATGGCCTATTATAGTAGAGTGGTATTCTTAGGTAGCCACTACCTTCAAATTTTTTAGGATGCTTTTGATTACGGTTTTTTGAAAGAGAATCAGAGATTTTTGTTAATTTGTCAATAATCAAAAAGTCAAGACTCATTGCATATGAAGCTGCACACACAGAGTACCTAAAGAAGGATATGATAGACAGACCGGAAGTAGCATTTCAATGGAGAAAAGCTTTATTTGAAATGGTGAACAATTTGAATGTCACAGAAAGAAAGAGCCATGATTTTTTGTCACAAGTTTATCATAGGAAGAAGAAGTGAAGTGGACTCACAACAACATTTTGTCAGATCAATTTTTTGTCAGGAGCCAAAAATTTTAGGAATTTAGAATTTTTAGAAGCTCTTCAATAGCATATTTTTAGATTCAAAAGTAGAAGGACCAAATTTCAAGTGTGAAAAGGGACACTTGAAAATTTCCTCTACTTTGTAAAGGTTGGTTGTTGTTGCTACTAATCTCATGCTACTCAAGTAATGTGAAGAGCTTCTTGAAAGAAAATCATGTTTCTACTTCCCTTGAGTGTCTTCTTGATTTTGTTGAGTCTTTCTCTTGTGAAATCTATGGAATTTGTGAGCTTTTCTTGTGTATTTTTGAGTGAAGTGTATGAAGAGAGGTAATCATAGATCTAGTGAGTGTAGTGTTGTAAGAGATCAATGCAGGAAATGGAAATTCTCAGTTTTTATAGAATCATGATTGTCTTCTCTGTGTGATACAGGTACTCAGTTTGAAATCTGACTTAATATTTGTAATCTGCAGAAAAATGGCTCACTTTAGACACAAAAATCATTGAAAATGCTTTTGTATAGCTCAAGATATTAAAAACCCTAGTTTTCCATCTTCATCTTCACTAATTTCTTAGAAAACAGTCATGTTTGTTCTTACTCTTGGATTCCATTAACTAGAGAGGGCTGTGGTCTTTGTATAGTTCCCGGATTGACAATTTGATGAAGTGTTAGTTAATTTTTTATGCTATAATGATTGGAGAGGACAACTCCAAAGGTTAACAACAAACAGTGATCCACAAAGAATTTAAACTTGTTGGCTAGAAGATAATGCCTGTATTTTGTTATAGCAAATATCATTCCAAGTCCTTCCCTCTCAATGGTTGTATAATTTCTTTCATCTAAGTTCAACTGCCTGCTAGCATAAGCAATTGGAAAATCGAATTTGCTTCCATCTATGGGTTGTGCTAGAACACATCCTAAGGCAAAATTTGAAGCATTGACATGAACATGGAAGATCTTATCCCACTGTGGGGTTTTAAAAATAGGTGTTATCACCAAATAATTTTTTAGGGTTTCAAAGGCTTGGTCACACTCTTGGGTCCACTCAAATTTTGTAATTAGTGCATAAATAGGTTTTACAATATCTGCAAACTTATGCACAAATTTTCTATAATATCCACAATGTCCCATAAAAGTTTGGAGTTATTTTACATTGGTTGGCTTTGGTAGGTCCACAATAGCTTTAATCTTTCTCTCATCAATGGATATTCGATTTCTAGAAACTATGTGACCTATAATTCTCCCCTGCCTAACAAAGAAAACACATTTCTCAGGATTCAAACATACTCTATAAGTTCTACATTTCTTGAATATGTTCTCCAAGTCATGCAAGTGATTTTGTCTTTTCAATGAAAAGTACAGAGATCATCAACATAAATATCCATCACGGTTCTAAGAAACTCTTTGAACACATGACACATCAACCTTTGAAAGGTTGCTAGTGCATTGGTTAGTCCAAAGGGCATAACCCTAAATCCATATATTCCCCATTCAGTGGAGAATGCAGCTTTATGTTGATCTTCCTAGGCAATAGGAACTCGGTTATATCCAAAAGAACCATCCAAAAAAACTATAAACCTCTTTCCTTGCAACTCTCTACAGGAGATGATCAGTTATAGGTAATGGATAGCTATATCTTATAGTTGCTGCATTAACCTTTTTCAAGTTAATACACACCTTGAGCTTTCCATTTTTCTTAGGTACCACAACTGTAGGAGATATCCACTCAGTGTACTCAATTTCATAAATGAAATTTTTAGCAAGCAATTTATCAATCTCCTCCTTGATTTTGGTAGAGTATTTTTCATTAAATGTGTAGTGTGTCTCTATTTGCTAGGTTTTGCATCAAGAGTAATAAGAATTTTGTGTTCACAAATTTTAGGGTCAATTTCTTTCAAATCCTTGTAACTATATGCAAACACATCCCTATATTCCTTAGCCAATTTTGTTAGAGCTTCCTCCTCTTGGTCTGACATATCATCAGCTATGACAATGTGTCTTTCCTCCCCTTCTTCTTGAGCAATCACCACTTTCTTGGTTTGTTCCTCATTTTCATATGATTCCCCCTGTTTCTTATCCCTTTTTGGTTTCATTTTCAAAAGTAATCTATCCTCCACCTCATAATTCTTGATATTTGAAGGTACATCAAACTTTTGCTCCTCTTCCTTAATTGCCTTCTGTTCCTTCATTTTCTTACTCATTTCAGGCTTTGGATCTTCACTAATCTCTTTGTGTACACATTTTTTATACGTTCTTGAGATTTTGTCTTTTATAGCATCTTGAGCATGCACTTCTTCTAGAAATTGTGTTTTGTCAGTACTTAAAAGTACAGATTCCTTTAGACTTTCTTCTAACTTTGTCACACTTATCATCCTACATGGAAGACATCATATCCTTCTTCATCTTGAAATTTGACTCCCACACATTCATCATCGGTCACATCCATTGTAGACAATATCTGACTCCAACCATAGGACTGAAATTCCTCATCATCAAATTTGTGTGGAATGTAGTTCTCATCCTCTAATTTCCTTTCCTTTTGACAATCTTCTTTTGTTAGCAAAATTGTCTTATGTTTCTTGTTCCTTATTGCATTACACATCCAAATTGGTGATTCCTTTTCACTTTGATCTTCACTTCCAAACTCTTCACTTGACTCTTGATTTTGATGCACTCTAAACCACTCCTAAGGGGATATATCAAAATACTGCCCATTTCTTAGGTTTACCTTGGTTACTTTTCCTTGGCTCTGAAGGTATAGACAATCTCTACCCGAATCTTGCACAATCTACATTTGTCTCATGAATGGTCTGCATAGGATGATTTCATAAGAGGTAGGCTGTGGAAATTCAAATATGACAAAGGTATGCTCTATTTCTATCCCACATATCTCCACAATCACCTTCTCCCAGATTCTTAGGGGTACCTCTATATGTCCATCTACAAGTTGTAATCTCATCTTGGTATGCATCAGTTCATTTTTCCCCCATTTCTTCCAAGTTTGTTTGGTCGTAATTGCCACTCCAGATCCACTATCCAATATTGCATTGGCATAATTCTCACCAAATTGTACTCTCAAAGTTGAGTTCCCTTCTTCCCCCTCACAATAGTCTTCTTTCTTGTCAATAGGTATATGCAACAATTCTTTTGTTTCCTGAGATTGTGTATCTTGGCAATGTGAAGGCCAACTCTTCATGTTATGTTGTAAATGAGGATTTTGTTTTAGTAAGTCTTCCCATGTGCTTTGACATAGAATTAATTGTATAGTGTTTGTCTAAATTGAATTGAAGAGTTATTTGTTTTTCCTCCTTTCTTGAGTGATATTTCCCAACTAAATGTTCCCTTGATTTTGTTGAATTTAACTCCTCACATATCTTTTTATGGTTGTCTGCCTCTTCCAAATTGTTTTGTGCTTCTCAAATGATCTGTTTACACATATGCATTCTCTCATCCTCAATATATGGCATTGGATAAGCTAGCACCTATTATAGTCTTCTATCAGTGTATCCAAGCACTTTGAGTTTTTCTACTAGATGTGTTTTGTTGTTTCTGAGGGTTTCTTGGGAAATCTCTCATTAAGTGCTCCCTGCCACAATCCTTACAAAAGCCTCCTTCTACTCTTAGTGTTGGAGGTTCTCGACAATCCCTAATGAAATGCTCTCCCCCACATCTATAACATGTTACCTTCTGACTTCCTTTGAATTGGGATCTCTGATTGGACATGTAATTATTTGTTATGTACATGAATGTAGCTATGTCCATTTCTATTCTTCCATTTCCCAAATCTAAGGCTTGTAACTCTGGTTCTCTCATTTCATTTTCCTCCTAGTCTTCCTGGTATCCTCAAAAGAATGATAATCCTCCCTGAAAGATGGTCTTAATCTTGGACTTTCCTCTTCTAGAGGAGTGCATTTCACTAGTACCACATTTGTAGGCAATGGTGGTTGTTGTCCCAATACAAGTCTAGGTTGTTGAGCAAAGCTAATTTCTCTTTGTGGATTGTATTGGTTCATATATTCTCTCTCTTTGACATGTTGTTTATTGTAAAAAAACTCCTCATTAGGGCGAAAAACGGCCGAAAAGGGGCTGTTTGCTAATGAGAGATTAAGGAAATTGACAAATAGCGTCTTTCCACGTGTACAAGAATATAACATTGCTGTCTCTTTTAACCGTATGGAGAATTTCTTTTTTTAATACAATTTTCTTTCAAAGCGCCGCTAAAGTGATGAAGAGTCTCGTATTCAGTGTACAATTTTTCGGTTTGATGCAAAAAAAGATACTTTTGCACACTACACAAAGCATATTCTCGAATTTCCAAGAAGGAATTGATTTTTGAAGATACGAAATAATTTTGGGTTCACAAAATGTCATGATCATTCAACGACAGGGTTAACATCAAATCAAAAGTTTCCACGTGTACAAAGCCTTTTTTTCTATAAATACTGCCAAAATTTGTGAACGTTGGTTTCTCGCTTTGAACATTCTTCTTCTCCTAAGTTCAAATGGCTTCTTCTTCTCGTCGTCCTTCCAATCGCGTAACTTCATGTGAGGTTTACAACAGAAGAGAGGATTCTTTGTGGAAACCTCTTTCCGTGAAAGTAAATGACTGGGTTACTATGCTTCCTAGCTGTAGAGGTGCCCATAAAGTCAAGCGTGCCAAAAGAGACAACACAAGAAACCATTGGAAGGGACGTATTCTCAGTTTCAAATTGAAGAGATGCGGTTGGTTTGCACGAGTACAACATGTGTACACCACTAAGGATCTTGTTCTAGAAAATCATCTGCAATTCCCTTCGTACTGTAAGTGAAGTTTGACAATGCTCTTCTATCATTCCAGTTGATTTTGTATAATGAAACATATGTTTTTGTACTGCAGATATCTTTCCTTCCAATATTGTGGAATGGCAACCTGTTGAATGTTTAACAGGAACATTCAGAGTTCTTCATAAGGAATATGCAGAACTCATGTATGCAGAGAAATCTGTTCAACTCTTCAATAGCATAGAGTTATTTGTCCATTATGCAGATTATCAAGTGCCGTCAGGGAGGAGTTCTTATGGAATTCTTGTACACGTACCTAGTCCTTGCATCTCTTCATTAGATTGGGATGCTCCTGATCATTCAACAATTTCAAGTTTTCTCTGCAAAATTAAATTTGACATCCAGAAGGCAATGTCAGCAGGCCGAATTTTGAGAAGGATAAAGATTCAATGGTTTTTGCCTATTCATGTCTTTGTAGCATGCTTTAAAAACATGTTATTACAGAAAACAAAAACAATTTGGTTGAATAGGAGAGTCCCTATTTCAGAGATTGATGATGTTTTAGGTAGGGAATGGGATAGCAAAGAAGTTCAAAAGCTAGGTGACATTATTTTATGTAAAGTTAGTCCCAATTCTCTTTCAATCTCATATCAGATATGTCGACAATCTCTGGTTCTAGGATATGACTATAGAAGGTGGAAAAAAAAGCTTGGACTTTGGATAGCCTTGGACTCAGAGGAGAGCTGTCCAGAATTTGAGTTAGAAGTATTGATTCATCCAGATTTTCAATCAAGGAAAATAATTGTCACTGCAAATTGGAATCTCAGAAATGTAAGGGAGCTTCTAGAATACCTTGATGAGGTATCATCTCAGTGTAGATTCTCAATTGATGATGCAATAGTTAACATTAGATCAGAGAAATCATTATCTTGCATAAGCTACCTGCCACCAAGGGTGATTAAGTTCCAACCTTTAAGATTGTAACAAGTTAACCCTGACATTCTTACATAATGTATCTTCATCTAATAGAAGCTTCTATTGATACTTCCATTGAATTTTCTTGGCAGGATGGTTACAAACAATGTGTGTTAAATTATTAATTTTAAATGTCTTAGATATTTTTTAGGTCCTTAATTTCATATTTCCATTGATTTTTTTTTGTAGGAGTGAATTGATGACTAACAAATAATTATACAGGAACTTGCATAAGTTAATTCTAGATGAAGAAGAGATCTAGAATTCAATATCTAATTTCAATTCAATAATTATAGTCTATCAAAGGTGCACACTAGTCTCAGTTAAATAATTTGATTCTATCCAACTTTTCTGTCCTCAAGTAATGCAAGAGAAATTATCATGGTACACATAACAAGTAATATAAGAGAGTGTGGAGAACTTGGTGCAAATTCCAATCCAAGGTTTGGTATTTCAATATTAGAAGAGCATGTCTTAAGGCATAAAGCAGAGGAGACGAGATAAGTGAAGACGACCGATGCAAGCGACTAGTGCAATCTGAAATTGTCAGATGGCCCTTATCGCTTACATCGGTCGTGTTAGCAAACTACCGCGAGAGAAATTATCATGGTACAAACGCAAACTACCAAGTAATATAAGAGAGTGTGGAGAACTTGGTGCAAATTCCAATCCAAGGTTTGGTATTTCAATATTAGAAGAGCATGTCTTAAGGCATAAAGCAGAGGAGACGAGATAAGTGAAGACGACCGATGCAAGCGACTAGTGCAATCTGAAATTGTCGGATGGCCCTTTTCGCTTACATCGATCGTGTTAGCAAACTACCGCGAGAGACTTCAAGAAGTGACCTTGCGTAAAGATTTGACTCACGAGTATAAAAACTAGCAACATCGATGAAATGGATAATATGACTGATGCAAGCGATAGGGGCAATCCAAGATTCTCCGATTCCCCGTATCGCTTGTATCGGTCGTGTCCTCTTAATTCTTTATGTCCTTCTGTAACTTCTCGAATTTAAACACTTTCCAACAAGAATGAAGTAAAAAACCCACAATGCATTCATAATTGTGACATTAATAAACTTAATTGGACCATCCAATGAACTTTTGTTAAACTCTCAAGAGGTTCAATACAACTGTGACCATCTTCCAGATGAAGATTGGCATAACTACATACAATTTGTACATAAATAAATCTTCCAACCTTGGTTGGTTTTACAATTGATTTCAATCTAAGACTCAAAAATTGATTTAACCCTTTCTATCCTTTTTAGAGCCTTGCTTTCTCTGTTGCTTCTGTCCCTTTTTGGAGCTTTCAGCTTGACTCTTTATGTTGTTCCCATGCTTTAGTGGTGAGTGAAGAGGAAGCCCTTTCTTTTTATCTTCAGATTGTTTTTTATCAGGTGGAGGGGGTGGAGGTGAGTCTGGATCATATGGGCAGATTGCATGTTTCATGATACTATTTATTGCTCTCTCTCTGATCAAGATGATCCATGCATCCGGGTAGTCTGATAAATTCAATTCAGGACTGTGGAACCTTCTTTCCAAGAATCTTACAGCATTTGCAATCACTCTCCAGCCACATGATGTTGAGTCTCTCTGCAATGGCACATGAATTTGGCTGTATCCAAATTGCTTTTGTTCATTCATTTTAGCTATTCCTGGAAAATTCTGATCAATATGCATCTTGAGAAGCTTTGCAGCACTGCATTGTAAAGTGAAAATGAAAACGGGGCATGGCTTTAAAATAGAGAACAACAAAATGTATAGTAACTTACACTTTGCAATTCCCATGCTGTGATGGAAGAGAATTGAGGAAAAGAGCTTGATATGCATTGAAGTCCACAATAATCAAACTCCAATGGCCCCTGTCAATGAGTTGCATGTAAATATACTTTCTTAAATGAAACAAATATGTTTCCAAAATGAAGATGAATACTTACTTTTCAATATATGGGTAAATAACACATTCTACTTCTTCTGTAAAATCCTGTAGAAAGGACTTGGCATCTCCATGTTTATGCAAGAAACACTGTGTCACCAGAGGATCTAAAATAAATACTTTTCTTTGAACCGCTTCCTCACATTGTTGAAGAAGAACCCTACAAATCAAGAAATAAAAATGCAGTTAAGGAACTAGGAAATTATGCAAAACAAAAGCATTTTAAGGCCTCTAGATATACCTGAGTGAAATGTTGACCACACTATCTGATATTTCAACATGAAGCTCCCTCAACATTTTGTTATCTTCAGGTCTAATGTCAAGAAACAATTCATTTTGCCATGGCATTGCAACATTAACTATTACCTTCCCATCTCCTTTCTTGAGGAGCTCTTTATTTGCTTTCTGTAACTTGTGAATCTAGGTTAAGATGGCACTTTCCTCTATAAATAATCCCTGCTTTTTCCTCTCCTCCTCACTATTTGCTGCAGTTCTAGTTTCATGATCATGAGTGACTTGAGCGTTGATCTCTTCAATGACAACTGTTGTTTTAGGTGCTCGAGCTGGAGGTATATTTAAAATATCGAAGAATTTTTTATCGTGGTGATCAATAGGAACCAGAGCTTTATCAAACTTATATCTTATTCTTGAAACAATAACATAATCCTTCGCCATTAGTGTTACCCTATGAGAATGAGCAGCACATAAGTAGGCATCATTCATAAAATCAATAGCAAAGTCCTCTGCAGCTTCTTGCAGGCATAGCAGTGCTTGAGTTTGCCACCTCACATTGACAAAGGATGAGGTCTTCATCAAAGAACAGAGGTTGGCTGAGATCTGCTTGACAACTCTCATAAATGGAAGTCTTGGGATCAACAATCCCACAGACTTTTGAGCTCTTCTAATTTCCCTCAAGGACTTTACATGGTACTTGACCCTTTTTTTTGAAGGCTTGTCTGGCACATTGGCTTGAACCTTCTGGGAATTTTGCTCCTGGACATTTTCCCCTTGGGCATTTTTGTCCTGACCCTCAGGGTACAACTTCCTTGCTGTCTTTTTGGTTCTAGCCATACTCTGCAAAAAGTCAGTCTTTAGGCAAGGAATTAGGAAAAGTGGAATATTCCACTGTCAAAACTTACTCTCAAAAAGCTATGATCAATGACTCTTTCCACTATCAGAGGCACGACCGATGCAAGCGATAACAGTCATCCGGAAATGCCCGGATGTCCCTGATCGCTTGCATCGGTCGTCTTTAAATTAATCATCAAATATCAATAAATAATATCTTACAATGCAAAATACTCAATTATCACTAAGATAATGATAATTGGAAAACTATAATCAATGACTCTTTCCACTATCAGAGGCACGACCGATGCAAGCGATAGCAGTCATCCGAAAATGCCCGGATGTCCCTGATCGCTTGCATCGGTCGTCTTCAAATTTATCATCAAATATCAATGAAATATATCTTACAATTCAAAATACTCAATTATCACTAAGAAAACGATAATTGGAAAACTATAATGAATGACTCTTTCCACTATCAGAGGCACGACCGATGCAAGCGATAGCAGTCATCCGGAAATGCTCGTATGTCCCTGATCGCTTGCATCGGTCGTCTTTAAATTTATCATGAAATATCAATAAAATATATCTTACAATGCAAAATACTCAATTACCACTAAGAAAAAGATAATTGGAAAACTATAATCAATAACTCGTTCCACTGTAAGAGACACGACCGATCCAAGCGATAAGAGTTATCCGTAAATGCCCGGACATCCCTCATCACTTGCATCGGTCGTCCCTGAATTCATCATCATATTTCAATAAATAGTAGTTAAAATAAAGGTAACAATGCGTTATACTCAAGCATAGCAAAGGAAACCAAAATTTGCAAGCTATGATCAAGGACTCGATGATATTAAAAAACATGACCGATCCAAGCGATTAGGGTTATCCAAAAATCTCGGATGTCCCTAATCGCTTGCATCGGTCATGTCCACATTACCTTACGTAGAGAGCGCTCTCTATAGAAATTGTGAAGTAGCCTAAAAACGTGGTGGCAATGGAACCTCGACGCTTGGCAAGTGTTGACAGAAAAAAATGAAGGAAATGAATAGGGAAGCTTAAATAGGTCCCAAAACTGAGTTGATCATTGTGCCACATGGCATGCCCCGATTGGTCCACGTCAGATACCCGTTGCGAATTCCAACGTCTTTTGCCACGTGGCATGATTTGATTGATCCACGTCATCTATCCGTTGCATCGGGGAACGTACACTTTACCACGTGGCACTCTATGATTGGTCCACCTCATTCGACCGTTTCTTCCCTCCTCGCCTATAGAAAGCTACTTCCTTCACAAACTCAAACTTTCAACCTTCAGAGAACTTGTCTCACTAGAGACACGACCGATCCAAGCGATAAGAGTCATCCGTAAATGCCCGGATGTCACTCATCACTTGCATCGGTCGTCCCTGAATTCATCATCATATTTCAATAAATAGAAGTTAAAATAAAGGTAACAATGCGTTATACTCAAGCAACACAAAAGAAACCAAAATTTGCAAGGTATGATCAAGGACTCGATGCTATTTAAAAAACATGACCGATCCAAGCGATTAGGGTTATCCAAAAATCTCGGATGTCCCTAATCGCTTGCATCGGTCGTGTCCACATTACCTTACGGAGAGAGCGCTCTCTATAGAAATTGTGAAGTAGCCAAAAAACTTGGTGGCAATGGAACCTCCACGCTTGGCAAGTGTTGACAAAAAAAAAAGAAGCAAATGAATAGGGAAGCTTAAATAGGTCCCAAAACTGAGTTGACCGTTGTGCCACGTGGCATGCCCCGATTGGTCCACGTCAGATACCCGTTGCGAATTCCAATGTATTTTTCCACGTGGCATGATTTGATTGATCCACATCATCTATCCGTTGCATCGGGCAACGTACACTTTGCCACGTGGCACTCTGTGATTGGTCCACCTCATTCGACCGTTTCTTCCCTCCTCGCCTATAAATACCTATTTCTTCACAAACTCAAACTTTCAACCTTCAGAGAATTTCTCACCTACATGTGTATTTTTCTTTCGTCGCCGACACGACCGATACAAGCGATTTTCGCCGTTTGACCTACGTTGACTCGCTCTTGTCGCTTGCATCGGTTGTGTTCTCCTAATAGACATACAAGAGAAGCTGCAGCTTAGATGGAGGGAATGAATGAGATCCTTAGTGTCTCTCCATCAGAGAAACTTCTTGATTTCATGGTTCAAGAGGGTTTAAGTGTAGATTATTTTCCTGATGCAATGACCATATTCAACCCCGAAATTGATTTTGAAAAACTCTTAGAGAACTCGAAAAGTTTTCTTAAGGATGAGTGGGAGATTTTCTTGGGGTTGGTCAATGGGAGGATCCTTTCTATTTCTCAAAAAACCTATGTCCATCCTCACATCTTTGGGAAGGATCCAATAGATAGGGCTAAAATCACAAGAAAATGCAGAAGGATATCCCCTTTGCCAGGGAAGCTTGATTTATGCCCAGAGCATGAAAAGGACTACTGCTTGCTCCCTTTAAACATTGCTTTCTTGATATGGCTTGATCATATCTCAGTTGAAAGGGAGGAAAATGTTCATGATGAAGACGAGCCTTGCTTAGAGCTGGCACTTGAGGCTAGCTCAAAAACTATGAAAGGTGTCATGGAGATTGTTGAGGAGATCAATCTCCAAGCAGAAGAAGAGCAGGTCAAAGATTTTGATGTGGCCACTTTTAAAGCAGAGACTGCAATAAGGGAGCCAGCTGAAGAAGTTCAAGTGTCTGAGAAGTCCCTACTTCTCCCAAATCTACCTTTTTACTTTATCTCTGGGAAAGACTTCATACCTCTATTTTACATTCAAGAACTTTTCAATCTAAGGGAGGACTACTGTCTTGCAGCTATAGCTGAGGCAGAAGAAGTTGCAAGGAGATTCATCAATAAGAAAGGAGAAAGAAGAGAGGAATTTTTGCGTCTTGATTTGGATTTGTCTAATGAAGAATTCAAAGATTCATCACAAGCTCTTTCAAAATTCTTTGAGAAAGCTATCTCAGAGAAGCCAAAACTTGCTGATGAAGAGTTTGATGAGCATCAGAAGCAACTTGGAATATACTCGTTTGGACGCGGCTATTCATTCTTGGATGTCGCTGAAGACAAAGGAACAATTTGTATTGACTCAAAAGAGCTCATTGAGGAGGAAGATGAGGTCAAGGTATGTTGTTTGATATATTCTATCAATTAAAGTTTTTGTCCGAGATCTCCATTTTTAAGTGAGAAAATGACCACGACCGATGCAAGCGATACAACCTAACGGATAATCTCCGTTGGGCCTTATCGCTTGTATCGGTCGTGTTCGGACTTGAAGAGGAAGATGAGGTCAAGTATGTAGTAAAATATATTCTCATGATTTAAAGGCAAAGGAGATGAGATGGGCTTGATGCAAAATCTCTATCTTGTGTCAGTTTGTCCAAGTTCTCCATTAGAAGTGTCAGAAGTCGATCACGACCGATGCAAGCGACAAGGCCCATCAGATATTTTCCGTCGGGCCTCATCGCTTGCATCGGTCGTGTTTGGACTTTAGGAAGATGACGTCAAGGTATGCAGTTAACTATATTCTCAAGAACTTTAGGTTAAGGATATGAGATGGGACCAATGCAAAATCTCTTTCTTGTATCAGATTTGTCCAAGTTCTCCATTCGAAGTGTCAGAAATGGATCACGACCGATGCAAGCGATTAGGCCCATCGGATATTTTCCGCTGGGCCTCATCGCTTGCATCGGTCGTGTTTGGACTTGAGGAAGATGACGTCAAGGTATACAGTTAACTATGTTCTCAAGAACTTTAGGTTAAGGATATGAGATGGGACCAATGCAAAATCTCTTTCTTGTATCAGATTTGTCCAAGTTCTCCATTCGAAGTGTCAGAAATGGATCACGACCGATGCAAGCGATTAGGCCCATCGGATATTTTCCGCTGGGCCTTATCGCTTGTATCGGTCGTGTCTAGGAGTTGCATGCAGCAATGATAATACATGTCTTGCTTGTGGGAATTCCCCTCATTTATCAAACATTAGATGTTTCTAGGAAGTTTGCAAATAGATATTGATGACGACCGATGCAAGCGATAACGACAATATGAATTTCTCTGAAGACCCTTATCGCTTGCATCAGTCGTGTCTCTTGCTTTTCTTTCTAATAGTTTCAAGTTACTTCACATGTTTCCTTAAGTGTGCTTGGACTTCATCTAACCATGTTTTTCATTTTTATCACAGTTAACTTTATTGGATGAAGACAATTACCTTGGCAGGGGCAAGGGAACAAGAAAAGCCTTAGAAGAGAAAGGAAAAGCAAAGGTGGATATTCATTCTATTATCCACTATCTTCCAAAGTTGAACCCAGACACTTTTTGTGTTATTCACAAGCACTATAGTGAGGAGCCAGACTTTGCATTGTTCTGCTTGAGGACTCTACCAAAATACATGGGTTTTACTCCAATACCCTTTAATGCTTTCAGAGTTTTACTGCTTGAAAGAGCAACTGCATTCAGAATTTTTGGATATGCCCCAGGACTCAATGCTTCAAGGGCAGGGTACTTTCTTTGTTATTCAAGCTATGCAATGGCTGCAGGGGTGTCAGATTTAAAAAGCATTGCTGGATACAGGAGAAAAGAGTTCCTGAGATATAGAGGTGATTTGCTAGAGCCAAGCTCTTTCAAAAGGCTCAAGGAATGACTTGATTTTTTCAAATTCTATATCTCAACAAATGTACATATACAGAAATTGCCCAATGTGATATAAGACATTGCAAATTTTTTTGGTGTAATTGTTATTGATTCTCTGGTCAAAGTCATCTGATGGTAGTAGACATATTTCTTTTCAAAGCATAATACATCATGAAATGTACATACATGACATCTTTTATTTCTCAAAGAAATAAAAGACATTGCAAATATTAAAGCTCTGTTTGAAATGTGGTCTTTTTCAGTTTGTGATATTGATACATGATTTGTCTGGAGATAGCCATATCCTTCTGATTATATTTGGCATGAGGTCCTTTGTAATTGTCTTCTAAAGAACCAATCAAAAAGCTCTGTGAAGGCATTGCTCTTTGTTACTCTCCTTTCCTTGTACACCTAAAGAAGCTTGTCCTTGCTTGATAATGAGATTTTTCCATGCCTTGGGTGTTCCACATGGCAAGTGGTTCTTTTTCTGCAAAGAATGCACCATGCACAAGAAGAATATGCTGGAAAGCAGAAGAATTTCATTAGATCTTTATTTCAATTAAAAATAAATAAATTGAATAAAATATCTTTGGAGCTCACCAAGTAGTATGTTATGTCTTTGGCACCCCATGCCTCTATGATGGTTTCTATAAGCTCTGTGGTCGCCTTTCTGAAATCTGTCACATAACTTTTTGATGTTACCTGCTGCCTCATGATCTTTAAAAGATTATCTAGTTTGACCCACACCTCCATTCTCTTTTTTGCTATTTCTGGTTTGCTTTTTACATTAGTCGTGACCTCACAAAATGTTTTCCATGAATTCCACATGGCATTAAGTTGTTTGCCATCATGGTTGCTGAAGAATCTCCTTGCTTTTGCACCTCCCATTGAGACATCCTGTAAAACATCACCTGTATTTTGTGAAAGCTTTGGATCTTTTCTTAGATGAACATCACCACCATGAAACCCCATTTCTGAAAGAAGACATTCACATTTTTTTATGCATTCATCTGCAAGAGTTGTAGGCTTGATAGAATATGCATAATCCAAGTGAAGACGAACCAACTTGTCAATGATTCTTAACTCTTCATGTAGTGTACATATGTGTACATTTGTCAATGCTATTGGAAGTATGGGATCCCAAATCATTGAAGAAGATGAGTAGTTACGAAGAATAACATTTTGTCTAGAAGGAGCCTCTTCACCCTCAGCTCTAGTAATCCATCCATTTGTGCCTGGGCTTTGCATGCAGTACAAGCAAGGGTATTTAGAATTTGCTCCCCCACTTATACCAAACATGCATTTGAGTGTCTTTAGGTCTCCACTCAAATGCCACTCAACTTGAAAGTTTCCGTAGTCTTTGACATTCAACAATTCTCCTGCATGATGCCCTTGGATAACATTTGGAATGTTTGTCTGTGAGAATAACCATTTAAGTGTTTTATGTCTCTCAGATGGAACTTGAGCACAGCCAACCCACCATAATGTTAAGGAAACACTCACGAATTTGACACAACAAACAAGAGAGAAACGGAATCTTCCAGGAAATCAGTGCACAGGTGTACAGTATGCAAAGTTAGTGCGCGGTGTCCGCATAACAGAGCAATTAACCGCGGCGGGCGCGTAAGGCGCGCATAACGCGAATTGAAGAATGACAGAGCAAAGGAGCGCCAAAGAAAGTGTATATATATACAGCAAAGGTTGAAGAAAATATATGTGTGCGTGTATGCGAGTGACGCAGATATACACGGAGAGGGAATCGTAGATGATACACAGAGGAGAACGAGAGACTGAGAGAAGACGCCATAGATCGCGTATGAGTGAAGAGAGAGTTAGAAGTTCTCAGAAGACGCCATAGATCGCGTATGTACAGATGAATAACACAAGCCTGAAGTGTCGGGTCTTTTCATCTGAAGAGAGATGGTAATAAGAAACTACTCACTGTAGGAGAGTTTCTGTAACTTGAGCAAGAAGAGGCCAAGCTTACTTGTACACATCTTCTCTAATCGAAAACACATGTTCATGTGGATGTCTGCGTGCAATCTTTACTTGTGAAGAATCTGAAGTTATTTCGTGTTACGGTAGGAAGTTCCATTTCTCGTTTACTATCACGACTCGTTACTAAACGTGCTTCAGTACCTTCTCTGTAAATGCATGTTTCGGCGTATAACAGTTTACTCAGTAAACATATTTCAGTATTTTTTCGGTCAGTTACAGTTTCTCAGAAATCAGGATTTTTTCGGTAGAACAACGAAGTATAACTCGTAGCAGAGTTCGAAGCTTTGTATGAGAGATAGCTCATCTTGTAGCTAGACGTCTCTACTTTAAGCTGGTCACAGTTTCCGGTGGAATGAAAATGTACATGCAGTACAAAAGTTAACCGGAAAGTAGCAGTTCAGAACTGTGAAGTTTCCAGAAGGGAGTTCATTCGGTGAAGGAAGCTCACACACTACTTCCTTACTTCACATAAGTTCATCTGAAGTAATTACGAGCAGAACTAAGTTTATTTCGGTAAAGTTCCAGCACGACTACGGTGTCAGTCCAGTAACAGTCGGGTGAAGTTCCGGTGGAACCTGAGTCGCAGAATAACGCAGTTAAAGCAACGTTAAGTAGGCTGAGCTACTGTTGATTACAGAGGTGTTCTGAATCACTCTAGTTTAGCATCCTATTACGGTGGCGCGGCATTTTCCGCAGGCCTGACAGAGTTCAAGCCTTGTCGCGAAACTCACCTTCAGGGCGAAAGTATTTCCGCAACAGTAGGCGTTAGAGCCGAAGTTTTCGCCAACAAATCCCAACATTTGGTATCAGAGCCAGTTAATCTCCCAACACTTGGTATAAGAGCCTAGAGTATTCTCGATCATGACAGACCACGTCCAAATTGATAAACTAGACAGAGATAATTATCCGGCATGGGTAATGCGCATGGAAGCCTTACTTATGAGTAAGGACTTAATGACGTACGTGACCGGAGAAGAAAAGAAACCGACTTTCGAAGATGATAGTCAACCGGAAAAAGAAGAACTAGATGCCCTAAAGCTATGGCAGAAGAAAGATGCAACGGCAAGAGCCTACATCTACAACACTGTGTCAGATCATCTGCTACCGCACATTAGAGGTCTAGAGAAAGCGGAGGACATATGGAGTGCATTGGAAGATCACTTCCAAAATACTACGAAAGCTAGGAAGACCAGCCTATGGTCCGAGTTCACAACGTTCAAAAAGAAGCCGAGTCAAAGCATCAGTGACTACGTCACTAAAATGAAGGATCTAGCAGATAGTCTTGGATCCATAAATGAAGAAGTCGAAGATCATAGATTGATAGCGCAAGTGCTCACAGGGTTGAGAGGAGATGAAAGGTGGAAACCTTTCGTACTATCAACTGAACTCTCCCTAAATCATTTTGTACCAGAGTTAAATCAGTTGCTTGGTTTGATGCTCACATATGAGCAAGACCTGAAAGGAGACGCAGACAAAGGACACAGCTCTGCAATGTACATGAAGAACAAGAAGAAAGAAAAGGGTAAGCCAAAAGATGAAGAAGAGTCGAGCTCTCAGGCCTATTACGCAAGAGGTAAAGGCACTGGCAGAGGAAGAGCAAGAGGAAGAAGCCGCCAGAATACCACCAAGAAAGCTTGCTGGATTTGTGGACTAAGTAACCATCTGGCGCATGATTGTTGGCACAATCAACAAGGATCAAATCAAAGCCAGAACAGTAATAGCAGAGGTAGAAGCGGAAGATATCAAAGTAACTTCCAAAGAGGAAGACAAAGCCAAAGAGGAGGCTACGGTAGAGGTGGAACAAGAAGTTGGGGACAGAACCAATCTTACAACACCGCCTACAACAACTACGCAAATGACACGCAGAATGAAAGTCATACATCATTGATGATGAACTCAATCAGCACATCAGGAAATGAAGACCTAAAGGTATTTTACATTGATTCTGGATGCTCTAATCATCTGTCAGGAAACATAGAACTGATGTCAGAATTGGAAAAAGGAAGTGCGAGTCACACTGTTCAAACAGGTGACAATACAAGACACAAAGTACAATCAATCGGGAAAGTGAAATGCAAGAGTGGAGCAGATTTGCTAACCAATGTTTTGTATGTTCCAACAATACCGAAAAATCTGATCAGTGTGGGACAGATAGTTGAAAAAGGTTTTCAGGTCAGATTTACAGACAAAGGAGTATTTGTAGAAGATCCCAAGAACGGATATTATCAGATCGTTTCTGGTAAGAAAGAAGGCAGACTCTTTACCTTAAGAGTACAAGGGAACATTGGCCAAGCGCTGCTCACACATGATGAAAAGGTAATCACAGAACTTGATCTCTGGCACAAGAGATTAGGACATTTTCACGAAAAAGGAATCAAAGCTATGATAGCGAACCAGTCTGTACTGGGATTACCGAACGTACAGAACCAACATATGATTCACAAATGCGAAGCCTGTCAAATGGGAAAAGCCCACAGGTTACCTTTCCAGAAGAAAGGATTCAAACATGATGGCGTGCTAGAACTCATACATACAGATGTATGGGGACCAACGAAAGAAGGATCAATCAGCGGGTCAAGGTACTATGTTTTATTCATTGATGATGCAACAAGGTGGATAACTCTTTATGTTTTGAAGGAAAAGTCAGAGGTGTTCGGAGCTTTCAGACATTTTCATGCATATGCTGAAAGACTCACCGGACGAAAGCTTAAAAGACTGAGGTCTGATGGAGGGGGAGAATACTTCTCCCGAGAATTCAATGACTATCTTTGGAATGCAGGTATTAAGAGAGAAATAACCTGCAGGTATACACCACAACAGAATGGTGTAGCAGAAAGGAGAAACCGAACTCTAGTAGAGTTTGCACGGGCTATGCTAAAAGAAAAGAATTGCCCGGATTATCTTTGGGCTGAAGCTGTAAATACAGCTACATACTTGGTAAACAGGTTACCATGTACAGCATTAGAAGGAATGACCCCTTATGAAGCCTGGTGGGGAAAGAAGCCAACACTTGATCACTGCAAAGTGTTTGGATCAGTAGCGTATGCTTATGTACCGTCTCAACTGAGACATAAGCTTGAACCAAAAGCAGAGAAATATGTATTCGTCGGATATGATGAGAAACAGATGGGTTACAGGTTATGGAGCCCTCTAACCAAACATTTTACTGTTTCCAGGGATGTAACATTTGATGAACAGAAAAGCTGGTATGCAGATCAGAGTCATACAGCTGAAGAATTTGAAGAAGAGATAAAAAGAAGAGAGAAAGGAAAAACAATCGTACAGGTAAACAAAGAAGACGAGGCAAGTACGTCCAGGATCGGAACTGGTATAAGGAACGAAGATGAAGACGGGTACTCAGACACACACGAAGAATAGGAGCTAAGAAGGTCAAACAGAGTAAGAAGACAACCGGAAAGATACTCGTATGATACATCATATATAACTCAACAAGATTATGCATATATGGTTAAAGAAGAGGAGGAACCTCAGAGCTATGACGAAGCTAAAGGCAAGAAGCAATGGCAAGAAGCAATGAAAGAAGAATTCACCGCACTAGAAGAGAACAAGACATGGGAGCTTGTTCCTAAACCAAACGGTAAGAAAGTAATTGGAAATAAATGGGTGTTCAAAGTTAAAAAACTTGCAGATGGAAGGATAGCCAGACATAAAGCGAGACTGGTTATCAAGGGCTATGCTCAGACGCATGGCATAGACTATGACGAGACATTCAGTCCGGTGGCAAAAATGTCAACCATAAGAACAGTGATTGCTATAGCAGCATCAAAAGGATGGAAGCTAAGTCAGCTAGATATAAAGAATGCATTCCTGAATGGATATATATCAGATGAAGTATATATGGAACAACCGGAAGGGTTTATAAGTTCCAAATACCCAAACTTTGTTTGCAGGTTAAGAAAAGCACTTTATGGACTGAAGCAAGCTCCAAGAGCTTGGAACTACAGACTCGTGAAGTATCTGAACGAACTTGGATACCAAAGTTTGAAGGCAGATGCAAGTCTACTCATCAAAAGAACAGAAGAAGGAATGATCTACATTTGTATCTATGTAGATGACATAATAATTACAGGAACCTCAGATACAGGAATCACAGAGGTAAAGAAACTGCTAGAAAAGGAATTCAAGATCAGTGACCTAGGAAAGTTATCATACTTTCTAGGAATGGAAATCACATATACAGATCATGGTGTATATGTCACACAAGAAAGGTATCTCCTGAACTTACTGAAGAAGTTCAAAATGGAGAATTGCAGAGAAGCTTCAACACCGCTTGAAGTAAACCATAAACTCAGCAAATATAGTGGAACAGAGTTTAAAGATATGAAGAAATATCAATCGTTAGTAGGAAGCTTAATATATGCTACGCTAACAAGACCGGATCTTAGTTTTCCGGTGGGAATTCTCTCACAGTTTATGCATTGTCCGACAGATCAACACTGGGTTGCAGGACAAAGAGTTCTCAGATATATCAAAAGAACTATAAAGGAAGGATTATATTATCCTTTTACGTCAGACATAAAGCTCAGAGCATATAGTGACTCAGATTGGGCAGGTAGTCAAGATGACCGAAGATCAACGCATGGGTATATGATATACCTAGGAGATAAGCTGGTAAGCTGGTGTTCGAAGAAGCAACACACAGTCGCCTTATCATCAACAGAAGCAGAATACAAAGGACTGGTAGAAGCAGCAAAAGAAGTAATATGGATGCAGACGTTACTTAAAAGCATGGGTATAGATCAAAGTATACCGATCATACATGGAGATAATATGAGCTCGCTGTATCTTGCAGCGAATCCTGTGTTTCACGCAAGAACAAAACACATAGAGATTCAGTATCATTTCCTAAGAGAAAAAGTAATGGAGAAAGAGATAGAAATAGTCTACACTCCTACGAAAGATCAGATTGCAGATATTCTGACAAAGAGCTTGGATGGAACAAAAACAAACAGATTCAAAGAGATGGCAGGAATAAAGGAAAGAAAGATATATGAAAGACCGCAAGAAGTCAAATTAGTGATTGAGGGGGAGCTGTTAAGGAAACACTCACGAATTTGACACAACAAACAAGAGAGAAACGGAATCTTCCAGAAAATCAGTGCACAGGTGTACAGTATGCAAAGTTAGTGCGCGGTGTCCGCATAACAGAGCAATTAACCGCGGCGGGCGCGTAAGGCGCGCATAACGCGAATTGAAGAATGACAGAGCAAAGGAGCGCCAAAGAAAGTGTATATATATACAGCAAAGGTTGAAGAAAATATATGTGTGCGTGTATGCGAGTGACGCAGATATACACGGAGAGGGAATCGTAGATGATACACAAAGGAGAACGAGAGACTGAGAGAAGACGCCATAGATCGCGTATGAGTGAAGAGAGAGTTAGAAGTTCTCAGAAGACGCCATAGATCGCGTATGTACAGATGAATAACACAAGCCTGAAGTGTCGGGTCTTTTCATCTGAAGAGAGATGGTAATAAGAAACTACTCACTGTAGGAGAGTTTCTGTAACTTGAGCAAGAAGAGGCCAAGCTTACTTGTACACATCTTCTCTAATCGAAAACACATGTTCATGTGGATGTCTGCGTGCAATCTTTACTTGTGAAGAATCTGAAGTTATTTCGTGTTACGGTAGGAAGTTCCATTTCTCGTTTACTATCACGACTCGTTACTAAACGTGCTTCAGTACCTTCTCTGTAAACGCATGTTTCGGCGTATAACAGTTTACTCAGTAAACATATTTCAGTATTTTTTCGGTCAGTTACAGTTTCTCAGAAATCAGGATTTTTTCGGTAGAACAACGAAGTATAACTCGTAGCAGAGTTCGAAGCTTTGTATGAGAGATAGCTCATCTTGTAGCTAGACGTCTCTACTTTAAGCTGGTCACAGTTTCCGGTGGAATGAAAATGTACATGCAGTACAAAAGTTAACCGGAAAGTAGCAGTTCAGAACTGTGAAGTTTCCAGAAGGGAGTTCATTCGGTGAAGGAAGCTCACACACTACTTCCTTACTTCACATAAGTTCATCTGAAGTAATTACGAGCAGAACTAAGTTTATTTCGGTAAAGTTCCAGCACGACTACGGTGTCAGTCCAGTAACAGTCGGGTGAAGTTCCGGTGGAACCTGAGTCGCAGAATAACGCAGTTAAAGCAACGTTAAGTAGGCTGAGCTACTGTTGATTACAGAGGTGTTCTGAATCACTCTAGTTTAGCATCCTATTACGGTGGCGCGGCATTTTCCGCAGGCCTGACAGAGTTCAAGCCTTGTCGCGAAACTCACCTTCAGGGCGAAAGTATTTCCGCAACAGTAGGCGTTAGAGCCGAAGTTTTTGCCAACAAATCCCAACACATAACTCCATTTCTGATTGTACTTTGAGAGATGGAGTATCCAATTTCCCAAGGCTATAGTCCAAAGCCTTGTTCATCAGTGCAATGCTTATTCTCTCCATCTTTTGATGTTTTTTAAGCTCAGCTTCATCAAGTTTGATTACAAATTTCAATAGACCAGAACATTCATGCTCTTTTATATTATAGAACTGAACCATGTATGTTTGAAGTTTTATAACATCTATCCATATGTTGTTAAATGCATTGTAAGTGAAATGTAACTTTTGTTTTCCTACTTCGTAAGACATGTTACCGTGAATATGTTTATATTCACCAAATACTGATGTGATCTTCTTATTCAAGCAGAGCCGAAACTTTCCTACATGATGGGGTCTAGGCAATCCAAAACTTCTAACTTTGTTAAATTTTAAAAATTCACACCAAACTTTTGAAATTGCTCTATAACCTTTCCTACTCACTCCAACACTATCACAAATATTTTGAATTTGAGATGGTTCTAGTAAAAGATTCATTTCTGTCATGAGTTTTTGAAAAACAAAGCGTTTCAAGCATGTATTTTCATTTAGTTTCAATAGTTTTAAAACATCATTTTGACTCAAAATTTCATTACAAAAATGTATGCGCTCAAAACTGCTCGACATATTGAAACCTAACACATTTGTCACATGATCTCTAACAATTTTCATTCTTTTCTTTTTCTGGCCAGATTTTTCAGTCAAATCTAAAAAAGGTTTTACTCGTTTTGACCGCATTCTCAAACCTATAGGAGTTTCTTTCATTTTTTTAAAAGACTCTAACTGAGAAGATAAAGTGGATAATTTGTTTTCTAGCTCCCTCATATGTAAATTCTTCTAGTGTAGTGTGTTTTGTAAATAGTTTATGTATTGTACATAATTCCTTGAAATATCCCAGAGCCTTGAACAATAGCCTCGTAAACCATCCTCACCATCTCCCACAAATCT
>CM035410.1:53264146-53294146 GCA_020310875.1 Ceratopteris richardii
ATCTTATTGGTGCTCTCAGCTTTTCCATTAGCTTGTGGATTTGTTTTCTTGCTAGAGTAGCCTTGCTGGGTAGTGTCCCTGATCTCATAAATTCCACCAATGGAGCACTCCAATCGGGAATTAATGACACATGATACAGGGTAGCATGATCCACTAGGGATCTCTCATGACATATTGGACAATTCTTAATCCATTCATGTATTTCTTTGTCCTGAATGTTTTAGATTCTGCAAGGTTCTTTGTTTCGAATAGTGAATTCCTAGAATCCTTCATGAGCTTGTTGCAACCAACTGCTATGTTCGTCATCCTCGACACAACAAGCTAATACACCCTTTGTATCTTGTTTGTACATGATTCCTACCAATTTTTGATAGTTTTGTGATCTTAAAATTTCTTCTTTGTTTGTTTTCACATTCTTATTTGCTGGTCCGAAGGTCAGGATAGGTACCAACTTGTTTGCCCATTTAGGAACAACTTCTAAATTGAACAGATAAGCATCGGGCAATTCATCAGACACTCCTTGTGGTGGTTCTCCTGAAGTGATGAGAGAAAGGTGATCTACCCTGAGGTGGGTTCTACCTTTCCTAACAACAACTTCAAAGTCATATTCCATTAGTAAGAGAAACCATCTTACTAAGCATCATGTATTGCAAGGTTTATTGAACAAATATAATAAAGCGTGATAATCGGTGAAAAATTTGAACTTGTTGGCCAATAGATAGTGTCTAAACTTCTTCACAACATACGCCATGCCTAAGCCTTCTTGCTCGGTTGTGGTATAGTTTCGTTCAGCAATGTTTAGTTGTCTGCTAGCATATGCTATAGGAAAACCTCGATTTCCTTCACCTGTGGGTTGTGCTAGCACATATCCTATTGCATGATTGGATGCATCCACGTGGACATGGAATGGTTTATTCTAATCAGGTGTGGTCAGTATTGGTGCTGTGCACAAAAGTATCTTCAGCCCATTGAAGGAATTTTTGCATTCGTCACTCCACTCAAAATTTCTCAACAAACCATAAAGAGGTTTAGCTATGATCGCATACATGTGGATAAACCTGCGGTAATATCCGCAATGGCCCATAAAGGCTTGTACCTCTTTAACATTCTTTGGCCTCGACAACTCCGCTATAGCTCTGACTTTCTCCTCATCTATTGATATTCCGTTCTTAGAAACAATATGACCTAAGATTTTACCTTGTCGTACCATAAACACACACTTCTTTGGGTTCAGACAAACTCAATATTCTCTGCACTTGTTGAAGATCTATATGAGCTCAGGGATATGGTATCTTCTTTTTTTTTAAATGAAAAAGGACAACTTCTACTCTACTCACATGCACACATCAAACAAGCTAAGGAGGAAGGAACAAAAGATAACAAAACATTATGAATGAATTAAAATGGAAATGGAAATGACTTACATGAGATGCTCTATGAGCATGGAGACTCCATTAGGAGTGGAAGCACACTCTTGGCAATGAGCTAGAGTGGAATGACTTGTGAGGAGTGAAGGGAGGCCTTGCTTATATGGAGTTTGGGAGAATTCCCTTGCATGTGGGATAAATGTGCTTGCATGAGAATGATTCTAGCTTTGGACAAAAGGGTGGAGCATGGAACTCTCAACACCCCCCCTCCATGTGATGAAACTTTTGTTTTTAATATGGGGTAGGTAATTCTTATTGAACCATTTGCCACTTTTGATCTTGATGTTGAACTAACCTCCCATTGATTGGATTGAGTCCTTTCTCTTCTTTCTTGTGGTTGATGAAGACCTTTTTTTTCCTCTTTGTTTGTTGGTTGTATGCTTCGTTCAATACTCTTTGTGGTAGAAGCATGTCTTGGATGTTGCTTTGAGTGCACTGTAAGTGCCATATTCATGAGAGAGTAGATTTGTTCTTTGTGAGTTACATAATGTGAGAGAGAGTGCTTATGAAAACCATAGGGAAGGTCTTACCACTCTTTTAGGTGGCAGTTGATGGAGAGTGTTAATCTCCAAAAGAACAAGCTATCCTTGATGTTAGACCACTTCTATATCAAGAATAACTTTAAACTCCAACCAATTTTGGAAGACAAGCACCAAACTATCAAGAATTTAGCTAACTCTGAAGAAATTCATTTCATAGAAAAGTCCACTGCACTTTATTGACTCTTTGATTGATCACTTCTGTAAAGTTTCTGATGAAACTTTGTACGATGTGTCATCTAGAGTTTGCGCAACTCCTCCAAGCTAAAACACTCCAAAAGCTTAAGTAGATTATGAGAAATGTTTCAAACAATCTACCTATGTCTGAAATTGTCTTCTTGTAGAGTCGACTTTGACACCTGCAACTTCTAACACATGGTTCTCCCAAACTAGAACCCGTTTAAGCAAATGCTTTTAGCCATAGATGGATTACCTTCCAACTTAGATTTTGACTCCTCATTTGTGCAAAACTTTACACTGTGCACTGAGAGCTGACCATTTCTTTGACCATCGAAATTGCGCCTGTTTCAGAAAACACTCAATACTTTCTCACATATGAATGTTCCTACACAAAATTCTCTCAGCCTATTTGCACTTGGACTCTCAAACTTTGACCATAGATAGATTAACTACGAAATTAGATGTGTACAAAAGGATTTCTAATAAAAGCAAACACAGAAGGAGAACTAGAGAAAAGATCGACGCGCAATTCTCTGAACATTCTTTCTATTCAACTCTTCATACATCTGATGGATGATACTTTCACTACACATCATCTATTCATCTATATTTCATCTCTCTCTCATAATACGATCATATACTCATATATATATATATATACATATGAGTGTTGATTCGTCATTACTTCAAGTATATTGAAGTATTTACAAAACTAATGTACATATGTTTGAAGAACTTTGCTTCCTGAATCTTCACTTCACTTCATGAAGTTGAACTTCAACCTTTTCTTCATATCTTCACTTCTAGACTTCGTATAATCACCAATTGTTGATTTCCTGCTCCAACAGCTCCCCCTCAATCATCAATTGTGATTACTTTCATCTTCTTTATTCCTGCCATATCTTTAAACCTCTGCAACTTTGGTCCATCTAAACTCTTTGTCATCATATCTGCAAGTTGATCTTTTGTAGGAGTATGCATAACTTCTATTTCTTTATCAACAACCTTCTCTCTCAAAAAATGATACTGAATCTCAATATGTTTAGTTCTAGCATGAAATACAGGATTTGCTGCCAAATATAAAGAACTCATATTGTCTCCACAAATGATAGGAGTACTCTAAACAATATCAAAACTCTTCATAAGATTCTTTAACCATATTACTTCCTTTGCAGCTTCTACCATGCCTTTGTCTTCTGCTTTTGTAGATGATAAAGCAATTGTATGTTGCTTCTTAGAACACCATGAAATTAGCTTATCTCCCACATAACACAAATATCCATGTGTTGATCTTCTATCATCAGAATTACCTGCCCAATTTGCATCACTGTATATCTTGACTCTTGTATCTGAAGTAAATCCATAATACAGACCTTCTTTAAGTGTGCCCTTGATGTACGTAAGTACTCTTTGTCCTGTAATCCAATGTTCCTTTCTAGGACAATGCATGAATTGAGATAGAACTCCAATTGCATATGATAAATCAGGTCTTGTTAATGTAGCATAAATAAGGCTACCCACCAAACTCTGATAAAGTTTCATATCTTTGAATTCTTCTCCTCCATATCTACTCAGTCTATGATTCATCTCCATTGGAGTTGGTGCTATCCTGCAATCTTCCATTTTAAACTTGGTTAGTAAATTTCTCAGATACCTTTCTTGAGTTACATATACTTATTGAGCCCATAAAAGTCATGTTGGTCAAAGTCAACTACAGTCAAAGTCAAGGTCAAAGTCAACTAGTCAAAGTCAACAAGGTTAAGGTCAAAGTCAACAGGTGCAAAGTCAAAGTGCTAAGTGCAGATGTCAAAGTGCACAGGTAGTGCACAATTAATTGTCCACAAAGGGTAAATTGGAGAAAGTGGGCTGCAGGTTGCAGAGGTATTTTCTCTAATTTCCCTAAGGTTCAAAGTGTGTTTTAAAGTATTTTTGGAAGGTTCAGGTGAACCCCCCCTTAGGTGCAAAAGTGAGGACTTAAAAGAAAAATGTGAAGGTATGTGAAGCGGCAACGTACGCACAGGTGAAAGTATGGCCCCCCCATTAAAATTTTGGGTTTTTGTCTAAAGTCACTACAGGACAAAACAGTGAGTCGTTGGTTGCCACTTGGTAAGACAATCTTGGGACATCAAAGTGAGCACCAAGATACCATTGCAGTTAGGAGCGTACGTGATCGACACACTCAAATCAAGGCACGACCATTCTTGGACCAATCTTAGAGTAAGCAAGAGAGCATAGTCTAAGGGAGCAAGAGGAAGAAGTGCAAGAGTCACCAGTGTGCATTGTGTGATGCAGAGAAGTGGAAGTGAAGGAGTGCATAGGGAGTGCCTAAGGGATTGTGCAGAGAGTGCTAAGCTAGTCCCCCCAAGTATCTCAAGGTCCCATTGCAGTGGGTGCGTGCCGACAGAAGGTATTCACTCCTCCCCCTTTGTGGAAGCTTGGTGCAAGGTGTGCACAAGGATAAGCTTGAAGCAGGTGGAGGTCTGGTGCAGAGGAGGCCGGCGGCAAGAAGACTTTGGGATATTGGGTATTTTGTAATTGGGCACTCTGTGGGATTGTGCACAGGGGTATTGGCTTGTCTTGTACTTCAACCATTGTAATTGTCTTACTGTAATCAATCGACAGAAGCTTCCAGGTGTATTTTCTCTTCTTGTTTCTTCCCTTTTCTCCTACAAACCCTCAACTCCTTCTTGTCTAAGAATCCACCAACAAAATTTGGCACGCCCGGTGGGACGGATCAGAGTTTTATGGTGATCTATTTTCATGGTGATCAGAGTTTTAGCTATAGCTCTCCGAGACGGAGAGCACATTAGGTGGTGGGCAACTGTTGAGCCCATAAAAGTCATGTTGGTCAAAGTCAACTACAGTCAAAGTCAAGGTCAAAGTCAACTAGTCAAATTCAACAAGGTCAAGGTCAAAGTCAACAAGTGCAAAGTCAAAGTGCTAAAGTGCAGGTGTCAAAGTGCACAGGTAGTGCACAATTAATTGTCCATAAAGGGTAAATTGGAGAAAGTGGGTTGCAGGTTGCAGAGGTATTTTCTCTAATTTCCCTAAGGTTCAAAGTGTGTTTTAAAGTATTTTTGGAAGGTTCAGTTGAACCCCCCCTTAGGTGCAAAAGTGAGGACTTAAAAGAAAAATGTGAAGGTATGTGAAGCGGCAACGTACGCACAGGTGAAAGTATGGCCCCCCATTAAAATTTTGGGTTTTTGTCTAAAGTCACTACAGGACAAAACAGTGAGTCGTTGGTTGCCACTTGGTAAGACAATCTTGGGACATCAAAGTGAGCACCAAGATACCAGCGTACGTGATCGACACACTCAAATCAAGGCAAGGCCATTCTTGGACCAATCTTAGAGTAAGCAAGAGAGCATAGTCTAAGGGAGCAAGAGGAAGAAGTGCAAGAGTCACCAGTGTGCAGTGTGCGACGCAGAGAAGTGGAAGTGAAGGAGTGCATAGGGAGTGCCTAAGGGATTGTGCAGAGAGTGCTAAGCTAGTCCCCCCAAGTATCTCAAGGTCCCATTGCAGTGGGCGCGTGCCGACAGAAGGTATTCACTCCTCCCCCTTTGTGGAAGCTTGGTGCAAGGTGTGCACAAGGATAAGCTTGAAGCAGGTGGAGGTCTGGTGCAGAGGAGGCCGACGGCAAGAAGACTTTGGGATATTGGGTATTTTGTAATTGGGCACTCTGTGGGATTGTGCACAGGGGTATTGGCTTGTCTTGTACTTCAACCATTGTAATTGTCTTACTGTAATCAATCGGTAGAAGCTTCCAGGTGTATTTTCTCTTCTTGTTTCTTCCCTTTTCTCCTACAAACCCTCAACTCCTTCTTGTCTAAGCATCCACCAACAATACTCCATGTTGATTATATGAAATCTCCATTCCCAAAAAGAATGACAAATTTCCCAAATCACTGATTTTGAACTCTTTCTCCATCTGCTTCTTAATCATGTGTATACCTTTGTCATCTGTTCCTGTAAGTATTTTGTCATCAACATAAATAAATCCATCCTCACTTGCTTTAACTAGCAAGCTACTATCTGCCTTTGATGCTTGAAATCCAAGTTCCTTTAAGAACTTTACAAGCCTATAATTCCATTCCCTTGGGGCTTGCTTCAACCCATACAAAGCTCTCTTGAGCTTACACACATAATTTGGATACACTTTATCTTTGAAACCATGTGGTTGTTCCATATAAACTTCATCTGAAATATAACCATTCAAAAAAGCATTCTTCACATCTAATTGAGACAATTTCCAACCTTTGCAAGCAGCAATTGCTATGAGAGTCCTTATGGTTGTCATCTTTGCAACAGGACTATAAGTTTCATCATAGTCCACACCATATGTCTGTGCATATCCCTTTACAACAAGCCTGGCTTTGTACCTAGATATACTTCCATCTGCAAACCTTTTTGTTTTATAGACCCATTTACACCCAATGATCTTCTGACTATTTGGTTTAGGAACCAAATCCCAAGTCTCATTTTCTATCAATGCATCATATTCCTCCTGCATAGCTTTTTCCCAATTCTTCTTCCCTTTGGCTTCATCATATGTGGATGGATCTTCATCTGCTTTTAACATGTAAGCATAATCTTTAGTAGTCAAGAATGAAGTATCATAGCTATACCTTGTAAGTTGCCATTTGTGCCTAGATGACCTTCTGAGTTCTCCACTTCTTGAAGTTTCTGGTTCATCACATTCTGGATCAAACCTTGGCACATCTTCAACTTCATTCTGTACTTCATTGATATCCTCTTCATCAAATATCTGAACCTTTGATTTACCTTTCTTTTGATTCACAACTTCTTCAACATCTGCATAAACATTAAGTGTTTGTGCATACCAAGTACCTTGCTCATCAAATGTAACATCCTTAAACACAAGGAATTGCTTTGTGGATGGACTCCACAACCTATAACCCATCTACTTGTCATCATAGCCAATGAATACATACTTCTCTACTTTAGGTTCCAATTTATGCCTCAATTGAGATGGCACATATGCATATGCCAAGCATCCAAATATTTTACAATGATCCAAGGTAGGTCTCTTACCCCACCAAGCTTCATATGGTGTCATTCCCTGCAAATCTTTACATGGTAACCTATTGACCAAATATGTGGCTGTATTTACAGCCTCAGCCCACAAATAATTAGGACAATTTTTCTCCTTCATCATTGATCTTGCAAACTCAACAAGAGTTCTATTTCTTCTCTCTGCTACCCCATTTTGTTGAGGAGAGTACCTGCAAGTAACCTCTCTCTTTATACCTGCATTCCACAAATAATCACTGAACTCATTAGAAAAATACTCTCCCCCTCCATCTGACCTTAGTCTCTTCAACTTTTGACCTGTAATTCTTTCTGCATATGCATGATAGTGTTTGAATGTATTAAACGCTTCTGACTTGTCTTTGATCACATAGATTGTGATCCACCTGGTAGCATCATCAACATATATGACATAATATCTTGAGCCATTTATACTGAAATCCTTTGAAGGACCCCACACATCTGTATGTACCAATTCAAGTCTTTCTGAATACATAAAACCATGCTTATTATATGATTGTTTATGAGCCTTACCTAACTCACATGCTTCACATCTGTATGTACCAATTCAAGTCTTTCTGAATACATAAAACCATGCTTATTATATGATTGTTTATGAGCCTTACCTAATTGACATGCTTCACATCTGTATGTCATGTGTTGACCGCCAACATTAGGCAATCCAAGTACTGAACCATTGTTAACCATTTCTTTGATACCTCTTTCATTAAAGTGTCCAAGTCGTTTATGCCAAAGATCCAATTCAGACACCTTTTGCTCTCCATATGTGAACATAGCATGTCCAATATTACCTCGTATCTTTAATGTGAAGAGCCTTCCTTCCTTCTTCCCTGTAACAATTTGTTTATACCCTTGACTAGGGTCTTCAACATAAACTCCATCATTAGTGAACCTTACCTCATATCCTTTTTCCACAATTTGTCCTACACTAATTAATTCTTTGGAATTGTAGGAACATACAGAACCTTACTCAAGAGAGTACTTCCATCTTTGGCTTTAACTGAACCAATTGACTTTACTTTGTGCTTTGTATTATCACCTGTTTGAACTATGTGATTGACTGCCTTATGATCTAGGTCAGTCATCAAAGCAATATTTCCACTCAGATGATTGCTACATCCTGAGTCAATATAAAATACTCTCATGTCTTCATGTGAGGCTTCACATGTTGCATTCATAATAAGAGTTGAATCCTCTTTCTGATCTGACGCATAATTGTAGTAGGTGTTATTGTAGGATTGATTTTGGAAGTTTCTTCCTCCACTTCTTACAAAAGAATTCCTACCACCTCTACCTCTGAAGTTTCCTCTCTGATATTTGCCACCTCTTCCTCTTTGATTAAATTTCTGATTAAAATTACCATTGCTTTGATTATTATGCCAACAATCATGAGATAGATGATTGGTCTTACCACATATCCAACAAGCTCTGACATTATCTTTGTTATTTCTGCCTCTTCATCTACTTCTGCCACTTCCTCTTCCTCTTAGGAAGCTTACTTGACTTGGAGTACCTTCCTCTTCAACTGATTGTTGCTTTCCTTTGCTAGCTTTCTTCTTATCTTTAGAATATGTTGCATGACCTACACTCTTATCAACATCTCCTTTGATATCATTCTCAAAAGTTAGCATATGTCCTAACAATTGATTCAAATCAGGAGTGAAATGATCTAATGAAAGTTCTGTAGACAAAATAAAAGGCTTCCACTTCTCATCTCCTCTTAGTCCTCTGAGAATTTGTCTTACCAACTTATCTTCTTCAATATCTTCATCAACTGCACCTAAAGAATCTGCAATGTCTTTCATCTTTGTCACATAATGAGATATTGATTGTGAAGCCTTCTTCTTAAATGTAGTAAACTTTGCCCATAATGAAACTTTCCTTGATTTGGTTGTATTCTGAAAATGCTCTTCCAAAGCATTCCATATGTCACTTGCACTTTCAAGTCCTCTGATATGAGGAAGCAAATAATCATTCACTGCCATGTAGATTATGCTCCTTGCTTGAGCATCCTTCTTCATCCAAATCTTTATATCTGCAAGCTCTTCCCTAGTTTGAACACTAGGATCTTTGAACTCTGGTTTTTCTTCCTCTCCCGTGATGTATCCCATCAGGTCTTTGCTCATAAGATGAGCTTCCATTCTCATAGACCAAGCTTGATAGTTCTCTACATCCAACTTCTCAATTTGGAGACTATCTCCCATCCTTTCTTCACCTGTACTATCAAATCTTTAATCCTTATAAGGAATAAATGTACCTTAGCTTCGAATGTTGCTCCTTCTGATCCTTTTGATAGCCTTTATGTGTCTTCCTTCAGTCTTTCTTTCACACTTTATCCTTTTGAACCTTCAAGGTGTGAAATTTGTATGTCTGCAACAGTCGGGGTCTTCCTTTCCTCAATCTGATAACTCCTACTCTGATACCACTGATGGAGAGTGTTAATCTCCAAAAGGACAAGCTATCCTTGATGTTAGACCACTTCTATATCAAGAATAACTTTAAACTCCAATCAATTTTGGAAGACAAGCACCAAACTATCAAGAATTTAGCTAACTATGAAGAAATTCATTTCACAGAAAAGTCTACTGCACTTTATTGACTCATTGATTGATCATTTGTGTAAAGTTTTTGACAAAACTTTGTAGGATGGGTCGCCTAGAGTTTGCACACCTCCTCCAAGTTAAAACACTTCAAAAGCTTAAGTAGATTACGAGAAATGTTTCAAACAATCTACCTATGTCTGAAACTACCTTCTTGTAGAGTCGACTTTGACACCTGTAACTTCTAACACATGGTTCTCCCAAACTAGAACCCGTTTAAGCGAATGCTTTTAGCCATAGATGGCTTACCATCCAACTTAGATTTTGACTCCTCATTTGTGCAAAACTTTACACCGTGCCCTGAGAACTGACCATTTCTTTGACCATCAAAATTGCACCTATTTCAGAAAACACTCAATACTTTCTCACATATGAATGTTCCTACACAAAATTCTCTCAGCCTATTTGCACTTGGACTCTCAAAATTTAACCATAGATAGATTAACTATGGAATTAGATGTATACAAAAGGATTTCTGATAAAATCAAACACAGAAGGAGAACTAGAGAAAAGATCGATGCACAATTCTCTGAACATTCTTTCTATTCAACTCTTCATACATCTGATGGATGATACTTTCACTACACATCATCTATTCATCTATATTTCATCTCTCTCTCATAATACGATCATATACTCGTATATATATATATATATATATATATATATATATATATATATATATATATATATATATATATATATATATATATATATATATATATATATATATATATATATATATATATATATATATATATATATATACATATGAGTGTTGATTCGTCATTACTTCAAGTATATTGAAGTATTTACAAAACTAATGTACATATGTTTGAAGAACTTTGCTTCCTGAATCTTCACTTCACTTCATGAAGTTGAACTTCAATCTTTTCTTCATATCTTTACTTCTAGACTTCATATAATCACCAATTGTTGATTGTCCTGTTCCAACAGCAGTGTCTAGTCCCTTTACATGGGAGCAATTATGTTTAGAAGGTACAATCAAGGTGTGAATAAATAATGAGTGTGCCAATGTTTACATACAGAATTTGATGAGTAAAATAAAAGCCTTGATCTCTTCTTCGTGAAATAGCCCTCTTCTCATAATGTCGAAGGGGCAAAATAGATGACCATGAGCTCATAAAAGATTCCAAGCGGGACACACAAAAATGTGCCTAAATTTAGGGAAGAATTGGCATTTTGAGTGAAAACAGTTGTGTTGTAGCCCAAAATATCGCATCATGCAGCTAGACCTCTCGGTGGCTCTACTAAAGATAATATCATCAGCCCACAGAGTTATGTTGTGCTTCCTAAGTAGTTGAACCTAGACCATAGAACCCCATTTTCCGGTCTTCTAGGCACTAAATATGCGCGACGAGTCTTCAGTCTATTCCATCTACATGCTAATTTTATATGGAGGACATTGGAGGTTCCACAATCGCTAACTATATAGGGGTCAGACACTCTCTCTCTCTTTCTCCTGCAATCGTGCAACCGCAAACTTATGAGGCACCATTGTGGCGTTCATCTCCTTGACACCTGTTCTCGTGCGGCATTTCTTCCTCTTTCAAACCAAACAATAGCCCCACTTTTTGCTTACGCTAGGACTATCTCTATCTCACAGTTGTTCATAGACTCCGTTGCTGGATTCTAAGATTTCCTGGTCTCTTTCTCTCTGTGCTTCTCTCTCCATGAGGGAGTGATGCCATCTTCAGTGTGCAGCAGTAGTGATCGGACAAGCCCCTTCACTTGCGCTTAGATGTGCATTCTTTGGCTGAGACATGAAGGCACATTGCTGCCTTCTCAAAGATTTTGTTGCCTCCATTCCCCTGTGAGGTGAAATATCCCACTCTTTGGCAGGTGCAGCAATAGACAATAGCAATATCTAGCAACAGAATCTTTGAGACAATCCGTAAACTTTAATCTTCATCTTTCTTGCTTTCACACTCTGAACAGCTCCTTACTAGTAGCTTATGTAATGTGCAGGAATTTTCCTTACACTACACTTGACAGAGAACTGCCTTCGAGGAGAGAACATCTCCTGCATTCTTGTTGAGTCCTTGATTGCCACAACGCCATCTACTGAAACACCATCCTTCTGATCTTCCTCTTCAGACCTTCTTGTTGTACTAGTGCAAGGGAAGCCCCATCCATCGATTGGATGTGGAGTAAGTACAGCTAGATTCTCATCATCTCTCTTGTTGCCTTGTAGTACGTGCATTCACCATCGGTCTTAATACTGTGGCAAGAATCATCTTTCACTCGAGCATTACATCACCAATGTTACTGAAAGAAATTTCTCTTGCTCGTTCCCTCTCGGGACCTCTATTAAAGGTCATTTTAGCTTCTACTTCTGTCTCACTTTACTACAGTGTCTTGTAAGGCACCACCTCCATCTTGGCGTGCTTATAAGCACTTTTGATTTCTGATGTTAGTGCTAAAAAGGCACTTTATTGTAATGTAGAAAGGAAAGGAACTCAATAATACAAAATTAGAAAGGATGGAGTAGTGCTTAGAAGCACTCTTATTGAACAAAGTATGGGGGGGAGGGAGGGATTAAGAAGGAAATACATGCTAATTAAGGTTATTGATGAAATGGTTAAACACAAAAAGGAAACTTAACCTATGCTCTGATACCATGTTGAAATGAAAAAGGACAACTCCTACTCGACTAAATTGCACACATCAAACAAGCTAAGGAGGAAGGAACAAAAGGTAACAAAACATTATGAATGAATTAAAATGGAAATGGAAATGACTTACATGAGATGCTCTATGAGCATGGAGACTCCATTAGGAGTGGAAGCACACTCTTGGCAATGAGCTAGAGTGGAATGACTTGTGAGGAGTGAAGGGAGGCCTTGCTTATATGGAGTTTGGGAGAATTCCCTTGCATGTGGGATAAATGCTTGCATGAGAAGATTCTAGCTTTGGACAAAAGGGTGGAGCATGGAACTCTCAACACTTTTTTGGGAATGAGCACATAAATCATCCACATATACTTCTAAGCACTTTTGCAAGAACTCTTTGAAGACATGGCACATGAGCCTTTAGAATGTTCCAGGTGCATTGGTGAGCCCAAATGGCATCACAAGAAATGCAAAGATTCCCCATTTTGTGGCAAAGGCTGTTTTGTGTTGATCTTCTAGGGAAATGGCTACTTGATTGTATCTTGAAAATCCATCAAGGAAGCTATAAACTTCCTTGCCTGCAACACGCTCCAATAAATGTTCAGTGATTGGAAGTGGATAACTATCTCTAATTCTAGCATCATTAACTTTTTTAAGGTTAATACACACTCATGACTTTCCATTCTTCTTGGGTGCTACTACAATGGGGGACACCCATTTAGTATGCTCAATCTCATAAATAAATCCAGCATCAATCAACCTCTCAATCTCTTCTTTTATTTTTACAGCATAAGTGTCATTATATGTGTAGGGCTTATGTATGGTGGGCTTGACATCAACTATCATGGGGATCATGTGAGAGCATATTTTCCGATCTACCCACTTCAAGTCTATATAGTGCTATGCAAACACGTCATATGATGGCTACAATATTATTTTTGGTTTTTTCTTTATTTTCATATGCTTCTCCTATGATGGCCTCTCTCTTAGGCATTTGTACTAGAATTTTTTTGGTCTTCAACTTCATATTTCTTGAAGTTTTCTGGTACTTTGAACAATGATTCCTCCTCTTCTTGTTTCACTGCTTTTGTTTTCTTCTTCTTTTGACCACCTTCATACTCTTCTTTTGAATTTACAGTTTTGATGCTTCCAAGAGGTTCTTCTTGTTTTTGGGTAAGCACACCTATGTCTTTTAGATAGTGCTCCTCTGAGTCAAAATAAGTATCCATCACAATGGACTCTAGATCATTGTCATCCTCTTCTTCTTCTATGACATCACATTCTTCTAGCAAGGGCTGACACATGAACACTGAAATATCATAACCCTCCTCATCACAATGAGGTGTCCATTGTTCTTCATTGACAACAATGTCCATGTTAGCTAAGATTTTTTTTCAGCCGTGAGGCTCGAATTCCTCATCTGGAAAGATCATCGGTGTGTAGGTTGGGTCTCTAACTAGTCTATATCCGGGGGATTTCCTTCTTCTCTTGCTTTTAGGCATCTCTCCTCTTCCTCTGGGACCTTGCACATCCACAAATGAGTATCTTCATGCATCCAAGATGGATTAGATGAACTTCTAGAATGCACGGAGATTGAATCTTCTAGTGCCTTGTGGATAGGGTTCCACTGAAGGGGTGGTACATCTCTAAATGTATAATCTTTTAGGTTGAGCTTGATTGTGACCCCTAAGTGCGGCAAGTACAAGGAGTTCGTTCCCCAATCTTGTACTATTTTTAGTTGTCATAGGAAGGGTCTTCCTAGGATCATCTCATAGACATTATTTTTGCCAAAGTCACATATAGCAAAGGTGTGCTCAAACTCTACCCCACAAGTGGTTAGAGTTATCCCTTCTAGCAATCCTAGAGGTCTTTCAACATGGCCATTAGCCATCTGAAGCTTCATTGTAGTTGGTATTAATGCGATTTTGCCCCATTGCTTCCATAAAGAGGTGGTCGCAATCACAACACCAACACCTAAATCTAAGATAGCTTTGGTTGTGTAACCTTGGTAGATGATTGGAAGATAAGTGTTACCTTCTTCACCTTCACTCATGTCCCCTATTTTTTCTAGAGGTATCTTTGGTACTATCTGCTTAGAGCCTACTTTTGGCATATTGGAATCAAGTTCTGGAGCGTGATCTGCCACATGTTTCCATAACTCTGGCTTTACCTTGAGTAGTTCTTCTAAGGTGAGATGACACTAAACCTTAGTGTTCTTCACAACATCAGTGTTTCTTGGAACCACTGAGTCTTCATTTCTTACAAAATTGTGGGATCTCTGATTGGAGTAGATTCCCATGGGCTTATGAATTGTGGCAACTCTTGTAAAGAATTAGATTCAAAATCTAATCTTTCATCTTCGTGTTGCTCTACTTGATCTCCATAGATAGATGGAATGTCGTGGGGAAATTGATCATGAATGTCATCAATTTCAGGAATAGGTGGGGGATTACCCTTCTCCTTAGCCCATTTCTCTTCTTGTATTTCTCGCAAGAACTCTTGAGAGTACTCTTGAATTGAAAGAGGTGTTTCATCATCCATGAAATTAGGAACATAAACTTTCATTGGTTGTGAGCTTTCTCTTTCAACAACTAGTTGTGCCTATGGAGGTAAAGAAACCTGTGGCTTGTTTACCAACTGCTCTAATCTTTCTAATAAGCCCTAGAAATGCAATCCTGATTTGATAGAATTTGTTTGATTGATTATTTGACTGGTCTCAATCATAGCCTAAGCTAGTTCTACCATTTTCATGCACATTTTTGTCCATTCAATCTCTAAATCTGCTATAGGCTAACTCTTTTCTAGGTTTGCAGCTGTTGGCCCTTCTTGAAGTCGAGCCTGGTAGGCCTTGAACATCATATCAAAGTCTTCTGGGGTTGGATCCGCAAGGACAAAACCTGGTTATGTTCTATTTACAATGACTAGTGGGGTGGGATGAGGTGGTGTGGATGGAGCTTCAACATGCAAGGGGTTTTGAGATGCAATGTCTTCTATTTTTGTTTTTGCATCTTTCAGGATTTCATCAAGTTTGGATAACTTTTTAGTCCACTTACGATTGGCCTTCTCCCTAGTATCCTTCCATGTTCTTGTCTTCCTTTTACTAGGTTCTCCTGATTCACTTGACTCTGATTGTTTAGTTGGTTTTGCTTGTTGTAAGGATTGTGCCCTAGTAATTTCCTGTATAGGAGCCACATTACTGCTACTCAGACTTGAATCACCACTAATTCTATCACATTGATAGGTGTAACCTTGGGCACACTAGAGGGTTCCTTGGACAATCTCTTGGAAGGTGTTCTTTGCTACACTCAAGACAAAAGCCTTGTATTGTGATGTTTTGTCCTTGACTCAGAGATTGTGGGTGGGAACATTCACGAGTGAAATGGTCGCCTTGACATCTAAAACATGGTCCTCTAGGGGCTTGTGGTCCTACTTGTCTTGATTGGGGCCTGGGGTTAGGATTCGTGTACATGACATTGGAGTATTCTGGCTCCCAATTTGGTTCCATAGGTGGTGCCTCATATTGATACGAATAAGTCTCACTATGCTCAAGTGACTCTGTGTAATAAACTTGTGGACTATCTTCATGGGAATAGTTAGAAGTCTGAGCATGTGAGTCGTTTTCTGAGACCAATGGGGTTAGTGGCACCAATGCTCTATTAGGGTTTTCCTCTGCCACTGCATACTTAACTGGAATCACATTGGTAGGAGCTGGCAGTTGGTTTCCTAGGACTGTTTGTGGCCTGTATGGTGCCTAATACTATGGTTGTGGCCTATAATATGGTTGTTGGTATTGGTTGTGGTACCTACCCTATTGATAAGGTTGCTGATAATTTTGTCTAACAGCCTGCCTATTGTAGGGACAATCCTGAGTCGTGTGGTTTGTGTATTTTCTCTTGATAGTGCAATATGGAGCATTCAAGTTTCCTTGGGGTTGAGCCATCATGGGGAAAACATCCGCCATGTGGTCTCCTCCACAATTGTAACATCACTTCAAAGAGGTGACCCTAGGTGCTTGCCTATTTTGAACTCCTAGTTTCTTGGAAACTTGTTGAGCTATCCCATCTATCTCAGTGGAGGTCCTGGAGGTATGACTAGTAGAATTGTCAGAGTCCTTATAGAGTTTGGACGATTCTAACTCCTCACCCAAGTTGTCTTCTATGTCAAAACACATTGGCACACACTCTTCTATGGATTTGGGCTCTTTCAAGTACACATATGATCTTAACTTTGTGCTTATTAAGCCATCAAAAAACAAGGCCACTTGTTTGGCCGGTGTGGGTAACTCTAGAAGAGCGCATCTTTCTAAGTACTGTCTAAACCGTCTTCCTGCAAGTTGCACTATTTCTTGGGGTGTCTGCTTGAAGTTGTGGATCAAGGATAATGTATTATGCCTGATGCCACTCTTGGAGAATTCTACAATGAATTGTTCTAGCAGTTGACCTATGTTTCGATAATTGCAATTGTTCAAGGGTTGGAACGAAGCTAAGGCAGTACCCTTGAGAGTCAAACCAAATGCCTCAAATTGGGTGAACAAGTCCTCAACCTGTTATAGCTCTTAACACTTGTTTGAACTCAGCCACATGATCATACAGATCTCCTGAACCATCAAAGTAGTTCTTCATTGCCTTGACCACTTGAGATGGTCTAAGGGTTCTTGGGTGCTCTCACGATCTAGGCAATGGAAAATCATGTTCCTCCCTTTGATGCCTATGTGCTCTATGTCTCTCTCTTTCCAGTCTTTCACCTTCAAAGCCTGATCTTTCTCTACCCATAGTGTTTGCAAAACTTCTCGTTGGGCCCCCTCATGAGCTTGAGATGATCCTACTCTTTCGAGGCCATGGGAAACATTAGATCGTGGTGATGGAAAAATCAATTCATCCTGCCAAGTGTAGGCATGCCTATCATGCTCTACAACATTTTCTCTGATGTGTAGACAACTTGAACTGGTATCTCTGGATCTTTGAACTCATAGATGGTGACTAGTGGGCTACGTTGATCTGGCTTGAATCTTCAAAAGGTTTCCTTTGTTTCTCTATTCAAGAATAGTTTTATGCTTTTGTTGTCCTGGGAATCCATTCTGGAGTAATCACCTTGGTCAAGATTGACTTACCTCTAGGAGTCTTGGGTTCTCGTCCTAGATCTCCTTGCTCTAGGTCTCTTACCTCATTCTTCGGAATGATGTTTCCGAAATCCTTCGAAGTCCCCTTGGCTTCCTAGTCCCACCTTAGGGTCAACTTCAAAATACTATATCTATAAATACTATATCTATAACAAGATTTCCAACGAATCTAAAATCACAAAACACAGATTTCATATGAAGAAGTTATGCTAGTTCAGGGTTCTGGGGATTAAAACAGGCAAACACGATCTCTTTGGGATTACTTCAGGACAGACGATACACGATACTTAAGAAGTATTGATGATACTTGGGAGCCAACGATACACGATACTTGCCATTACACGGTACACGATACCTCAATCTGGATGATACATGATACTTGGTCTCACAATATGATACTTGATGTCACAATTTCTTCTCATCTTTATCCTGGTTCTTCGATTGTGCAGCATTTGCAGATTTCTGCTTACTAGTAGAAGAGCTCCATTTTCCTTTGCCCTTCTGACTAGCCAGGAAAGCTTGATCTGCAACACACATAATGGACCTGTTCTGCCTGGACTGATCTTCCTACAACAGAACAGAGACTAATTCCTCAAATGACAAGGCATTCGGATTGCCTTTCATCATCAATCGAAGAGTAGAGGCAAAACTCTGATATGAATCAGGAAGGCCATTCAGAACGGTCTGCACAAGTGAGCTATCTAGTATAACCTCATCAGCAGAAATCAATTGTTCCTTCAGGTCTTTGATCTTTGTAAGAAAACTGTCCATCAAATCACCTTCATTCATGTGCTCACTCTCCAACTGTTTTCGGAGGTAAGCAACACGAGCCTCATTCCTAGCCTGGTACAAAGTGGTAAGTGTATCCCAAGCATCCTTTGCTGTTCTGCAAGAGCGAATGTGAGGAATAATGGCACGTTTGACAGACAAAGCTATCAATGCGTGTGCCTGGGCATCTCTGCCATCCCAACGAATCTGCTCTGCAGTAGGTGCAACAGAAACAGCAGCACGAACAGGAATCTGCGGAATATCATCTTCGACACCATCTTCATCAGCTCCAACACCTGTATTTGCAGTACCTGTCGTTACAGGTGTAACAGGACGTCTTTCAACACCCTGCACAATGTTCCACAATCCTTTTGCAACCAGTACATGTCGCATCATATAAGCCCATAATGGGTAGTTGGTACCATCCAACTTATCCTCAACAGCCAACATACGGAATACATCACTGCTTTCAGCCATGGCCGGTGACTAAAATACCTTGATGCAGAAAATTGACTGTATCTCAAAAAGTTGAACAGAACTGCCCACACGAGTTCTTCTAGACCTATAGCAGACTTCGAGACGCTTAAACTGGCGAACAGAAACTGGTATATACCTTTGGCACAAAAGGACGAAATAGCCTGCACAAGCACTGCGATAGTGCGTTCGGAGGCCGAAACGAGCTCAGATCGCGATTTCGGCACCACAGAATGAAGCTGTTTTGATCTCGGAAACAACCTGAGTATGCTCACCAAATTTTGTGCGAATCTGAGACTGCAAACGGAGGAGTGTCGACGGCGCCCTAGAAGAAGCAACGACCTGCTCTGATACCAATTGTTGGAGTTAGACGTCTGCGGAAGCACGCGAACAGCACAAGGAAGAATAGGCGTATATACAAGCCGGGGGAAAAAAACCTCCTAAAGAGGGAAAAAAGTGCCCCGGCGGTCCTAGAGTGTTCACACACATCACTACCTAAATATATCAACATGTGATGTGATGCTAGTGGAAGTCAAATCGGGTGTTTACTTTCACAAGAAGGAAGGGTAGTGGCTTATGAGTTAAGGAAACTAAGGAAACATGATTTAAATTATACAACACATGACTTGGAAATTCTTGCGATTTTTCATGCACTTAAACATTGGAGACACTTATTGCTAGGAGTAAAGTTTGAATAAAGAACTGATCATCAGAGTCGTAAATATATATTTAATCAGCCTTTACTTAACAATAGAAAAAAATGATGGATCGAATTGTTAAGTGAATATGATTTTGATATTAAATACTTAGCAGGAAAAGAATACAAAGTGGCCAATGCTTTGAGTTGTAAACTTTTGTTTGTTGTTACCCTTTGGAGTTGTCTTCTCCAATCATTATAGCACAAAAGATCAACTACACATCTTTAAATTGTCAATCCGGGAAGTATGCAAAGACCACAGCCCCTTCTAGTTAATGGAATCCAAGAATAAGAGTTGACATGACTGTTTTTCTGAGAGATTTGTGAAGAAGAAAGGAAATATCTAGGGTTTTGATTATCTTGAGTTCCACAACAACATTTTCAATGGTCTTTGTGCCTAAAGTGTGCCATTCTCACAGCAGAATACAAATATGAAGTCAAATTTCCAAAACAGTACCTGTATCACATAGATGAGACAATCGTGGTTTTGTAAAAACTGAGAATTTCCAATTTCAGCTTTGTTCTTCTGCACCTTCTTACTCAATACACTGAGAATCATCCATCTTCATTCACCTCACTCAGAAATACACAAGGAAAGTTCACAAATTCCATGGATTACACAATGACAAGACTCAACAAATCAAGAGAAAGATCATGAAAGGAGAAAACATGATTTTCTGTAGGAGAGCTCTCACACTACTTGGATAGCATCAAAATAATACAACCAATCTCTTCAAAATAGAAGAAATTATCTTTTATACTTTTTCAAGTGTCCTTTTTCACACTTGAATTTTGGTCCTTTTCACCTTCTATTCTAAAAATATGCTATCTAAGAGCTTCCAAAAATTCTAGAAAAAATACATATGATCCTATTTTTCATGAGGAAGACTCTTCTTCAATTTTTACATCATTTGTATAAATATTTCTACAAATTTTGACATTTTACAAATAGTTTTCCTTCAAAAAAATGCTTCCTCTAACATTCTTCCCTTCCTAGACTTTTTGGCTCTTGACAAAAAATATTCTTACAGACAAGTAATGAGAGCTTCCTTCATTTCTTTTTTCTTTGATAAACCTGAGATAACAAATCATGACTCTTTCTTTCTGTAATATTCAAATTGTTCACCATTTCAAACAAAGCTTTCCTCCATTGTACTGCTGCCTCTGGTCTATCTATCACATCCTTCTTCAAGTATTCTAAAAAATGAGTCCCCCTATCACTTACCAATTCAATTGGTAATCCAAATCTGATGATAATATTTTCATAAAGAAATCTTGCAGTGGTTTGAGCATCATTCTTTTTTGTAGCCCTGGCCTCTGCCCATTTGGTCAGGTAATCTGTGGCTACAAGTATATATTCAGCATGGGACTGTTTTGCTGGAGGATGTATAGGTCCAATGAAGTCCAACCCCCATTTACTAAATGCTCTTGCTGAAATAAGTGGTACTAATGGCATATCATCTCTTTTACTTGGTTGACTTAGTCTTTGACAAATGTCACATCTTTTCACATATATGTTCTTGCATCAGGAAATAGAGTTGGCCACCAAAAACCAGAATATAATATGAGTTTAGCAGTCCTTTCACTTGAAAAATGTCCTCCTGCCACTCCAGAATGTGCCATCTCTAACATTTCCATATACTTATCTTAGGAAACACATATTCTTAGATATCCATCCATCCCTTTCTTGTACAATTGGTCTCCTATCAATTGATATTCTTCAGAACTGATTTGTAAATTTCTTGAGTCTGCATTAGCTTTCACTGACTCTCCTTTTTTGTTACCTCTTAACTCCTCAATTATGTTTGCACTCCAATCTAGATTTTTTGAAACCAATACAAAGTTGCAATTTTTGAATTTTGCAAAGATTGAAATTTTGAACAATTAGAAATATATTTCTCTACATCTTGAATTTTGGTAGGCATTGTACACCCATTCTATTGAGATTGTTTAAAGTGACTATCCTGGAAGCATGAGTACAAGGATTCCAACAATGAGCTTTTCCTACATATTCCTGCTGCTCATCTTCTGGAATGCAGTATTCCAATATACCCATATAATTGAGATGATACAAATGGCCAGCTAGTAATACAAAGTTCCTACTTTGTAATACCAAATGTGTTTTGTTTTTAGGTGTTCTATAAGGTCCCATGGTCAGCAAAGGCACCAAAGTCATGGCCCATTCAGGAATACTTTCTATTTCCAATAGATATGCATCTGGTAATTCATCATCTAAAGGCAAACTCAGCTCTCTGTTTTGTATCCTGGACAAATGGTCTGCTCTCAAATGATTTTTTCCTTGTCTAACCACTACCTCAAATTCAAATTCCATCAGTAGGAGAAACCATCTGACCATTCTACCTGTGTGGCATGGTTTGTTTACCAAGTAGAGTAAGGCTTGGTGATCCACAAAGAATTTTAACTTGTTGGCTAACAGATAATGTCTATACTTTTTTACAGCAAATATCATATCCCTATAAGTTTTAGCCAATTTCCTCAATGCTTCCTCCTCTTGATTTGTCATGTCATCAGCTATGACAATGTGTCTATCTTCTTCCTCTTATTGAGTGATCAACACCTTCTTAGTTTGTTCCTCATTGTCATATGCCTCCCCCTTTTTCTTTTCTCTCTTTGGTTTCATTTTTAGAAGTAATCTGTCTTCTACTTCATAGGTCTTGAAATTTGAAGGTACATCAAATTGTTGATCTTCTTTCTTTATTTTTTTATTTTTTTCAATTTCTTGTTCTTTTTCTATTTCTTTGTGTTTACTTTTTTTATATGTTCCTCAAATTTTGTCTTTTATAGCATTCGTAGCTTCCACTTCTTCCAGAAATTGTGTTTTTCCAGTTTTTAAAATTATCCCTTCCTTTTGTTCTTCCTCCGTTTTTGACACCTTTATCATTTGTATTCCTATATGAAAAATATCATATCCTTCTTCATTTTGGAATTTTACTCCCACATATTCATCATTGGCCAAATCCATTGTGGTCAAAATCTGATTCCAACCATAAGGCTCAAACTCTTCATCTTTAAATTCTTGTGGTATATAACTTTCATCTTGTGACTTCCTTTCTCCTAGACAATCTTCCTTTTTTAACATCCTTTTTTTATATCAGTGATTCCTGATCACATTACATTTCCAAATTGATGATTCTATGTCATTTTGATCTTCACTCCCAAATTCTTCACTTAATTCTTGATTTCGATGTACTTTGAACCATTCCTGAGGGGACATATCACAATATTGACCATTTCTTAAATTTACTCTAGTTATCCTTCCTTTGCTTTGAAGATATAGGCAATCTTTTCCCCAATCTTGTACAATTTGCATTTGTCGCATAAATGGTCTTCCTAGAATGATTTTTGTGGAAATTTGACTATGGCAAAAGTGTACTCTATCTCAATCCCATACACCTTTTCTTGGGCAATCCCTTATTAAGTGTTCCCTGCCACAATCCTTACAATATGCTCCTTCTATTCTTAGTGTTGGAGGTTGTGGATAGTCTCTAATGAAATGTTCCCCCCCCCATCTATAACAAGTTATCTTCTGGCCTCCTTTGAATTGGGGTTTCTGATTGGACATGTAATTATTAGTTATGTACATGAATGTGGTTGTGTCCATTTCAATTCTCCCATTTCCCAAGTCCAAGGCTTGCAGTTCTGGTTCTCTTTGTTCATATCCTTCCCAATCTTCCTGATATCCTTCACTCAAATGGTAATCCTCTCTATAAGATGATCTGAGTCTCATGCTTTTTCTTCAACTGGTGTGTATTTTACTGGTACTACATTTGTTGGTAATGGTGGTTTTTGTCCAAGTACTGGTCTTGGTTGCTCAGCAAATCCAGATTCTCTTTGTAAGTTGTGTTGGTTCATAAATTCCCTTTCTTTGATGGGTTGTTTATTGTAGAAACACTCCTCTCTAGTATGATTTGTCCATTTTCTTTCTAAAGTACAATATTTGAGTGTTTTCCTATCTTGCAAATGTTGTGGTTTATGATAAGGACATTGTTGAACCAAATGACTCTCCCCACAATTATAGCACTTCTTATTGGTTGATATTCTGGTGTTCATCAAATTTGTCTTGGTGTTAACTTCTAGGGCTTTAGCAATGGCTTGTGCTAATTCTTCTGTTGGTGGAATTTTATCTTCATTTGTTCTTGGTTGATCAAATGCTAATAAATCTTGTCCTCTGTTATCCTCTAAGTCTATTGCCTCTTTCACACAAGCTCCTAGATCAGGACATCTCCTATAATACACCAAGGTTCTTAATTGTGCACTTCTCAATCCTTCTATGAACAAAGACACTTCTTTTGCCATTGAAGGTACCTCTTCTCTTGGACATCTATCAATGTATTGCTTGAACCTCCTAGTAGCCTCTCTGACATTTTCATCTTTTTGTTGTTTAAAAATATGTATTAGGGTAGTTGTACTATGTTTAATCCCAGTTTTGGAGAATTCCCCTATAAAGGCTTCAAGGAAAGATTCAATATCTGGATACATTTTCTTTCTTAATGGAATGAACCAAGATAATGCAGGTGCAGTTAGGGTTAGACCAAATGCTTCAAATTGTACTTTGTAATCCTCTACTTCTTCTGCCCTAATTAATTGTCTGAATTCTGTAGCATGAGCATGAGGATCAGAATACCCTTCATATTGATTCCTCATGCATTTTGCTACTTGATAGGGCCTAAGCATTCTTCCATGGTTTTGCCACTGATGTCTTCTCTTGATGGGAAAATCATTCATTCCTTCAGCTTCTTTGTCAAAAGGATTTGGAGAAGTGTGTAATCTCCTTCCTTGTTATTGTTCAGTAGAAGTGTAATTTTCATTTTGTCTTAGCAAGTCTGGTTGCCCTAGGTTTTGTTCCCAAGGTCTCTTGTCTGCACACTACCCTAAGTCATTAGAGTTTTCTAGATCTTGTGAAAATATGTATACACATCCCTGTCTATCCTCATATCTGCCATCCTTAAATTGTGCCACTGGCATTATATTCAAGGGAATTTCTAAGTTTCTCATCCTAATGAGAAACTTATGCATACCATCTTGATACACATAGGCTCCAAACCTATTTGTATACATGTACTTGAAGATATTTCTATAATCACTAGTTTCAGATGCTGCATTTGTTTCATTTAAATTTTCCATGTTATTTGTCTGACCCAAATCCCTTTCTTGTAATTCACCTGACTCTGACTCTATCTCTTTCCTTTTTAACTCTTGTTTATCAGCTATAAGCAATTTATTACCAGATCTCAGGATCATTCAATTATTCACAATTCTGTGAGAAATATAAAAAAAAGAAAATTGTGTTTGTCACGGTTCTATGAAGGGAATCGTTTTTTTCACGATTCTGTGAAGAGAAACATGTTTTTCACGATTTTGTGAAGAGAATCGTGTTTGTCACGATTCTGTGAAGGGAATCGTGTTTGTCACAATTTTGTGAAGAAAATCGTGTTTCTCACGATTCTGTGAAGGGAATCGTGTTTGTCATGATTCTGTGAAGGCAATCATGTTTGTCACGATTTTGTGAAGGGAATCGTGTTTGTCACGATTCTGTGAAGAGAATCGTGTTTGTCACGATTTTGTGAAGGGAATCGTGTTTGTCACGATTCTGTGAAGAGAATCGTGTTTTTCACGATTTTGTGAAGAAAATCGTGTTTGTCACGATTATGTGAAGAGAATTGTCTTTTGCACGATTCTTTGTTCCCAGACAATCGTGATTGCTCACAATTGTTAAAAACACGATTTTCTTATGAAAATTGTATTCTAGGAATCGCGATTTTGAGTTTAATCACGGAATCGCGATTCTATGCAGCTTTTCGTAATTTTTTTGATTTTTGATTTTCTGGGTTCTTTTTATACTATTAGAAGCACCTATACAAAATAATAACATTCAATGAAGAACTTTTCAACTAAAAGACAATTTTTCCTTCAAAAAGTTCAAAAAACAGAAAAATGCGATTCTGTGCATTCAACAATTTTCTGTGTTTTCTGATCCTTTCCCAAAGTTTTGAACTTAAAATTATGCAAAAACTTAATGTGAAGAAGATTACCTTGTTGCTTGATCAAGAAATTCCCAATTGCTTTGAGGTTACAAGAAATCGCGATTCTGTTAGCTCTTCTCCACTCACTCCCTCACTCAAATGACTGATTTTTTTTTGAGATTTTAGACTTTTATAGACTTTAGAGAATCTTGATTGTGAGTGATTTTCACAATTTTGAGCTCCCACCTTTATGATTCTTATTCTTCTACAATTTTTGTTGTTTTATTTAAAAAACCTTATCCCTTCCAATAAAATTTGCCCACTTTCCTCTACTGATGAAAATCGCGATTTTGTGTCCAATTCTCAAATCTGATCACTTGATAATTCTTACTTAAAATTTTGAAATTTTGATTTCCTTTACTTATGCAACTTATGAAACCTTTTAAAATTACTTACCTTACTACCGAATAGTGCAACTAAGTCAATTTCTCTATCTTACTGGAAATCGTGATTCTGAGTTGAGAATCGTGTTTTTTCTGAACTTCCTTACTTTTGCACTTTTGGACTTTTCTTCCCTCCTGGTCTTCTCCAATGTTCTTTACCAACTCCAGATCAATTGTCACCTGCATTATACATCCCAAAATCATTCAAAGAGATTAAATTTTTGAAAAAGGTAAACAACAACTTTTACTCTAAATATTTTTTATTTTTCTTTCAATTTCTGGATTTTTTTTCTCACTACTCCTTCCACCATTCAACACCAATCCTCTTGCAAAACTTCCTTAGAAAAAAGAATTTTTTTTGGATTTTTAATATTTTTTATGAATTTTTTAGTATTTTGAACCCTAATTAAGGAAAACACTTCACTTAGGGTTTTCTTGTTTCAAAATCCATTGATCCTTTTATATCATGATTGGTTATACTCTTTATGCTTGCAATCTAACAGTTTGGAAGTGGAGCTTTTCAAGAAAATGTGTGTTAAGAAGTGCATGTATCAATTCATGCAAAGATAAACTCAACACCTTTTTTTTCGAGTGGCAAATAAATCTTTTCTCAAGACTATTACTTTACCTTGGATAAATAAATGGATCAATCAATTTTGCACATAGCTACTTTACTTGACTTTCCTCATTGCAACCATGTCATCTTTTTCAAGATTTGACATTTTGCTTGGTACTTAATCAAAAAGCAATCTACCTATGCAAAGATAATTACATTTTATCTTTCCTTTAACAATCTTGCTTAAATTTTTGTTCACACACCTACACTTTACTCTTAAAAGGTATGAGCAACTATCAATTTACAAAAATTTCACAACTTCTTTATCTCCAAAGGTTAATTCATGCTTTCTTTTCCCAAAAGACAAGCAAAGAAACCTACCTTTTCAGTTTTTCTTTCTTGATTATAAAGTAATACCTTTTCAATGTGTTCAAATACCATCAACAATGGAAGATCCAGCAAGGTCCAAGACTTCAATGAAGCTTTTGCTTTGTTCCCCGGCAACAACGCCAAAAAATGTTTGTTGTTACCCTTTGGAGCTGTCCTCTCCAATCATTATAGCACAAAAGATCAACTACACATCTTTAAATTGTCAATCCGGGAAGTATGCAAAGATCACAACCCCTTCTAGTTAATGGAATCCAAGATAAGAGTTGAGATGACTGTTTTTCTTAGAGATTTGTGAAGAAGAAAGGAATATCTAGGGTTTTGATTATCTTGAGTTTGACAACAACATTTCCAATGATCTTTGTGCCTAAAGTGTGCCATTCTCACAGTAGAATACAAATATGAAGTCAAATTTCCAAAACAGTACCTGTATCACACAGAGGAGACAATCGCGATTTTGTAAAAATTGAGAATTTCCAATTTTAGCTTTGTTCTTCTGGACTTTCTTACTCAATACACTGAGAATCATCCATCTTCATTTACCTCACTCAGAAATACACAAGGAAAGTTCACAAATTCCATGGATTACACAATGACAAGACTCAACAAATCAAGAGAAAGATCATGAAAGGAGAAAACACGATTTTCTGTAGGAGAGCTCTCACATTACTTGGATAGCATCAAAATAATACAACCAATCTCTTCAAAATAGAAGAAATTATCTTTTATAATTTTTCAAGTGTCCTTTTTCACACTTGAATTTTGGTCCTTTTCACCTTCTATTGTAAAAATATGCTATCTAAGGGCTTCCAAAAATTCTAGAAAAAATACATATGATCTTATTTTTCATGAGGAAGACTCTTCCTCAATTTTTACATCATTTGTATAGATATTTCTACAAATTTTTGACATTTTACAAATAGTTTTCCTTCAAAAAAAAGCTTCCTCTAACAACCTTTATGCAATTCAATTTCTATTTTATCCTGTGATTTTGATATTGGAAAAGAATTAAAAGAAGATTAATTTTATGCAGCAATCTTGAAATTTTTGGACACGAACCTAGGTTCTATGTTTCAGGGAAAATTTCATTTGAAAAATAAGGATTTGTATTGTAATTCTCGTTTATGTATTTCTTTAGAATCTGTTTTGAAAGAAAAGATTCTGCATGACTGTCATGATGCACCTTTCTCTGCACATCCTGGATTTTCTAGGACTTATGCAAAAGTGAAACCTTCATATTACTAGCCACGTATGAAATATTATGATATTGAGGAAGCATGGAGTGGAAGGAAACCAGACCTTTCATACATTAGAATCTTTGGGTGTGTATGTTACACACATGTGCCACAAGAGTTGAGAAGTAAAATGGATGCAAGGGCTGAAAGATGTATGTTTATTGGTTATGTTATGGAGCAAAAAGGTTATAGGTGCTACAAACCTTAAACAAAGGAGTTAAAGGTATCTAGAGATGTAGTGTTTGATGAACTCAAACCATGGTATGCTTCCAAAGTTCCATTGCACGAAGAAGATATTGAAGAGGTATAGAGGAGGTATGAAGCTAGGTTTCAAGATAGCTTGGAAATCAGTGGTCCAAGCATACAAAAGAGGTCAAGCATGGATTCATCCCATCAATTAGTGAATAAAGAAAAGGCAAGATTGGTAGAGCTTGATGAAGATGGGCATGAAGTTGAAGACTTTGAAGAACCTATGTTAGAAGGGGGAGCTACATCAAAAGCGGAGATTAAGGCACCGAGGCAAAGAAGGTTCATTCCACAAAAAGGAGAAGAAAGAAGGTCAACAAGGGTAAAACATCCAATCTCAAGGCTTGTTTATGATAGTTATATTGCTAGGCATTATGCTTTCATGACTAATGTTATCAAAGATCATGAACCTTCTACCTATGAAGAGGCCAAAGACACAAACGGGTGGCAAGAAGCTATCGACAAAGAGTACAAAGCCCTTAAAGACAACAACACATGGAGTCTAGTTCCAAGACAATAATGGATGAAGGTAATTGGCAAAAAATGGGTTATAAAGTGAAGAGAAATTCTGATGGTTCAATTGCTAGGTAAAACGCAAGGCTTGTGGCAAAGGGATTTGCTCAATCCTATGGGATTGACTATGAAGAAACATTCAACCCAATTGCAAAGATGACCAGAATTAGGGCAATCATTGGGGTTGCCACATCTAGGAGGTGGCCAATATATCAATTGATGTAAATAATGCTTTTCTTAATGGTGATTTGCAGGAGACAATCTACATGACTCAACCATTAGGGTTTGAGAACCCTAAATATTCAAATTTTGTTTGTAAACTTAGAAAAGCATTGTATGGTTTAAAGCAAGATCCTAGGGCATGGAATCAAAGGCTTGTGGTGTATTTGTGTAGGTTTGGATACAATCCAAGTGATGGAGATCCTTCCTTATACCTCAAGAATGAAGGAGGACTAGTTGCCTTTGTATGCATATATGTGGATGACTTGATTATAACAGGAAGTGATGATGTAGATATCACATGGATCAAGGCCAAGCTTGGAAATGAATTGAAGATTTCATATCTTGGAGTTCTTAAATAATTTCTTGGGATTGAAGTTATTTATGTGGAAGATGGTATTTACCTTGCTCAAACGAAATACTTGCTAGATGTACTTTATATGTATGGTATAAGTGGATGTAAGCCACTCACACAACCTGTGGATCCAAACACTAAGTTATGTGCAGGTGAAGGACAACCTCTTGAAGATATTTCAGCATATAGAAGCAAAATTGGAAGCCTTAATTATGTTACCATCACAAGACCTAACTTGTCTTATGTTGTAGGAGTTCTTGCTCAATTTTTAAATTCACCAACTGATGTTCATATGAATGCAGCCAAGAGAGTGTTTAGGTACATCAAAAACCCTATCAACTAAGGGTTATACTACCCTTATGGAGATGTAATACAACCTCAAGGCTTTATTGATGTTGATTGGGCTGGTTCAAAGGAGGATAAAAGGAGCAAATCTGGCTATGTCTTCATGCTAGGTCAAAGAGTCATTTCATGGATGTCTAAGAAGAAACCTACAGTTGCATTGTCATCTACTGGGGCTGAGTACAAATCTTTAGCACTTGCTACATGTGAGAT
>CM035410.1:53304146-53319146 GCA_020310875.1 Ceratopteris richardii
CTTAGGGCAAAATACTAAAAAAATTCATAAAATTCATTAAAACAATCAAACAAATTTCTTTTTTCCTTGGGAAGATGGACTGAAGTTTTGTTGACAAGTGTGGAAGAGATCTGGTGGTAAGAAAGCAAAAAATTTGCCGAAAACCAAAAAATCAGAAAAAACACGATTCTCTGCACAGAATCACGACTTTTTGAATAAGGTTGTGACTTTGATGCAAAAGTACAGGAGTCTATTGAATTGCAATTGGTAAAGGGTTTTGAAGGGAAACAACAAAAGAGAATACTCAAATTTACACAAAATAAGAAGTACAGAAAAAACACGATTTTCTGCACAAAATGGCAATTTTCTGTAAGAGAAATTTTCTGGAATTTTCAGCATATTTGGGTTTTTGGAGAAAGGTAATTGCAAGAGATTTCATCAAGATTGAGTAAGTGAAGTTGGACAAGTGAAAGAGTGAAGAACAGTGGAAATTACACAAAATCGCGATTTTCTGGACACTATAAAATCCTGGAATTACAAGAGAAACTCATTTGAGTGAGTGAGAGAGAGAGAGAGAGAACAGGCACAGAATCACGACCTTCTGCAGATATAAGTGTTGAAGAATTTTTGAATCAAGCAAGCAAGGTGAGGGGTTTCTATATCATTTTAATTACATTCCTTTAGATTTTCATGATCATTAAGCACAGAAAAGTAGGAAATAACCAAAAACACGAAATCGCGATATTCTGAGTTTTTTAATTTTCAGTGAAAAAATATTATTTTTTAGTTAATTTTTTTCATTGCATGTAAAAAACTAGAAAGGGCGATTCTATAGAAGAAATAAAAACTTGAAAAATAATACCTTAAAATCTTCAAAAAAATTTGATTAGAATCACGATTCTTTAGTCAGACACAAAATCGCGATTCTCTGAATTTATTACAAAATCGCGATTCCCAAAACACGATTTTCATAAGAAAATCGTGTTATTTACAATTGTGAGCAATCATGATTGTCTGGGAACAAAATCGTGAAAAACACGATTTCGACAGAAAATCGTGAAAAACACGATTTTGAACAGAAAATCGTGAAAAACACGATTTTGAACAAAAAATCGTGAAAAACACGATTTTGAGTAGAAAATCGTCGAAAACACGATTTTGAGTAGAAAATCGTGGAAAACACGATTTTGGACAGAAAATCATGAAAAACACGATTTTGAGTAGAAAATCGTGAAAAACACGATTTCGGACACAAAATCGTGAAAAACACGATTTTGAACACAAAATCGTGAAAAACACGATTCTGAACAGAAAATCGTGAAAAACACGATTTTAAGTAGAAAATCGTGGAAAACACGATTTTGAGTAGAAAATCGTGGAAAACACAATTTTGAACAGAAAATCGTGAAAAACACGATTTTGAGTTGAAAATCGTGTAAAACACGATTTCAGACACAAAATCATGAAAAACACGATTTTGAACAGAAAATCGTGAAAAACACGATTCTGAACAGAAAATCGTGGAAAACACGATTTTGAGTAGAAAATCGTGGAAAACACGATTTTTGCACAAAATCGTGAAAAAACACGATTTTGAGTACAAAATCGTGGAAAACACGATTTTGGACATAAAATCGTGAAAAATACGATTCTGACCTTTGAATTGTGAAAAATAATTGAATGATCCTTAGGTCTGGGAACAAATTAAACATACATATTAAGCAAGACTTAGGAAGGAAGGAAATAGAGCCAAGGGAAAGGGAAGTGCAAAAAAGAAATCTAGGGCAAGAAAACAACATGGAAAATTTAAATGAAACAAATGAGCCCATTGAAACTGGGGATTATAGAAATATCCTCAAATACATGTATACAAATAGGTTTGGAACATATGTATATCAGGATGGAATGCATAAGTTTCTCATTAGACTGAGAAACTTAGAAGTTCCCCTGAACATAACACCAGTAGCTCAATTCAAAGATGGTAGTAGGTATGAGGATAGGCAAGGATGTGTATACATCTTCTCCCAAGACCCAGAAAATTCAAATGACTTAGGGCAATGTGTTGACAAAGGACCTTAGGAACATAATCTAGGACAATCAGATTTACCAAGACCACATGAAAACTACACTAGTACTGAGTAACAACAAGGGAGGAGAACACATGCTTCCCCAAATCCTTTTGAAAAAGAACCAGAAGGATTTAATGAATTTTCACTAAGAAGAAGACATCATTGGCAACCTCAGGGTAGAATGCTTAGACCATATCAAGTAGCCAAATGCATGAAAATCAATATGAAGGGTATTCTGATCCTCAAGCTCATGCTGCAGAGTTTAGACAATTAATTAGAGTTGAGGAGGTGGAAGATCACAAAGTCCAATTTGAAGCATTTGGTCTAACCCTAACAGGACCTGCATTATCTTGGTTCATCCCTTTGAGAAAGGAAAAATACCTAGATATTCAATCCTTCCTAGAAGCCTTCATTGGGGAATTCTCAAAGACTGGAATAAAACATAGCACAACCACTCTGATACACAGTTTTAAACAACAAAAAGATGAAAATGTCAAAGAGGCAGCCAGGAGATTTAAGCAATACATTGACAGATGTCCTAAAGAAGAAGTACCTTCCATGGCAAGACAAGTATCCCTATTCATAGAAGGATTAAGAAGTGCTCAATTAAGGACCCTAGTGTACTATAGGAGATGCCCTGATCTAGGAGCTTGTGTAAAAGAAGCAATAGATTTGGAAGATAACAGAGGCCAAGATCTGTTAGCATTTGATCAACCTAGATCAAATGAAGACAAAATCCCACCAACAGAAGAATTAGCTCAGGCCATTGCTAAAGCCCTAGAGGTAAGCACCAAAACCAATTTGATAAACTCTAGGATAAACACAAATAAAAAATGCTACAATTGTGGAGAAAGTCATTTGGTACAACAATGTCCATATCAAAAGCCTCCACATTTGCAAGATAGGAAAACACTCAAATATTGTACACTAGAGAGGAAATGGACAAATCATACCAGGGAGGAATGCTTTTATAATAAACAACCCATAAAGGAGAGAGATTATGGAAGCCAAAGAGAATCAGTATATGTTGAGCAACCAAGACCTGTGCTTGGGCAACAACCTCCTATACCAACAAATGTGGTACCAATCAAATACACACCAATAGAGGAGGGAAACTCAAGAACAAAGTCACCATACAAGGAAGATTATCAATGGAATGAAGGATATCAAAAAGAATGGGAAGGTTATGAATTAAGAGAACCAAAATTACAAGCCCTAGACTTGGGAAATGGAAGAATTGAGATGGACACTGCCACTTTCATGTATATAACCAATAATTATATGTCCAATCAAAAACCTCAATTCAAAGGGGGACCAAAGATAACTTGTTATAGGTGTGGGGGAGAACATTTCATTAGAGACTGTCCACAACCTCTTACGTTAAGAATAGAGGGAGCTTATTGCAAGGATTGTGGCAGGGAACATTTGATAAAGGATTTCCCAAAAAATCCTCAAAAATAACAACACACACCTAATAACATACCACTAAAAGCAGTCAATATCATGGAACAAGAAGAATTGAGTGACATTGACCAAGTGAATGTAAATGCTATAACAAGGTCACAAACAAAACAACAAAGAACAACTAAGGAACAAAATGAAGGTTCAAACTCAAAGGTGAAGAAAAATAGACAAAAAGGGAAATGGGAAAGGAAACAAAGAATGGGTAAAAATTTGGAAGAAGAAAATAGGGAACAATCAAACAGTACTTCTCCTCAAAAGACACAAACCCAGTTGGAGATAGGAAATTCACAAAGTCTAGACACTCTAATAAAAGCATACAAGGGAAGAATTCAAGAGGGACCAAGCCCTACTGATCATACAATGGCTTATCCTATGCCAGACTTAGAACATGAAAGGATGCAGAAGTGTAAACAAATCATACGGGAAGTGCAACTCAAAATGGGGGAAGTAGACAATTCTCAAAAAACAATTGAGGAATCCGAGACAACAAAAACAAGAGGAAATACTATCAAGGAAGAAAACCCACAAGTAACATTCCAGGTGAATATAGATAAACAATGCACAATTCTATATCATACCACATGGGAAGATTTAATGAAACAAAATCCTCACTTACAGAACCAAATGAAAAAATGGGAAACAACACCAGAAAATCTTCACCCACAACTACAGGAAATGGAGGAGTTGTGGTATATTCCCATTGATAAGATAGGAGGATATTGTGAAGGAGAAGAGGGAAACTCAACCTTAAAAATACAATTTGGTAAAAACCAGGCCAAAGCTATTCTGGATAGTGGATCAGGAGTGGCCATCATGACTAAACAAACTTGGGAAAAATGGGGAAAAAATGAATTATTACCCACCAAAATGAGATTGCAACTTGCAGATGGACACATAGAAAAACCCCTAGGAATATGGGAAAAAGTGCTTGTGGACATATGTGGAACAGAGATAGAACATACCTTTGCTATAGTTGAATTCCCACAATCCACTTCATATGAAATTATCCTAGGAAGACCATTTATGAGACAAATGCAAATTGTGCAAGATTGGGGTAATGATTGCTTATACCTTCAGAGCAAAGGAAGAATAACCAAAGTAAATCTAAGAAATGGGCACTACTGTGACATATCTCCTCAAGAATGGTATAAATACATCAGAATCAAGAGTTGAGTGAGGAATCAGAAATGGAAGACCAGGATGAAACTGAATCATCAGTATGGAAGTGCAATATGATAAGAAATCTTACCAATAGGAAAAGGAGATTGAGAAGAGAAGATTATGTGGAAGGAAGGAAGTTACAAGATGAGAACTATGTACCACAACAATTCAAAGATGAGGAATTTGAGCCCTATGGGTGGAATCAAATTTTGGCTACCATGGATCTAGCCAGTGATGAATATGTAGGAGTGGAATTTCAAAATGAAGAAGGATATGATGTCTTTCACATTGGAATACAAATGATAAAGGTATCCGGAACAGAAGAGGACAAAGAAGAAGAAATGATATTAGAAAAAGGGAAGACACAATTTTTGGAAGAAGTAAAAGCTGAAGATGCTATTAAAGATAAAATCTCAGGCAAGTATAAGAAAAACAAACACAAGGAAATAGAAGAAAATCAGGAGGATGAGAAGAAAAAAAGGGAAGCAAACAAAGATCAACAGTTTGATGTACTAGCAAATTTCAAGACTTATGAAGTAGAAAGCAGACTACTTCTCAAGAGGAAACCAAAGAGGGAAAAGAAGAAAGGTGAGGCTTATGATAATGAGGAACAAACCAAAAAGATCATGATCACTCAGGAAGAGGGAGAAGAAAGACATATTGTAGTGGCTGATGACATGACAACTCAAGAAGAGGAGGCACTAAGAAACTTGGCAAGAAACTATAGGGATGTGTTTGCTTATAGCTATAAGGATTTGAAAGGTATTGATCCTAAAATCTGTGAGCATAAGATTCCTATTACACCTGAGGCAAAACCTACCAAACAGAGACATTACACATTCAATGATAAATACTCTGCTAAAATAAAGGAAGAAATTGACAAGCTATTAGCTGCCAATTTCATCTATGAAATTGAGTATACAGAATGGATATCTCCTATAGTTGTGGTACCAAGAAAGAATGGGAAACTTAGGGTATGCATTAACTTGAAAAAGGTAAATGCAGCAACTATAAGAGATAATTATCTACCGCCTATAACAGATCATCTTCTAGAAAGAGTTGCAAGGAAGGAGGTTTATAGTTTTTTAGATGGTTTTTCAGGATACAACCAGGTACCTATAGCATTGGAAGACCAACATAAAACTGCCTTTTCCACAGAATGGGGAATCTATGCTTTTAGGGTTATGCCCTTTGGGTTAACTAATGCTCCAGCAACTTTCTAGAGGTTGATGTGTCATATTTTCAAAGAGTTCCTGAGGAATGTAATGGAAATTTATGTAGATGATCTTTGTACTTTTTCATTAAAAAGACAAGATCACTTGCAGGATTTAGAAAATATATTCAGGAAATGTAGAACCTACAAAGTATGTTTAAATCTAGAAAAGTGTGTATTCTTTGTAAGACAAGGAAGAATGTTAGGTCACATAGTCTCTAAAAATGGAATTTCAACTGATGAGAAGAAAATAAAGGCCATAATAGAGCTTCCAAGACCAACAAGTGTAAAGGAACTTCAAACTTTCATGGGACATTGTGGGTACTATAGGAAATTTGTACACAAATTTGCTGACATAGCCAAACCCTTATATGCCCTAATTACTAAGTTTGAGTGGACCAAGGAGTGTGACCAAGCCTTTGAAACTTTAAAAACTTGTTTGGTAACAGCCCCAATTCTGAAAACACCTCAATGGGATAAAATTTTTCATGTCCATGTGGATGCTTCAAATTATGCTTTAGGATGTGTGTTAGCACAACCAATAGAAGGAAGCAAGTTAGATTTTCCAGTGGCTTATGCTAGTAGGCAATTGAATCTAGCAGAAAAAAATTATACAACCACTGAGAGAGAGGGATTGGGCATGGTATTTGCTGTAAAAAAATATAGACATTACCTTTTGGCCAACAAGTTTAAGTTCTTTGTAGACCATCAAGCTTTATTATATTTGGTAAATAAACCTTGTCACACTGGTAGAATAGTCAGATGGTTTCTTTTGCTAATGGAATTTGAGTTTGAAGTGGTGGTCAGACAAGGGAAAACACACTTGAGAGCAGATCATTTATCTCGAATTCAGTCTAAAGAACCCAGTTCACCTTTAGATGACAACCTGCCAGACACTTATTTGTTTAAGGTAGAGAGTGTTCCTGAGTGGGCCATGACTTTAGTACCATTATTAACCATGGGACCTTGCAGAACAGTTGGGAACAATGCACACTTAGTATTACAAAGTAGGAACTTTATGTTACTAGCTGGGCATTTGTACCATCTCAACCACATAGGCATATTGGAATATTGTACTCCTGAGGAAGAGTAACAAGAATATCTGAGGAGAGCTCATTGTTGGAACCCTTGCACTCATGCTTCTAGGGTAGTCACCCTAAGTAATCTCAATAGGATGGGGGTACATTGGCCTAATAAGATTCAAGGTGTAACAAAATACATTGCTAATTGCAGGAAGTGCCAATTATTGCAAGATTCAGACGTCATAACTCTATATTGGTTCCAGAAAAATCCAGATTGGAGTGAAAATATCATTGAGGAATTGAAAAGGAAGAAGAAAGGAAAACAAGTGATAGCTGGTACAGATTCCAAAAATCGACAAGTAATCTCTGAAGAATATCAATTGTTAGGAGAACAGTTGTATAAGAGAGGAATGGATGGATACTTAAGAATTTGTGTTCCGGAGAATAAATATCTGGAAATGTTGGAACTGGCACATTCTAGAGTAGCAAGAGGACACTTCTCAAGTGACAGAACTGCTAAACTCATTTTATATTCTGGCTTTTGGTGGCCAACCCTATTCCTTGATGCAAGAACCTATGTAAAAAGATGTGATGTCTGTCAGAGAGTGAGTCAACCAAATAAAAGAGATGATATGCCATTAGTTCCATTAATTTCAGCAAGAGCCTTTAGTAAATGGGGATTGGATTTCATTGGACCTATACATCCTCCAGCAAAACAATCCCATGCTGAATACATCATAGTGGCTACAGATTACCTGACAAAGTGGGCTGAGGCCAAAGCCACGAGAAGGAATGATGCTCATACTACTGCCAGATTCCTATATGAAAATATTATCACTAGATTTGGACTTCCAATTGAATTGGTAAGTGATAGGGGAACCCATTTTGTAAACCAATCCTAGAAAACATCACTGAATATTTCCTGATCAGTCATAGAAAGTCAGCCCCATATCACCCACAAGCCAATGGGTTAGCAGAAAGTACTAATAAAGTACTTTGTACTATACTATCAAAATTAGTAAACACAAACAGGAATGATTGGGATTTATAACTTAATCATGTCCTATGGGCTTATAGAGTGGCGTATAAAACTGCAATAGGAAACACACCATTCAATCTAGTATATTGACAAAATGCAGTTCTACCTATGGAATTCCTTATTCCAACATTAAAAGTAGGTAGTCACTACAATTGGACTGGACATGAACTGTCAGAGAGAGTAGTAGAATTGGAAAAATTGGGAGCATCTAGACTCCAAGCCATTATGAGTATATATGTGGACAAGAAAAGGTAGAAAGCTTATCATGATGTTCACATAAAAGAAAAAGATCTACAGGAAGGAGATCTAGTTTTGGCTTACACAGTCAGAGAACATCAGAAAAAGTTTCAGAAAAAAGGACATGGACCATATATTATACATCAGATAAGCAACAGTGGAGCCATTCAACTAGCTAACATAGACGGAGAAATCATGCCAAACTTCATAAGTGGATGTAGAGTCAAGAGGTATGACTGCCCATTAACTGTTGATGAATGGAGAAGGTTGCAACGAGCTCAAAATAGGAAAAAAGAAGAGGAAGACATTAGAAAAGAGGCTCAACAGGAAGCAAAGGAAAGGATAAGAAAAATCAAAGATCTTAGGGAAGTCTGTTTGTGTGAAACTCCTCTAAAACTAAAAGAACATGTGCCTGTGATGACAATGGATTTTCAAAATGAAAACATTAGGTTATTGATAGATTCTGGAGCACAAGTGAATCTGATTAGTTCAGCTTTGGTAAGTAAATTTAATATAAAAAGAACTAGAAGCAGAACCTTAATCAAAACTTTGGAAGGTCAAATAGTACAAAGTCTTCACTATCTATTGTAGTTAAGTTCAATGAAGAATATATGAAAATAGACTGTGAAGAATGGCCAGATCATTTGATGTCTGAAAAAGTGATTTTAGGTCAACCGTGGCTCCAACAAGGTAAAGTGATTTTGGATTTTGAAAAAATGAAGCTTAAATTGAACAGAAATGACAAAAGGTTTTTAATATTTTTATTGAGTAATGAAGAACAGGAAATTCAATCAGATGTTCATGATATACACTTGGAAGGATTCACTTTTGCATTTGAAGATACACAGACATTACCAATACAAATGTTAAATGATCAAACTTCGTGTAATCAAAATCAGCAAAAGATTGGAAGAACAAAGAAGGGTGAGGAGATAGGAAGAAGGTGGCAATCATGGCATTATCCAAAGAATCAAAACATCAGAACAAGAAGCACATGGAATCAAAGTCTACAGGAGGTCCGCTCATCAAAACAGAAATCCAGGACAAAATGGATATGGAGACAGAAAAATCCTACAAAATGCTTATCCAAAGGAAATGGATGTTTGCCTGAAAACAGGACAATTAGAGTTAGGAAGTATTGGGTCAAAAAATCAGAGTTGTTTCAATGGAAAAAAGATCATCCATATTTGATCTATATTTAGAAAATCATAATATATTGAAAATTATGACAAAAATATTTGACCTTATCCTTTTTCTAAAAAGAGAATGAGGAGGGGAAGAAAAGAAATAGAAAAAATTATTATTAAAAAAAAAAAGAGAGAGAAAAGTTGAGAAAAATTGTTTATTTTCTTTTCCTTTTTATTACAAAATTATATAACACAAAGCAAGATCTAGGTAGAAGGGTAGTAGACTTCTATTTATTTTGTATTAATTGTTCTATCATTGATAAATGTTTTGTTTTTCTCCAAAAGAGTTGTTGGGTAAAGGGAATACACTAGACATCTTGCTACACCTGTAATGATCACTCTTATTGAGTCTTTTTGAAGAAATAGAATTTATTTTGGATTTTTATTTTCATTCTTATGTCATGACATCTCAAAATAAATATGAATCTTTGATTTCTTGTGACTCATGTGGGTGGAGTTTTTCTTTGTGTATTTTATTTTCCTCAGAATGGTAAATGCAAAGGAGTTATCAATTCATGACTTCAAAGCAGAATCAGTCACTCTATCAAGAGGTCATTGGTTCCTAGACAGTGAAGCTATGGAAGAACAGGTGAACCTGGAATCTGATGAGGAACTAGAGATTCCAGAGGCAGAGAAGGTGGTGAAGGAGCTCAAAGAAACCCTAAGCATTATTGGACAGCATATATTCACAGTGGGAGTAGGTGGATACAAATATACCATGTTGTGTAAAGAATTTTACAGATTTCAAAGGGTTGCTGTCAATCAAAAAAGATGGAAGGCAGTTGGTATACACAAGTTATTGGAGGAACCCATCTTCTTCATTGATTTTGAAAGAGTGGCACAAGTAATGAGTAGTCTGCTGGAAATAGGAAAAGGGAATGATGCTTATTTCCGGTGCAAAGTCAAGAACAAGGATAATCAGGGGTGGGTATCACTATAAAAGCAAAACATATCAAAGAAGCTTGACAATTCTACCCTATGGGAACCAAGCTTGATCCCAGCTTTGTAAAGAAGAATAAGGAAACCTATACAAGGTACGCAAAATTCATTGACTTCAAAGGAAGAGAGAATGAAGAATATGCCACAAGGATGTTCTTACAATATTTCTACTTCCCAAAGTTACCAAGGTATACCATGCCACATAAATCTGTTACACTGTTGATGCTTAACAACAAGGATAGGATTAAGCCCTTTGGAGTAATGGATGTGACACCATACATCCATGAATACCTGAAAGAAGCAGCAAAACACTGGGAATAGAAAAAATTCATGAATGGAGCCCAGTTTTTAACCAGGATCATTTATCATGTTTTGGGAATGGAAGATCAGTTGAAACTAGCTCCAGAGGCACAATATTTTAGAAGCCTTATGTCAGGAATCAAGAGTCCTCCAAGGAAAATGGCTGTGAGAGAAATAGAAGGACAAACCAGCATGAGGGGAGCAGGGATGAAAAGAAAGGTAATATCCGAGGAAGTGGTTCCTGTAAAGAAAAGGCGGTTGGACCCAAGAAAGGTTGGATTAGAGATGGATGAAGCTACAAAAGAAGAACATGAAGATGCACAGAAGCAGGTCCAATCCTCTAGTGATCCTCATCCACCCCAAACAAGCAAAGAACAGTTATATACTTATCTAACTCAAGGAAATAACAAAAGAGCAATGTATGAGGCACAATATCAAAAGATGCTGGAAGATTATTCATGCAAGGCTACAGATTGGGTCCAAGAGGAGGTAGAGCATTATGAAGCACTTCATGATCAGATGATGGCAGCTGAAACAGAAGAGGTATTTGTTAAAAAGGAAGTTGAGTTGCTAGCTTACTTCAAAGAATTGCAAGGACCTCCAGAAACTAGAACCACTATTGTTGTAAAAAAGAAGGTTCAAAAGAAACCAGTGCAAAAGAAGAATTTGACCAAGAAGGGAAAGGGAAAATCAGTAGTTGAAACTGTAATCACAAAGGAGACAGAGGAAGTGATAGGGGAAGAAACGTAGAAGCAATCCACTATGGTAGAAGCATCAAGACTGAAAGAACCAGAAATAGGAGGACCTTCACATTTTTTCTCTGATTCTGAAAGTGATATTGAGAGTTTTTTATTAAAGAGTCTGAATTTATTAATTCCAAATTCTCCTAATGTGATTACACAGGCTCCTAAGAAACAGAAAACACCCGAAGAGTTGAAGAAGAAGTCTCAGGAGAAGCAGATGCAGGAACAGGCAGTAAAACAACTCAGTCCTGAAGAAGAAAGAAGATTGATGAAAGGAAAAGCAGCTATGGTAGAAAAAGAAAGTGAAATAAGAGAAGAATTCAGTTGTGGGTTGGTGCATACAGGAATAAAATCAATATGGACAAAACCCTCACAAACCTACTTCAAATTAGATGAGAGCATAGCAGAAATAGCCAAAAAAGCACAGATAAGCAGTCCAATCATAAATCAGAAAGGTGCAAATCAAGGTCAAATTCAGGAAGAAGAGGAAATAGTAGTTAAAAACAATGTTCAAGAAGTCACAAGAGTAGTGGAAAGGGAGATTATCCAAAGTATAAAAGATGTACTTCATGATTTGAAGAATAATGAAGAATTTACAACCAATAAAGACCAAAAGGGAGAAATGGATCTCATGGACATTGATGAGCAGGAAGGACACAAAGAACAAAAAAGTAATGATCAGGTCAAAATTATTGAGGAAACTGAATCAATTCTAGTCCAGGAAAAGGAAGGACAGGAAGAGCAAACAAGTAAAGGTCAGGTAAACTCTGTTGAGGAAATTGAATCTACTCTAGTTCAGGAAACCCTAATCTAGGATAAGGAGGTACAAATAAAGGAAGGACGCCTCTCTGAAGAGAAGCAACAGGTGATGGTGAACAAAAAGGTGCAGGGAATAAAGCTGACTTCAGATGTCTTAGAGCAGAAGAATCTGGGTGCTCAGACTTTGGAACATGAAGAAGATATGGTAGATCAAGAAACACTGGAAACTCATCCAAGCAATGAAGAACACCAGGCCAAGGTTATAGAATATGAAGAAGAAGAGGAAGAGGAGAATGAGTGCAAAGAAGACAAACAAATAGAAGCTAAACAAATGGAAATGGAAGGGGGGTTGGAAAGAATACCAAAGAATATAAGATCGGCTTGTCAGATTATTATGAGCAACATTGAGCAGTTCAGACCTTCAAGCAAGAATATGATCATTTCAGGAATGGTAGCAGAGTCTGAATTTGAGAAAGGCAGTATGATCATTAAAGAGCACAAAAGGGAGAAGGAACAAATGCCAGAACAATTGAGGAAGGTGCAGGAGAAAAATGAGGAATTTACAAACAGAATAATTGCTTTGGAAGAGTTAGAAGTACAGAAACAAAATAGAATTCAATATCTAGAAGAAAAGAGTGTAAAACTAACAGAGCAGAATAATAAACTGGAAATGGAGCTGAGAAAAATTGAAGGAAGATATAGAACCTTGCAGACTTCTTATCAGATTTTGACTAAAGCAAATGAGGAAATCAACAAGCTATTATTGGAGGAAGGTCAGTTAAAGAATGAAAGTCAGACAGCTCAGATGACAGAGGAAGAAAAGGAAGAGTTACACAAAGAGATTAAGAGATTACAAATAGAATTGAAAGAAGCCAAGGAACTAGAGAAGCAGGTTAGTATACATGCTGCTACATCAATGAGAGGATATAACAAGTTGCACATGGATATGGAAAAAGAAAGAAGTGATTGGCAGTCAAGGAGGGAAAAGGAAAAAAATGAATGGATAAAAGAAAGAGAGTTATGGGCAATACAGAACGGAAGTCTGATGGTGACAATAGAGGAATTATAGAAAAAGTTGGACAAGCCACAAGTTCAGGAAGAAACACATGTAGAGACCACATATACAGAAGAATATGAGGCAGGAAATAATGATGGAATACAACATGGCAGTGAACCAGCAAATAAAAGACCAGAGGAAGAATATTCAAGAGAATTTGTAAAAAAATTGCTGACAAATAGAGATTCTAGAATGGATTTTATCAGAAAAATGCATGATGAATATGAAGATCAAATTGTCACATTTGCATTGAATAAGGGGATTAATCCAGACCAGCATCATTGGGCTGCAGACGGACTGGGCATACCTTTATGTATGATCATGGAGAGTATCAAGAACTATCAAATAGCAAGAGTTGGATTACCTCCAAATAAATATCTAGAATATGAAGAAGATATTAACGTGACCAAAGAATTATTTGAGAGAGCCAATCCAAAGTGGAGGAACAAATGGTTGGATGCAAATAAAGAATGCAGGAAAATTTGGAAGGAAGCACCTCTTCAATTGAAAATTAATCCAGCCTACTGCCCAGTAGCAAGAAGAAGAGAATGGACAATTTTTTGGGAAAGACGGAGAGAAGGTCAAATCCCACCTAAATGGTTGAATTTCCCAAAAATAGCTGGTCCAAAGGCAAGAACATGGCCTACAAAAAACTACATGGTGGATACAGCTGAGTCTGTTATAGCTACATACAAAGATGTAAACGACCCTGCATGCATTTTACTGATCAGAGTAATGAGATTAATGCTGGCATGTATAGAAACATACACCGATACAGATATCAGAACATTGAATTACATTGGCTTCAATTCTCCAATGGATGCATTATTGTTTGATCTTAGTGAAACACCCGATAGAATTTGTTTAATGGCATACTACAGTAAAGTAATATTTTTGGGCAGTCACTATTTACAAATTTTTGAAGATGCATTCGATTATGGGTTTTTTGAGAGAGAGTCAGAAATATTTGGAAACTTGTCAGTAGTCACCAAGTCTCGCCTTACTGCATATGAAGCTGCTTACACAGAATATTTGAAAAAGGATGTAATTGATAAACCAGAAGCTGTAGTACAGTCGAGAAAAGCATTGTTTGAAATGGTAAATAACCTGAACATTAAAGAAAGGAAAAGTCATGACTTATTGTCACAAGTCTATCAAAGAAAGAAAAAGTGAAGAAAGTAATCAGGACATAAGAGCAGGAAAGTCTTTTGTCAGGAGCCAAAAGCTCTAGCAGGGGAAGAATGTTGGAAGAAGTGATTTTGTGAAGCATTTTTTTATGGAAAATAATTGTAAAATATCAAAAACTTGTAAAAATATTTATGCAACTGATGTAAAAATAAGGAAGAGTCTTCCTTATGTAGAATAGAATCTTATGTAATTATTTCTAGAATTTTTGGAAACTCCTAGATAGTATATTTTTAGAATAATAGAGGAAAGGACCAAAATTCAAGTGTGAAAAGGGACACTTGAAAATGTATATAAGACACTTTCCTCTATTATGAGGTGGTTGGTTGATTATTTGTTGACATGCTATCCAAGTGAATAGAGAGAGTTTCCTGCTGAAAATCGTGTTTCTCCTCTTTGTGTGGTTTCTTTGATTTTGTTGAGTCTATTCTTTGTGTATTCATGGAGATTTGTGAGCTTCTATTGTGTAATTCTGTTGAATGTGTATGAACAGAGCTGAATATTGATGTGTTGAGTGATAAATTGATGAGGAATGGTGCTGGAGATGAAAATCGTCTGTTTTCACATAATCACGATTGTCTCGTCTGTATGGTACAGGTAATATTTTTGAGTTTTGACCTCATAATTGTGTTCTGCTGAGAAAATA
>CM035410.1:53326646-53346646 GCA_020310875.1 Ceratopteris richardii
CAGGATTCGATGCTAGATGAATGCTACTCATATTGTCACAAAAAATTGGATATATGTCAACCTACAAATTAAGCTCCATAAATAACTTCTTAATCCACATTAGCTCACATGTGACTTGAGCCAAAGCTCTATACTCAGCCTCCGTGGAAGATAATCTAAGCTTTGCCTTGATCTCCTCAATGCCCTTTGTATCATTACCTATAATGATAAGATCATCTACATACACACACTTGTAGACTACAAGTTCTCCTCTTTGTTTAATGAAGAGAGATGGATCCGCCTTGCATGATTGTAATCACATTTGATCAAATAGTCCACCAATCTTTGGTTCCAAGCCCTTGGAGCTTGCTTTAGGCCATAAAGTGCCTTCTTCAACCTACAAACATGATGTGGAAACTCTTTATGAACAAAACCTAGTGGTTGGTCCATGTATACCTCTTCTTCCAAGTCTCCATTGAGAAAGGCATTCTTCATATCGAATTTGAAAAGCTTCCGTCCTTTGTTAGCAGCCATTGCAATGAGTGTCCTAATGGTGCTCATCTTTGCCACGGGGCTGAATGTCTCTTCAAAGTCCACTCCATAGGTTTGTGCAAAACCCTTGGCCACCAATCTTGCTTTGAACCTAGAAATAGATCCATCTGAATTCCTCTTTACCTTATACACCCACTTATTACCTATTACCTTCATGTTCTCCTTCTTGGGCACTAGAGTCCATGTTTGATTTTCCTCAAGTGTGTCGATCTCTTCTTGCATTGCCTCTTTCCATTCAGTGTACCTGCTTGCATCTTCATAGCAATCGGGCTCATGATCTTCTACTACTTTGTTCATATATGCATAATGTGTTGCCATGTATGAATCATAAGTAAACCTTTGAGTTGGATACTTAACTCTAGAAGACTTCCTTTCTTCACCTTTTGGCTTCATCATCTTCAACTTCATTACCTTCTTCATCCAACTCCACCAATGTTGCTTTGCCTTTGGTGATTGATTGTGCTTCATAGCTTGATGAAGATCTCCCCCTCCATGGTGATTTCATGCTTGAACTATCTTCATTCATGGAACAGCTTGGGCCGCTTAGCTCTAGGTCGATTTGTTCTTCATCATGTCCATGCTTTTCTTCTTCGTAGTCCTGGATACAATCATACTTCTTATACCAAGGGAGTAGCTCATCAAATGCTACATCCCTTGATATCCTCAAGTCTTTTGTGTTTGGGTTGAAGCACCTGTAACCTTTATGATCATTTGAATATCCTAGAAACACATACTTTTCTGCCTTTGGTTGTAGCTTGTGCCTCAATTCACTTGGCACATGTACATAACAAGTACATCCAAATATCTTCAAGTGGGAAAGATCAGGTTTCTTACCATAATAGGCTTGATATGGTGTCAAGCCATGGATCCCTGAGGTAGGAGCCCTATTCATAAGATACATGGCGGTATTTGCTGCATCACTCCAAAACATGTTAGGTACATTCATCTCATTAAGCATTGCTCTAGCGATCTCGGCAATGTATCTATTCTTTCTCTCTGCTACTCCATTTTGTTGGGGTGTGTACCTGCATGTTACTTGCCTCTTGATGCCTTGATCCATTAAAAAATCAGAAAAATCATTGGAGAAATATTCTCCCCCTCCATCAGACCTTAGCTTCTTGATATATGTACCTGTTTCCTTCTCTACCATTGCCTTGAGTGCTTTGAAACATGTAAACACATCTGATTTGTTTTTTATGAAATAAACCCAAACCATCCTTGTGCAATCATCTATAAAAGTGACAAAGTACTTGTTACCTCCAATGGATTGCTCTTTGGTTGGCCCCCACACATCTATATGTAGCCACTCTTCTTGAATGGAAGTCCTGCTTGCTTCCCTAGTTGACAAGATTCACATAAATGCTACATACCTTGTCCTTGGAAGTTGGGAAGACCTTCAACCAGCCTCTTGAATTGCATTTCCTTCATTCTTTGTATGTTGATGTGACCTATCCTCTTGTGCCACAAGTCCAACTCCGAAATCCTCTTGTTTCCATATGTAAAGTAGACATGTTGAGTAGAATGAGAATTTACCTCCAAAGTGAAGAGTCTCTCTTGCTTCCTTTCTCTTGCTATGACCTTGTAACCTTGCTTAGCGTTCTCCACAAAGCATCCACCTTTGTTGAACCGTACTTGATAGCCTCTTTCAACCATTTGCCCAATGGACACCAAGTTCTTTGTGATGGTAGGTACATGCAAGACATCCTTGAGACATCTTCCTTACTTCTTGTCATCCAAAGCTACATCTCCAACATGGGAGATCTCATGGGCTGTATCGTCACCTGTTTCTATCAATATACCAAGTGGTATCTACTTTGCTTGAATTCCCATTCATGTGCATCATCAAGAGATTATCAATTTCTGAACTTGTAGAAGCATAATTACCTTGGCCTTTGTATGAAGAACCTTGATTATAGCTCCTTTGGTTTCCTCCTTGGTAGCAATCTCTAGCATAGTGGCCAAACTTGCCACATATGTAACATCCTTCGCCATCTTGATTCCTGTTTTGTTGATGTCGTCCTCCTCTTCCTCTTGATCTTCCTCTACCTCTTTGTGATGAGGTTCCTTGGTCATGTCCTTGATTGCTAGAGTGGCCTTGCCTTCCTCCAAACCTTCCTTTTCCCCTTCCTTGTCCTCGTCTTCCTTTGCTCCTTTGATTACCTGCATAGAAAACTTGTGCACCCTTGCTTTTAGTTGAACTTCCACCTATGTTCATCTCTTCGGTGACCATGAGAGCAACCAATTGCTCAAAATCGGGAAGATTATCCCTTACATATACTGAAGTGTTAAAGGGTTTCCACTTCTCATCATCTCTCAAACCATTGAGAGTATACGCCACAAGATCGTCATCATCTGCGTGGCTTCCAATGGATGCCAATGCATCTGATAACTCCTTGACCTTAAGTATGTAGTCATTTATGCTACTCCCTGAGCTCTTCCTAAGGTTGTTGGTGTAGCTCAATGATGAGTAGCACCTCCTTTAATGTCAATCCGGGAAGACGTGAGGATGGTATGAAGACCTCGAGCAAGTGGCGGCACAAGTGTGTGAGTGAGAAGCACACAAGCATGCACACACATACACACACACGCGCACACATGGCAAGACAAAGAGAGAGAATCAATGGAGTTCTTTAGATTACTTTCAAAAGCTCTTACAAGTTCGTTTCAATTACAATCTAACCTCAAAAATGAGCTCTCTAGCTCTTTTTATAGTTTTTGACTAGGTTTTGGCCCTGTCCAGACCTAGTGTCCGGCCTAGTTAAAAATTAGGTTCTAGGGCCAATTTGAGGGCTTAAACGGAGTCTAAAAAATATGAAAATTGATATGTAGGTACTTCTAAGGCTCCTCAAGCTCAAGGACTCCTTGGCTTGCACAAAATGGAGCTACAAAAATATGAAATGGTATTTACAATGATTGTTAGTGATAAGAATCACTGTTAAAAGATGTAGATTTGGAAAAATTGAAGGGCCTATCTGCCAGATTTGCGTCGACTGCTTTGTCTACTTACTCCTTCACCTTGTTCTGACTCTCTCCGTTGGCTTCCTTGTCTAGTCAGTCCTTGGGTGCCCATACTGCTCTCAACACCCCCCCCTCTCTCGCGTCTGTCGTCCCTGACAGACCCTTGTTGTTGGGAGTGTTGGATGTAATATTCCACAACCTGAGTGGCAAGCTGATGTTCTTGTAAGCGTAGTCCTCTGGCCAAATCTGTCATCATACGATCCCAATCGATTGGTCCTGGAATGTCCGGATGTGGCAGACGTAATTGATCTGCATGGATCGCTTGTTCTACTGCGAATAGATGTAGCAAGTGTGTGGGTCTGGGAATGAAAATTTCGGAATTGTATTCCCAGAATCCTGTAGAGAACATTTCCTCAAATGTCTGCTTGAAGCATGCGGGCAAGTACTTTATTCGTGCATGCCAAGCAAAGATGATAGTGACCGAGGGGGTTTGGCTCATGTCGTAGACTAGATCCTTGTTGCCTTGAGCGAATCCAGGGGCAGAGATGTATGGAGCTTGGACATTCCGAAAGGTTTTGAAGACAATGGTCATGAGCTCGAATATCTTCATACACATTTTCGCTGCTATATCAGGTACATTATTTAGGCGTGCGGACCAGTGCCGAATGGTTGATATCATGTAGGCTACGGTTGGAGGTCCTCGAGCTGGAGCAAAATATGGATAGTTAACCCAAGCCGAGCACTCTTTATTGTTGCGTACCTTGATTGCAAATGCTTGCCAGGATCTGCGACGTACCACTAGACAATAGCATGGATTATACTTGATGTAGAGTGGCATGGTAGCCCAGGTACTCATCATCTCTGGGTAATCGGTGAGTAAACGTGCACGCCAATTAGGTTGGAAAATCGAGCCAGCACGTGCATCGGTCGGTAAATCCCCTATCTCGAATTGAGTAGCGAATGTGGGCTCCTTCCCTGTATGTCTTTTGACTTCTGCATTATAATCATGTAGTAAGACAAAATAAGGCATGTATTGTGATTCTGATGTTGTGATTAACCGTTGATGGGATAATTGTTGAAAGTAGGAAGACCGAAGGACCGTTTCTTCCAGATTCGTAAGAGATTGCATTTGCACGGCCACACGATCATCATGTGTCTTACCCACTTTCTCGACCCTTCTGACCCAATTTGGAACTTGAATTTCTAACGTGTCTTGTCCTTCTTCTGTAGTTCGACCACCAGGCGTCGGCATAGGCTCGTAGGGCTCTTCGTAGCTGTCCTCGACGGGGATTTCCACTACTGTTTCAGGTTCTGGTTCTTCAATGGGCGAGGGTGGTCGTTCATATGGTAAGAGGCGTGCTTGGAGTTCTGCCACCTGTTTCCGAAGGGTCTCCATTTCTTCTGTAGATTGTTGCAAGATTACCGGCTCCTGTTGAGCAGTGGGTACACTGGCTAACTGTTTCTTTAGATCGGCACATTCAGTCTCTAGTTTTTCATATGACTGCAGGAAATTTGCATGCTCCTCAAGTAGGATGCGGATGTCTTCTGATGGAACTGCTCTATATCTGGTAGGGCTAATGGTTGCTCCTACGGTTCCTTCCATGGCCGCTTCAAAGTTGTCTTGATTTTGTTGTTGAAGTCGTTTGTTCTCTTCTAGTGCTGCGGCCATATGCTTCCTTAATAGCCCAATGTTGCGCCTGAGTGTGGCGTTAGATATCATTTGCGCTTGAAGCACTGTTTCTAGTTCCTTGACTGCTTGGTCATCTACAGTTGATGTCTTTGCTTCCAATTCGGAGTGAGCCTGTTGTAGTGTGGTATGCTCGGTTAGGAGCGTCTGGTAGTCAGCTTCAAGAGTGGTGACTCTAGCTTGCAAACGTTGAGATTCTGCCTGGAGGGCAGCATTGCGTTCTTCCAATTGATGGTAGTCTTGTTGTAGCTGATGTGCACACTGAAGTAATGTGTCGAACGTGCTATTTACATTATGAGATGCAAGGGAAAAAGTTTGAAATGCAGAGGAGGTGGGATTGGGTAGGGGGGTAGTGAATGCTGTGTGTGCCAATGATGTGAGTGGTGAGGTGGGGGGCAAGGGAGGGGAAGGTGGGGAAATCGTGGGGAGAGGTGCTGTGGTTGGTGAAATGTCCATTGGGTCAGACAAGGTGGTGTGTGCAGGGGCTACCATGTAGGTGGGTATGGTAGGTGAAGTGAGTGTGGTGTTCGTGTAAATTGATGTCGTTGCGAACATCGGGGAAAGGTGCCTTTGAAACATTGGAGAGCGGAAGAACTGCTCCACAAAGGACGGGTATTGGAGTGGTGAGGTCCGGTTGAAAGAGGTGTAGGGGCCAGCTGGGAAGTGAGGGTCATGGAATGGAGGTACTCGTATTGGGGGATAGGTCGGGAAACACAGGGTTCCTTCTGTGGGTGCTGGGTTTCCAACTACACTTGTAATTATGGGATGGCCAGTCATGGGTTCAGAGGATAGACGGGACGAAGTGTACAAGGGATTGGTGACGAAGGAGAAGAGGGTGTCTTGTGAGGTGGGTTCTCGAAATGAGAATGATTTGAATGAGGATGGGTTATAAGTGAATGTAGAGGTGATGACTGTCGTTTCTTCCGAGGTGGGAGGTGGTGGTGGGGGTGGAGAAGGTGGTGATGGAGGACGCTGGGGTGAGATGGGTGATGTCTGAACGAAGGTTTCAGCGGAGAGGTCAGTGGTGGTTGTGGGAGTGGCTGTGGTCTCAATAGGTACTTCTGGTTCTATGACGGGTATCCTGATAGTCTTACCTGCTCGTGGTAACGTGTCCACTCTGCGTTTGTCATATCTTACGGACTGGCGGACTGCGGTGTGGACAGCCTCTGGAACTCCTAAAGAGTCTGACACTAATTTGAGGGTGTCAATGAAGTGTTGGTCCACCCCTTCATCTGATAGCATTTCTTGCATCAAAGCTTGACCTGATACCAGAGAGAGTTGATGTCTTTCTTGTACTGCTTTGATAGTGTCATATAGCCTTCGTAGTTGAGCTGTATATGCAGGTGCACCTACAAGTTCTGGCATTTCTTGTTGCTCCTCTTGTTGCTCTTGATCATACTCCTCCTCATCATCCTCCTGTTCTTCATCTCCGTCCTCTTCTTCCTCCACTTCAACAGGTGTGACAGGTGCTTGGGAGGTTGTGGCCTGCGTTTGTACATTCTCCGCTTGTTGTGCCTCTTCTGCCTCCAGCTCTACATCTTGTAATAGTTGTTCGAAGTCTTCATTAGTGAGTTCTTCTAAAGGTGCACCACTAGGAAATTCGAGATCCGTTGGGATGGGAGGGAATATCAAGGTGGAACCATCCGTGCTGCGTCTTGGAAGTCGGAGTGTGAATGGTCGGACTCTTCGGGGTGGCGGGGTGACGTCTGGTGTTAGGGTGGCTCCACGTGGTTGAGCACATGGGACTTGGACCGTGCCTCTCATCTTCTTAGAAGGGGGTCCAGTGGATGTCCTGCCTCGAAACTGCTCTACCCGATTCCACATCAGGGCTCGTTGGATTGGAATGTCATAAGCCAAACACCTATAAATGGTTCTTGTTAGAGCACAGCAACCATATAAAACCTGTTTCCGCGGCCAACGTTTGTGAGCTAAGTGTATCTGATCAATTATCCAGTGGGGTAGGTTGATGGTGAGGCTCTGTGTCTCTGCCAGATACAGGCTAAACCAAATCTTTTTGTGCGGCATGGTGAATCTATCCTGCGCCGGGAAGGCAAAGTGTTGCATGCACATGCGAAGGTGTATTGCAATATTAGGCGTCATGGATACCATGTCCTTGAGTTTGGTGAGACCTCGATTCTTCATGTAATCCGGTACTAGGGTTTCCTTTTCTGTAGGAATATGCATGCCGCGCATATCTAGAGCTTCTCTCACCAAATTGTTTGATAGCCTAAACCTCTTGAGCTCATTCCCCTTTGTCAGAGATGGAATCACAAATGAGCTTGCACCTTTTGGGTTTGGATTTGGAGTCAAGGTGTTGATGAGATAGTAGCATCGCATGAAGTCAGGTTTTGGGAGTCGGGCACTGAAATAGGCACTCAATCCGGCTTTTTCCCATATCGGACGTAGACCTTCCGCATTTTGTAACTTCTCAAATTCTCTTGTAAAGAAATGGTATCTGCCTTGCTTTCCATTGTAGTCCAACTCTGATTCCCATAGATACGTTCCTTCCCCCAAGTGTCCTGCTACCTCGGTAAACCAATGTGAAGTCTTTCCCACGGGCATGGTGTGGCCACGCGGAGGGTCCGCAATAGGTATGATTTTGACGGCCTGCAATTCTTCTGGTCTTTCAACTGTCTCAGGCAAAACGGGTAAACTGTCCAAGTCCACCACTTGCGGATTTGTTTCTGTGTGAGAGCTAGTTCCTGCTGCCTCCGCCATGTTGAAAATGTCGCAGCTGATTCTGTGAGAATATATGAATAAACGTTAACATTGCAATGGACACAAAAATGACATGGTGTCCCTTGTTACAACATTAACTTAAAGTTCTGGAGTGGTTAGGAGTTAATAAGTGCTCGGTGCTGGTGTGTGTAGTTAGGAGTTAGGTAGACCTAAGAGTTAAGCGAAATGATGTGAATTAAGAGTGAAGCGGTTAGTAGGTGGTCATGGATTTACAATAGGGTCAGGGGGTTTGTTACAAGTCTTGGGCTGCCACATGCAATGGATGGGTTTTACTCGTGGTTCCGTAGAGATTCTCGAGAGCTTTATAGGTGTGTCAGCTTGAACCTGAGGCCTTTTAGGGGCCCATTTACAACTGATTTTGTTCGTGTTCATGTGCCTTGGTGTTGAAAATGAGTGGATGTAGGCTGTGCGAGTGAATGGATCATGCTGTGTAGGGTGTGTTCTTGGTGTAGCTATTTGAGCCCGAAAACAAGCCTTAGGCACCCAAATTTGTCTTGATTGTGGGCTAGCCTTCATCGACTTTTTGGGCACCCAAATAGATTTCACGTTAGCAGAAGAATTTCCGGAAGACCTCTTATTAGTGACGTGTTGATGGTTACTAATAAGAGGCTTCGCCCGTGCTGTTGGCGTGGGTGCAACCGGGTGTTCGCCTTTTCGCACCCACACTTGGTTCACTTGTTGAGACATTCTGCTGCGCAGGTTCTGTTGATGTCCGGCATAGGTAGTACTCTGCTTCTTCCGCCTTTTCTCCACCTTTGGTTGTTGCCTCCTTCTGGCCTTTGGAAAAGAAGGGAGTTCCTTTGCATCCCTGACTCCTTTTTTGCGAATATCATTCCTCTGCAACACATAGTTTTGGACAAGAACAGCATGGTCAACTTCATGTGCACCCCTGGAGGGACCAGGAGTCTGTGCCTTTTCTAGTTCCTTGAGTGCTCCATTATCCAATTCTATTGTAATTCGACTATGATTGACCCATACCTGAAGAAGTCCACTTCTTAGGTTTAAGTTGACTGCTTGGTCATAGATCCAGTCTTGACCCAAGACAAGAGGTTCAGTGAGATCCTCATCCTGACACACCAGTACTTTAACTGTCATTGCCTCATCGTGAATGTAGAGGGGAAGTTCCACCTCGCCCATGCAAGGGGTTTCCACGCCTCCCAATCCTATGAGATATGCTTCCACAGGATTGACAGTTAACTGTAACTCTTGACAGTAAGACACTCTAACAGCACTAGTGGCTGCACCTGAGTCAATCAAGGCTCTTACAGTCCTTGCACTCTTTCCTTGTCCTATATCTAGGGTTACGAAAGGACGTCGATCAGTTATCCTAGGTGAGCTGGTTCCTGCGACTTCACACATTGCCATATGATATCCTTGATCTGCATAGTCATTTGTCCTAGGCTGCTCTCTACCTTGCCTTCGTAATTTCATCCTTCTGATGTGTTCTAAAGCTTCTGCTTGAGCTTCTTCTCTAATTCGCTTCTCTTCCTCTTTGCGTTTCTTAGCAGTGTTGAGTCGGCTGAGCATTTCCTCCGTGAGGGGTTCCTGATACAACTTGACTCTGCATCCGCTAATATAGTTAGGGAGAACATCACCCTCTAACGTGGCTAATTGTATTGCTCCACTCGTGGAGATCCTCTTGATAATCATAGGTCCGTAGCCTCTCTTTTCTAGCTTCCTCGCGTGTTGTTTCAGTGTATAGATTAAGACTAGATCTCCTGCTTTCAAACCCTTATCCTTTACATGGGCATCGAAGTATGCCTTCTGCCTCTTTTTAGCTGCATATATTCCTGCGGCGGCTCTCAGTCTTGTTTCTCCTAATCGTTCAAGGTCAAAGATCCTAGATGAGAGCTCATGACCTGTCCATTCGTGCTCTTGTGCTACTCTCAATGTAGGGATCAGGAAGTCCAAGGGTAGCACAGCATTTTGGCCAAATACCATCTGAAAGGGAGTGGCTTGGAGTACCGTTTTGTAGGCCACTCGGTATGCCCAAACAGCATGGTGTAGCTGTTTGTCCCAATCAGAGCGTTTAGTGTTCACTAATTTCGTCAGTACATTGCATAAAATCTTATTAGTGCTCTCAGCTTGTCCATTAGCTTGAGGGTGATAAGGGGCAGACTTCTTGTGTATTACCAAGAATTCTTGGAGTAGATTTTCAATCACTTCGTTCAAGAAATGAGTGCCTCTATCACTTACAAGCTCTATAGGTAGCCCATATCTCGTGAATACATTCTCAAACAAGAATTTGGCAGTTGTTTGAGCATCGTTCTTGGTCGTAGCCTTTACCTCTACCCATTTGGTGAGATAATCTGTTGCAACAATGATGTATTCCGCATGCGAACCTTTAGCTGGGGGATTAATAGGACCTACAAAGTCTATTCCCCACTTAGAGAAGGCACGTCCACCCATCATAGGTTTCAGTGGCATCTCATCTTTGCGTATAGGATACTGAGTCCTCTGACAGACATCACACCGTTTCACATAGGTATGTGCATCCATGTGAAGGGTAGGCCACCAAAAGCCCGCAAATAGGATTGCCTTGATCACCCGATCCGGTCCAAAGTGTCCTCCTGCTACACCTTGGTGAGCAGTTTCTAAGATCTTAAGATACTCACTTTCATGGACACATAGTCTCAGGTAACCATCTTTACCACGCTTATATAGATTATCACCAATGAGAGAATAATCTAGGGCTTCTTGTTCTAAACTCCTTTTCCTCACCAGAGTCATGTCTGGAGGGAATGTGTTTGTCCTCAGGAAGGATACTAGGGGTTCGCTCCAATCTGGCACAATGGATACTTGATAAAGAGTGGCATGTTCCACTGGTGGTTTAGTGCAACAGATTGGGCATTCCTTGCACAACTTTTGGACATCCGATTCCATAGTTGGCCAATGCACTCCGAATCTCTTTAGTGTCTGTAAAGTTCGTTGCTTTGAATGGTGTTGCTCTAGTGCACCTACATGTGCTAATTGCAACCATCTAGCGTACTCATCCTCTTCTACGCAACAAGCCAAAATCCCTTGATCTGTGTGCTTGTACATGCTTCCTGCCATGATGTGGTACTTCTGGGCTTTTACAACCTCCCTATTCCGTGTGTTTATCACTGGATGATTAGGCCCGTATGTCAATACTGGTACCAATGGCTTGGCCCACTGCGGTACAACTTCCAAATTAAACAAGTAAGCATCAGGAAGGTCATCTGGTACTCCTTGTGGGGCTTCTCTCGATGTGAGCCTAGAGAGATGATCTGCTCTCAAATGGGTCCTACCCTTTCTTACCACAACCTCAAAATCATATTCCATTAGCAAGAGAAACCATCTTACTAATCTTCCTGTATTGCATGGCTTGTTTACAAGATATAACAATGCCTGATGATCAGTAAAAAATTTAAACTTATTTGCAAGCAAATAGTGTCTAAATTTCTTGACTGCATATACCATGCCTAATCCTTCGCGCTCTGTAGTGGTGTAATTCCGTTCAGCCGCATTCAATTGTCTACTGGCATAGGCAATTGGAAGATCCATATTACCTTCACCAGTAGGTTGTGCAAGCACACATCCAATAGCATAATTGGATGCATCCACATGAACATGGAATGGCTTATTCCAATCTGGTGTGGTCAAGATTGGTGCTGAACATAATCTTCGTTTAAGCTCTTGGAAGGAATTCTCACATTCATCCGTCCACTCAAAGTTTGTCAGAAGTCCGTACATGGGCTTTGCAATGACAGCATACATGTGTATAAATCGTCGATAATAACCACAATGCCCCATGAAAGCTTGTACTTCCTTGACATTCTTTGGCCTAGGTAGCTCTGCTATGGCTCTCACTTTCTCTTCGTCAGTAGATATGCCATTCTTTGACACTATGTGTCCTAGAATCTTACCTTGCCTTACCATAAACACACACTTTTCTGGGTTCAGGCAGACTTGATAGTCTCTACATTTGTCAAAGATTTGTCTGAGTTCAGGAATATGGGTTTGTCTAACATTGGAATGAGCACAAAGATCATCAACATAGACTTCTAAACTCTTCCTCAGGAACTCCTTAAACACATGGCACATCAGCCTCTGGAAGGTGGCTGGTGCATTGGTAAGCCCAAATGGCATTACTCTAAAAGCAAAAATGCCCCATTCTGTGGCAAAGGCTGTCTTATGCTGATCCTCTGGAGCTATGGCTACTTGATTGTAGCCCGAAAATCCATCAAGGAAGCTGTACACTTCCTTGCCTGCCACTCTTTCTAAGAGATGTTCTGTTATGGGAAGCGGATAGTTATCTCGAATTGTGGCTGCATTAACCTTTTTCAAGTTAATGCACACACGCAGTTTGCCATTCTTCTTGGGCACCACTACGATGGGGGATACCCATTCAGTGTGCTCAATTTCATAGATAAATCCAGCTTCAACCAGTCTATCTATCTCTTCTTTGATCTTAGCAGCATAATTATCGTTATATGTATAAGGCTTTTGCTTAGAGGGTTTAGCATCTGAGATCATGGGAATAGTGTGTGAGCATATGTCCGGGTCAACCCCTTTCAAGTCCTTGTAACTCCAATGGAATACATCTCTGTATTCCCTTAGCAAGGCAATCAATTCATGCTCTTCTTCCGCTGTTAGGTCATGACCTATGTACGTACATCTCTCCTCTCCTTCTTCTAGGGCCACTACAATTTTCTTGGTAGTTTCTTTGGTATCATAGGCCTCTCCTGATTGTGCCTCTCGTTTAGGCATTCTTATCATGACTCTCCTGTCATCTATCTCATACTTCTTAAAATTTTCTGGGACCTCAAACAAAGATTCTTCCTCCTCTGGTGAGACTTCTTTCTTCTTCCGTTTCTTTCCTTCTTCCTTCGGGGTCATATGTGTTGCTAATCTTACATCATTTGTAACCTCTCCATGCCTCTGGGGTTGAAATTCTACTTCATGGAAATATTCTTCATCTGATGCAAATGGTGGGTCCATAATGATTGACTCTAGATCGGAGTCACTTGCATCCTCAAATGCATCAGGGCTAGGTTCGCATTCTTCTAGAACTGCCTCTCCCATGATTGGCTCTATGGAGAAGACTGAAATATCATAGCCATCCTCATCACAGTGAGGTGTCCACTGTTCTTCGTTGATGGCTACGTCCATTGTTGCTAAGATTTCTGCCCAACCGTGAGGTTCAAATTCTTCGTCTGGAAAAACTACAGGTGCATAGGCTGGGTCTTGGATTGATCTATGGGTTTCTTTCGCACCTACCTCTCTGGCTTTCTCTCTCTTCTCTTCTTCTACTGCTACCTTGCACATCCATAAGTGGGTGTCTTCATGCATCCATGAGGATCCAGACCCTATGGAATGCACCGACTCTGTGTCATCTTTGGCTCTATGGATGGGATTCCATTGGATAGGAGGGACGTCTCTGTGAGAAAAATCCTTGAGATTGACTTTGGTTGTAACACCCAAGTGTTGCAGATACAAAGAATTGGTTCCCCAATCCTGTACCACTTGCAACTGTCGCATGAATGGTCTTCCCAAAATCATCTCATAGGCATGATTTTTGCTGAAGTCACATATAGCAAAACTATGCTCAAACTCGACACCACAAGTGGTGAGAGTTATCCCTTCTAGCAATCCTAAGGGTCTCTCTATGTGACCATCGGCCATCTGCAATTTCATCCTCGTTGGCCTGAGTGCTGGCTTGCCCCAACGCTTCCATAAGGAAGTAGTGGCAATTGCAACTCCTGCACCTGAGTCCAAAATTGCCTTGGTGGTGTAGTCCTGGTAGGTAATGGGAAGATAGGTGTTCCCTTCTTCACCTTCACACATATCTCCGATCTTGTCCAAGGGAATTTCAGGTACTGTCCTATGGGACCCTGCCCGGGAACGTGGTTTTGCAACTTCAGTTACTTGACTGGCTACGTATTTTCGCGCTTCTGGTCTATCCTTAGGCAGTTCTTCCAAAGTGGGATCGCGCTGCACCTTGGTGTTCTCTACTACCTCCGTTTTCCTTGATATGACTGAGTCATCGTTCCTTACCATAACTGTGGGTGCTCTCATACACGTGGACTTTGCTTCCCATGGGCCTGTGAAGTGGGGTAGCTCTTGTATGGAATTAGACTCAAAGTCCAATCTCTCATGAGACTGAGTACTCTCATGTTCCCCGTAAATGGATGGGACGTCTTGTGGGAATTGGTCGTGTGCATCGTCACAAGTTCAAATGGAGGGGCGACCTCACTTTCGTTATCCCATTTGTCTTCTTGAATCTCTCGTAGGAAGTCTGGTGCAAACCGATTCATAGAAGAAGAAGTGTCTGGCTCCGTAGAATTAGGCGCATATGCAACTTGGGAAGGAGGGCTTATTCTATCGTTGGCTCTCTCCTCGTTCCCATAGTTGGCTGGAGCACAAGCTTCTTGGGGAGGATTACTTATTCTATCACTTTTCCGAACAGGCTCATATGCTCTCTGAGAAGGAATGTGGGTCACCTGTGGAGGTACATAAGCTTTCGGGGGAGGCTCATGTGACTTTTGGGGGGGAAGATAAGCTTCTTGAGGAGGCACATGGGTTTCCTGAAGAGGCTGGCTTATCCGTTCTCTTGCCCTTTCCTTTCTTTGAGGGGCAGGTTCCTTCTCTGATTGTGCAATTAACTTCTCTATTCTTTCCAGCAGTCCATCAAAGTGTAATTGCGTCTTAGCTGAACTAGAGATGTTAAACAGGCGACTGGCTTCAAACATGGTCTGAGCCAATTCCACCATTTTGGCACAAATCTTAGTTCGTTCAAGCTCTAGCTCGGCTCTAGGGTAGCATTTCTCATGATTAGTTACGTTTGGCCCTTCTTGGATTCTGGCCTGATAAGCTTTCAGCATCATATTAAGGTCTTCGGGAGTGGGATCAGCTAGGACTGATCCTACTCTAGGGGGTGGTGGGATTTGATGAGGCGGTGGGGGAGGTGGTGGGTTGGATGGAGGTGGGAGTGGTGGAGGCGGGGTAATGTGAGAGGGAGTTGGAGCTGTGAGTTCAGTTATCCTCGCTTTGGTTTCTCTTATGCTTTCCTCAAGCTCACTCATCTTTTTAGCCCATTGTCTTTTCATTCTTTCTCGACTATCTTTCCACGCTCTAGTCCTTTTCTTTGTCACGCTCTCGGTTTCACTAGCCTCTGGGCCCTTTTCCTGGCTTGCCTCTTGGTTTTGCTGCAATGCCTGAGCTCTAGTAACCACCTGCATTGGTGCAGTGGAAGTGACACTTCCTGAGGCATCCACAACCAACCCAATCACATTGATAGGAGTGATTTTTGGCATATTATTGGGGTTCTTTGGGCAATCTCGTAAGAGATGCTCTTTTCCACAATCTTGGCAAAAGCCTTGGATCGTCACGGACTGATTTTGTGTAGGTGGAGGTAAGGGACAATCACGAATGAAGTGATCCCCCTGACATCGGTAGCATGGTCCTCTAGGAAAGGGTGGTCGTACCTGCCTAGGTTGAGGCCTAGGGTTGGGGTTTGCATACATGACGTTCGTGTAATCCGACTCCCAACTAGGTTCACTTGGTTCTTCACTATAGTATGACTCACCATGTTCCGGAGACTGCATGTAGTAAGCTTGGGGACTATCGACATGTGTAGAATCAAAGCTATGGTCACTCGGGTCACTCTCTGAGATCAATGGGGTTACTGGTACTATGGCCCTATTCAGGTTTTCTTCTGCCACAGCATACTTTACTGGAATCACGTTAGCGGGGTTTGGAGGCTGTTGAGCTAGCACCGGTTGGGGTCTCTGTTGGGCCTGATATGGTTGCTGATAGGTTTGTTGGGGTCTAGCATATTGTGGTGGTGGATTTTGGTTCTGGTATCGGCCTTGTTGGTAGGGCTGCGGATAGGGTTGCCTAACTGCCTGCTTGTTGTATGGGCAATCTTGTGCGGTGTGATTGGTGTATCTCCGTTCTATGGTGCAGTACTGGCTACTAGGGTTTACTTGGGGTTGAGCCATAATAGGGCAGACATTCGCCATATGGTCACCACCGCATGTATAGCACCTTTTCACAGGAGCAAACCTTGGGATTTGTTTGCTAGTTACACCTAATTTCTGAGCTACTTTTTCGGCAAGTTCCTCAATTGATGTGGACTGCATGGAAGAGTGACTAGATGCACTATCTGAATCTTTGTAGATCTTGGAGAGTTCTAGTTCTTCCCCTAAGTTATCTTCAATGTCAATGCACATGCGTACACATTCTTCTATAGTCCTAGGGTCCTTCAGATACACATAGGATCTCAATTTCGTACTCAGCAATCCATCAAGGAATAAGGCTACTTGTTTAGCAGATGTGGGTAGTTCCGAAATAGGGCACCTTTCAAGATATTGTCTAAATCTTCTTCCGGCCAATCTGACAGTCTCTTGGGGGGTCTGTTTGAAGCTGTGAATCAATGAGGAGGTATTGTGTCTTATGCCGCTCTTAGAGAACTCTACAATGAATGCCTCTAGGAGTTGGTCTATGCTCCTGAACTGACGCTCATCTAATGGCTGAAACCATGTAAGTGCTGTGTTCCTAAGGGTTAGACCGAAGGCATTGTACTGCGTGAACAGATCTTCCACTTGTTCAGCTCTCAAGACTTGCTTGAACTCCGCCACATGATCATAGGGATCTCCTGTGCCGTCAAAGTAATTCTTCATGGACTTAACTAGCTGGGTGGATCTCAAAGTTCTTGTGTGCTCTCTAGGCCTCGGCAGAGGGAATCCATCTACATTTCTTTGGTTCCTGTGGGCTCTATGCATCTCAAGTTCTACCCTATTCGTCTCTGTCCTCGTTCTTTCTCTGCCTACTGGGTTGGCAAAACTTACTTCTGGTCTATCTCTGCTTCTGTCGCGTTGCGTACCATGAGCTTGGGAAGTTCCAGCCCCAGGGTGACCATAGGATACATTTGATCTTGGTTGGGGGAAAATAAATTCACCCTTCCAAGTGTAAGCATGCCTATCATTTTCTGTCACCACAAAGATCCGTTCTGAAGCATGATCTAAGTAGGTCACTCTGCCTGGGCTATCCGGATCCTTAAACTCATAGATCATGATATTTCCTATATCTGTTGGCTGATTAGACTTATATCTCCAAAAGGCTTCATCGGTTTCTCGATTGAGGAGCAACTCTATGCTCTTGTTGTCTTGGGGGACCCATTCAGGCGTGATAATCCTAGTGAGAACTGATTTACCTCGAGGGGTTCTAGGTTCCGCACCCATGTTCCCTTGTTCCAGGTCACCTAAGTCCGCTTCTGAGATTACGTTCCCAAAGTCATCTGTCCTATCCGGGTGACTAGTGACTACATATATAGTTCCTTCCTTGTCCAGGTATGCACCGTTTTCAAACTTGACAGCTGGGTGCTCTAGTCCTATGGATTGGTCAGGGTTTTTAATCTGGACCACGGATCTTCCTAGGCCGTCCTCATAGATGCTAGCACCTAGTCGGTTGGTCCTAAGATATTCCAGCTGTGTTTTGTAAGGGCCTTCTACCCTATACAAATAAGGTACTCCTGAACTTCCCGTAGGTCTGTCCATGCCTTGAGACATCTCTGACTCACTGGTCTCAGAGCTATGGTAGTTCGAGTGGTGGCTCAACTGCTGGGCCCAGGACCTAGTAGTGTGGTTGACACTAGCCTCTGAAGATCTAAGGCTTTGTCTTTCCCTTGCTAAATGTCGTCCTGATCTAAGGTTCATATGCCTATCTAAGTAGCCCAATTCTTTGCCCAGAGTACAACCTCGTTGCCGCTCAATTGGTATCAGTCACTTGATTCTTTTTAGTTATTTTATCACGTTTGAGTTCTTGTCTGATATCACGTCGTCGGAATACTTGAGTGTTCTTCGTACTTTCAGGTTGATCGTTCCACGTTAGGTTCTTTCCTTTATGTTACCGACAGTACAGAGATTAGATTTTTATCTTGAACTTGAGTTTTTGGGTAGTCTTCAACTTGATGACTGCCTATCGTCGCTCTGACTTACTCCTACCTCTCGTCGTTCTTAGCCTAAGCTATGAATTGACAGAGGGGGTTAAAAGTGTCCAACCTTTTGTTTCCTGCTCGGTTGCCCTTGAGTGCCCAGGAAATGTGTTCCCAAGCTCGCACTTACACTTGCTTAGAACGCCTCTCGATGCTCTGTAAGAGTTTCAAAGTTAGCTTTGAAATTTACATTCCAAAGACAGAACCAATTATTTTCATTCATGTAGCACAAACACAAACTTGCATAGTGATTTTCAAGAAAACAATCCTAAGGACCCCTGACTTTGATCCCCCTGGGTATGGTCAACTTCAAAATACCCTAGAGCTCAAAAAATGGATCTCGTATGAAAAAGTTGTGACCGTTCAGGGTTCTAGGGTTACGACAGGGTTCAAACAGGATCACTGTGCAACAGGTTTTCCCCAAGTTGTTTTCCTAAGGCTTCCCCATGTGCTCAAGAGCATAATATTTATGCCCAAAATTAGCCCAACTTTTCAATTAACAAACCCTAAAAAATTTGGCTAAAATTGGCTGTCAATCGCGATGGATAGGGCTGTCAATCGCGATGGACACTCAGTCAATCGCGATGGACAGAGAGTTCAGTCGGTCGCGATGTACACCCAATTCAATCAATCGCGATGGACAGGCAGTCAATCGCGATGGACAGAGACTTCAGTCAATCGCGATGGACACTCAGTCAATCGCGATGGACAGGTGGTTGAGTCAATCGCGATGGACAGGCAGTCAATCGCGATGGACAGAGACTTCAGTCAATCGCGATGGACACTCAGTCAATCGCGATGGACAGGTGGTTGAGTCAATCGCGATGGACAGGCAGTCAATCGCGATGGACAGAGACTTCAGTCAATCGCGATGGACAGAGACTTCAGTCAATCGCGATGGACAGGCAGTCGGTCGCGATGGACTGGCAGTCAATCGCGATGGACAGAGCTGTCAATCGCGATGGACAGGGCTGTCAATCGCGATGGACTGAAATTTTGCAAGATTTTCAAAAATTTTAGTGGGAATGTGGTGTGCAGGGTCTCTAGTCCACTGTGGTGCACTCAGATTTACCAACAAGTGAAAATTTCTGTCAATCGCGATGGACAGAAGGCGACGACTGCGAGACAGTTTCGTCGAGTTCCGTACCTGTGCGGGAAGCTGGAGATGGTGATGTGACCTGTACCTGCAAGATAGCTCAAGAAACATGCAAAAACAGCACATGCAATTTCGCTCTCTCGCTCTCTCTCACAAGTGAAATGAGGGAAATGAGGTGGAGGTGGGGATATAGTCAAAAAATTGAAATTTTCGCGATGATGGAGATGGACGTGGGAGATGGTGATGATGATGATGGTGATGAAGATGGTGAAGAAAGTAAAAGAAAATCTATGAGAGTGAAGAAAATACCTACAACTCCAACGCGTCAACTCTACGTCTTACCATCACACGCTCGTCCTCAAAGCTCGATCCCCGACAACGGCGCCAAAATTTGGTGTAGCTCAATGATGAGTAGCACCTCCTTTAATGTCAATCCGGGAAGACGTGAGGATGGTATGAAGACCTCGAGCAAGTGGCGGCACAAGTGTGTGAGTGAGAAGCACACAAGCATGCACACACATACACACACACGCGCACACACGGCAAGACAAAGAGAGAGAATCAATGGAGTTCTTTAGATTACTTTCAAAAGCTCTTACAAGTTCGTTTCAATTACAATCTAACCTCAAAAATGAGCTCTCTAGCTCTTTTTATAGTTTTTGACTAGGTTTTGGCCCTGTCCAGACCTAGTGTCCGGCCTAGTTAAAAATTAGGTTCCAGGGCCAATTTGAGGGCTTAAACGGAGTCTAAAAAATATGAAAATTGATATGTAGGTACTTCTAAGGCTCCTCAAGCTCAAGGACTCCTTGGCTTGCACAAAATGGAGCTACAAAAATATGAAATGGTATTTACAATGATTGTTAGTGATAAGAATCACTGTTAAAAGATGTAGATTTGGAAAAATTGAAGGGCCTATCTGCTAGATTTGCGTCGACTGCTTTGTCTACTTACTCCTTCACCTTGTTCTGACTCTCTCCGTTGGCTTCCTTGTCTAGTCAGTCCTTGGGTGCCCATACTGCTCTCAACAGTTG
>CM035410.1:53351646-53359146 GCA_020310875.1 Ceratopteris richardii
TCTTTATGCATACATGCTCTATTTTCGTAATCGTATCTCTGTTGTTGCCATGGAGCCCCTGCCTCGTTTCACTACCTTCAGTGAGGGTAATTCCCCTGAGCTCGTCGAGTACTTTTGAGTAGGGGCTTTGGTCTAATTCACCACCATGCCGCACATCCATTCTCATTGACCCTAGCTCGCACAATCGCAAAATGTTTTGCATCCAACACTACCTAGCCAATTGTTGAGCCATTTTTCATATTCCATCTCACCCTCGACACTATCATCTCTCATTTCAACCTGTCTAATGAAGGCCGACATGAGGTTAGCTAATTACCTGTAGAAACCATGAACCAATTATTTCCTTGTAAGTCATCCAACGAGTATGCCATAATGTGTCAACCCCATCTAGAGTGCCATGCACTCCAATTCATTCTCTCTACTGTAAATCTCTAGAAATGGAATTACGATATCTCCAAGTCGATATACTCTTTTGTTGATGTGGCTGCTCAAGATCCGATCAACTGGGCTCTGTTCTACTTCCATCACATTCACAAAGAGTGCCAAGTGGTTCTAAAATAGTTAGCCAAAAGAGAATTCCATCACACCTACCTCCCTCATATTTTTTCACTTCTTCTCTCGATTGCACCCCCTGTTGTATGTGCTACCCAGGTTCCCCCTCTTAGTGCAGCCGCCACCTCCTTTAATATGGATGTCAATGGCAAGGATGATGAAGTCCTCCTTTGTTTCTCCAAGAACCATCATCGCATTGATGCGGTCTCCACTCCGGTGTCAAGTTCCTCCTCTATCCCCCTCAATACTAGAATTGCCCTTACCCCAAAAGAGGTTTCTACTACCATGGTGGTTACCAAAGTGGATGGCACATCTATTGCGAATGGAGCACTCAAGGAAGTTATGGAAGTATCAGCTCAACCCACTAGCTCCCCTCAGACGGTCTTGGTCGCTCCTTCCTCGCACTTGGATTCTTCTTCGGTCCAAGACACCCTTTATGCACTCATCGATGACCTTTCGAATCGCATCATCACCTCACCGAAGTCTACCTAGAAGACAGCAGTGGTGGCTATTGTTGACGCTCCCCCCTCTCCTACCCATCTCAAGCCTATTGCTCCCATAGTTCCCTATGCACCTATCCTTTCCCTAATCACTGCTTCCTCTTCTGATTCCTCCTCTACAAAAACACCACCGACCTCCCTTGATTACTCCCACCCCACTCCCATGATGTTGCCCTTGCCTGCACCACTTTTGAAGTGCCTTCGCAACCTAAAGAGTTTCCCATTCCTTCTCCAACCTTGATTCATGACTTGGGTAACATTGGGCATGTTGGTACATTTGGCAAGCCTTAATGCTTGACCAAATATCAAAGGTTTACTTCACAACTTGGGTGTGACTATCCATAAGTCATATGTGAATGCCTCTTGTAAAATCCATGAGTTTAACTCAAGATAAATGTAAAAGGAAAAGTTTGAGAGACTCTCGTGACTTTCCAAGTTGTATTTCATACCAACTAGGTGGTTGGAATCAAATCAATTATAATCCTAAAAGGTAGGATCACTTTTAGGTAGTAGATTCAAAATTTAAATTGAAGACACATCTATAAAAGAGCCTGACTTTTTAGTCGCGGCTAGTAGAGTAAGAAGAAGGACACATTGAGCTTCAAGGTTGTGGATACACTAAGCCCACACATGTATGAAAAAGCCTGCATCATTGCCCTTGTATCATACATTCATAATATTATACATTTGATTCAGTTTATGCAAGTCATTTGGTATCTATTGTTGTCTGCTACTAAGTACTCATTTCACTGAGTTTGTTTTGAGGAGTTCTCTATGAATACTTACCCAATCGATGTGATTTGACTTGGGATATGTAGCTTAGACTTTCTAGTTGTCATTTATCAATTCTCATATCATTTGATTCAGTACTCTCCGAGATAAGTTCTCTGTAAGTCACCTATGTCTACACACAATCATCTTCCTTAAAAGTCGGGATTACATCCCTAACTTCTTAATGTGATTTCTCATCATTTACTCATCCTAAATTAGTGAAATAAGCTCCTATAGCAACCTTATGACTCTAATAAGCCATATCTAAAATGTCTCATATCAATTGCAATAAGTGAGTGAGCTCTAAGTGAATTACTGGGCAGAACCTAGTCCCAAAATAGCAAGTTTTTTGGAAGTCTTCAAACTTGAAAGTAGTCTGTTTTGACATAACTATTTGAGGATGATGCTCCAAGGTACATTATGGATCCAAATGCATATTTGGGAAGCTAAAAATGTCTACTAAGGTACTCTGAAGCTACATGGGCAGTTGTAGAGCAAGATTTGTGCAGCACCACCTCATTTCTGGAGTGTATCCAACCATCTCCTCACAGTGGTATCAGAGCCATCATCAACTCAACAGGGGAGATGGATTCCCATCATCAATTGACAAATTGGATTGAGGTAATTACTTTGCTTGATCTATTGGAATGGAAGCATATCTACAAGGTAGAAATATTTATGGTTACATATTTGGAGATGAGTTAATGCCAATACTCAGATGCAAAGGGCAACCAACTCAAGAAGAACAGGAAAGGTTATCAGCATGGTGCTCAAAGGATGCTTTGGCGAAGTCATATCTTTTCAAATCAGTGTTTGATTTCTTGCTTCCACACATTAGGCACTACAAGACATCAAAAGAAACCTGGAATGCACTTGAAGCATTCTTTTCTTCAAGCAATAGATCAAGAAAGAACCAACTATGGATGGAGTTCACAACACTCAAAAAGATTCCCAAGCAGAATGTGACTGATCATGCCACTAAAATGAAGGACCTAGCTCATCAACTTGGAAGCATTGGAGAAGTCATTGAAGGGGAGCAAATTGTGATACAAGTGATCAATGGAATCAAGGTAGATGATAAATGGGAAGCCCAGTAGATGACACAAGGCACTCAGTTGAAAATATTGGAAATGTAAAGACTCTAGATGGAAATATGAACCTACTTAGCAAGGTATTGTATGTACCTACCATAACCAAGAACTCAATAAGTGTTGGACAAATTATAGAAAAACATTTACAGGTAAAGTTCATAAGAAATGGAGCATTTGTTGAAGATCCTCAACAAGGGTTCAAGAGGGTTACAAAAGGAGAAAAGACAGGTAGACTCTTTACATTTGAGTTACAAGATACTAGAAATATAGTACTTTTCAATTATGGAGGACAAACTTTATCAGAATTAGAAATGTGGCACAAAATATTAGCTCACATAGGTGAAAGGAGTTTGAAGCAAATATGCAGGGATCAGAGTGTGCTTGGGTTGTCAAACATATCCAAGCAACACATGATATATAAATGCAGTGCATGTCAATTCAGGAAGTCTTATAGACAACCCTTTATGAAGAAAGGTTACATCCATGGTGATCTATTGGAGCTAGTTCACACAGGTGTTTGGGGACCTAGCAAAGACCCTTCAATTTCACGATCCAGGTACTATGTATCATTCATTGATGATTGTAGCAGATGGACTATACTTTATTTTATGAAGCACAAGGATGAAGTGTTAAATTGTTTCAAAAAATATCTTGCTCTTGTTGAAAACCAAATAGGGAAAACTGTGAAAAGGCTAAGGTCAGATGGAGGGGGAGAATACTTCTCCCATGAGTTTGATGCATATCTCCAAGATAGAGGCATCAAAAGAGAGATCACTACTAGGTATATTGTTGAACAAAATGGAGTGGCAGAAAAGAGGAATAGGACCATTGTGGAGGCAGCAAGGTCCATGATTAATGAGAAAAATTTACCAAAGTATCTATGGGCAGAGGCTATGTCTACAGCCACTTATCTCATCAATGGGCTCCCATCTAAAGCATTGGATGGGATGACACCATATGAATCTTGGAATGGAAGGAGACCTACCCTGGATCATTGTAGAATATTTGGATGCATAGCTTATGCACATTTTCCATCACAAATCAGAGGTAAAACGGATCCTAAGGCAGAGAAATGTGTGTTCATAGGATATGATCTAAATCAAAAAGGGTACAGGTTGTATAATCCAAGTACTAAAGGCTTTATTGTTAGTAGAGATGTTGTCTTTGATGAAAAAAACTCGTGGTTTAAAGATGATTGCAGAAAATTCAAGCTACCTTATGACCTAGAGGAGGACTTTCCAACACTTCAAAAGGTAAATGATGGACAAAATGAATATTCAAGTGAATCTGATGATGATCACAAGACACCAAGAAGGGATTTCAAGGTATGGAACAACAAAGGTAAAGAGAAGATGCAAGATTTGAGGGATATTGTAGAATCCTGTCAACAAACAATAAGGAGATCAACTAGGGAAAAGAAGAAGCTAGAAAGGTATGGATTTGACACTTCTCTGGTCACTAAACACTCAATCTATATTGCTCAGGATATTAACTAAGAGGAGCACCTCTGAAGAGGAAAACAAGAAACCAAAGTGGAAAGAAGAAATGGAGGAAGAGATACAAGCACTCCAAGAGAATCAGGCTTGGGACCTAGTTCCCAAGAAACAATCCATGAAGATCATTGGATCTAGGTAGATTTGTAAGGTAAAAAGGAATTATGATGGTTCAATAAATAGGTACAAAGCAAAGCTTGTGGCTAAAGGGTTTGCTCAGACCCAAGGGATTAATTATGAGGAGACCTTCTCTCTTGTGACAAAGATGCCAACAATCATAGTTCTCATGAGTATAGCTGATTCAAGGAATTGGAACAATTATCAGTTAGATGTAAAAAATGAATTCTTAAATGGTTGGATTTTAGAGGAGCTGTACATGGCACAACCTCCTCGATTTGTTGATAAATCACATCCTGAATATGTGTGCAAACTCAAGAAAGCTCTCTATGGTCTCAAGCAAGCTCCTAGAGCTTAGAACATAGACTTGTTACATTCTTGCAGGACAAAGGATTCAAATTGAGCAAGGCTAATTCTTCACTCTTCATTAAGAAGAATAACTCTGAAGTTATATATTTATGTGTGTATGTAGATGATATCATTCTTACAGGTAATGATGTAGATGGAATCAAGAAGATCAAAGCCCAAATGAAGGAAGAATTCAACATAAGTGACCTAGGATTGCTCACTTAATTTGTTGGTTTAGAAATTGTCTATACAAATCAAAGAATGTTCCTTACACAAAGGAAGTACATTAAAGATATGATTGCAAAGTTCAAAATGCAGAACACTAAGGTTGCAGGTACTCCCATGAAGGTCAATCACAAGTAAAGTGTTCATGAAGGAGAATTGTTTGAAGACATTACAAGCTACCAAAGTCTAGTTGGAAGCTTGAACTATGCCACCCTAACTAGGATTGATATCTTCTATGGAGTAAGTGTGCTTAGCCAATTCATGCACACTCCTAGGAAATCTCACATGGATGCAGTCAAAAGGATATTGAAGTATCTAAAGGGAACAATCAATGAGGGTTTATATTATCCTTACACATCTGATTTAAGTGTAAAGCTTTTCACTAATGCAGACAAGGCAAGAACAAAAGATGATAGGAGAAGTACATCTGGATATCTATATTTTGCAGGTACAAAGCTCATTTCTTGGTCTTCCAAGAAACAACCTACTGTAGCACTCTCCTCAACTGAAGCTAAATACAGAGGACTGGCAAATGCAACTCAGGAAGCAATGTGGATCAAGACCCTATATGCAGATTTAGGGCTGGATTTTGGCACTCCATATATATTTGGAGACAATATGAGTTCACTGCATTTAGCCGCTAATCCTATCTTTCATGCTAGGACTAAGCATATAGATGTCCATTATCATTTTGTTAGAGAAAATATTGCAAGCAAAGAGATACAATTGTCTTATGTATCTATACAGATGCAATGTGCAGACATGATGACCAAATCACTTGATGGAAGCAAATTCAACAGGTTCAATTCAATGATTGGGTTGCAAGAGACACCTCTGGAATGAAGAATAAAGCATCTTACGCTTGAGGGGGAGCTTTTGGTACATTTGGCAAGCCTTGATGCTTGACCAAATATCAAAGGTTTACTTCACAACTTGGGTGTGACTATCCATAAGTCATATGTGAACACCTCTTATAAAATCCATAAGTTTAACTCAAGATAAATGTAAAAGGAAAAGTTTGAGAGAATCCTGTGACTTTACGAGTTGTACTTCATACCAACTAAGTGGTTGGAATCAAATCAATTAGAATCCTAAAAGGTAGGGTCACTTTTACGTAGCAGATTCAAAATTTAAATTGAAGACACATCTATAAAAGAGCCTGAATTTTTAGTCACGGGTAGTAGCAAAAAGAAGGACACATTGAGCTTCAAGATTGTGGGTACACTAAGCCTACACGTGCATGCGTAAGCCTACATCATCTCGCTTGTATCATACATTCATAATATTATACATTTGATTTAGTTTATGCAAGTCATTTGGTATCTACTATTGTCTCCTGCTAAGTACTCATTTTAGTGAGCTTGTTTTGAGGAGTTCTCTGCGAATACTTATCCAATCGATGTGATTCAACTTGGGATATGTAGCTTAGACCTTTTAGTTCTCAGCTATTAATTTTCATATCATTTGATTTAGTACTGTGTGAGATAAGGTCTCTGCAAGTCACCTATGTTTGCTCACAGTCATCTTCCTAAAAAGTCGGGATTACACCCCTAACTTCTTAATGTGATTTCTCATCATATACTCATCCTAAATTAGTGAAATAACTTACTATAGCAAGCTTAGGACTCTAATTAGCTATTTCTCAAAGCTCTCGGGTCAGTTGCAATCAATGAGTGAGCAAGTGAATTATTGAGCAAAACCTAGTCCTAAAATAGCAATTTTTCGGAAGTCTTAAAACTTGAAAGTAGTCTGTTCTAACATAACTATTTGAGGATGATGCTCCAAGGTACATTATGGATCCAAATGCATATTTGGGAAGCTAAAGGTGTCTAATAAGGTACTCTGAAGCTACATTGGCAGGTGTAGAGCAAGATCTGTGCAGCACCACCTCATTTTTGGAGTGTATCCAACCATCTCCTCAGAGGGCATTATCTAATTCAAGTCTCCAACGCGCTTTAGTCTCAGATGACCATCAAGAAGCACGCGATTTGGTGGGAGTTTCAGCATAAGCTTGATCTCCTCAAAGCAAAAATTTCCCCCCTCCAAGAGGAAGCCTTGAGTCTTCGAGCCAGCAAAGCGCTTTACAGCAATAGGTGGCCACTCAAGATAGCGAGCTGGATCAATTGCATAAAGCACTCATTGAAAAAGATGTATCCATGGCTCGCATGGGCTCAATTTTGGAGGCCACAATAGAAAAAGTCACTACACAGAGCATACCTACACAGAAATGCATGCCAAAGTTGTTTAGTAGGAGATTGAATTGGCATTAAGATAGAGCTTTTTTAGAAAGCCCAAGCCTTGACGGATGAAATTGTAGTGTCCATAAAGCTGAAGAAAGAACTTGAAGCTACTCAGAAGGAGAGGTAGGCCTACTTCAAGATCATTGAATTTCAATCTCAACAG
>CM035410.1:53364146-53406646 GCA_020310875.1 Ceratopteris richardii
ATACATATACATATACATATACATATGCATATACATACACATATACATATACATATTGTTGAGTTGTAGCATCACAACTCATACTTGTCAATCCAGGAAGCATCTCATGAGACCCAAATGTTCGCGTAGAAGCACTTAGCAGACGTAATGGCGCTTCATCAACGTATGATTAACAACATTATTAACAAGAAGACACAACATAAACATCATGAATGATGCACATAATCGTAATCACAAGCATAATAGTGACGTAATCATACGTCAACGTGTCACAAGCGTTACGCAAGAAGAGAACAAGCACGCATGCACATCATGACGACAAGAGAGCAATAATCTAACTACAAACTAGCATTATCTCATTACTTCTCAAAAAGCTCTCTCCAAAGAAGAGGTGGAGACCTCTTTATATACAAAATGACAAAAAAGCATGCTATGTGGGATTTCTCAACTGAAAGGAGAATGAATCCCACTTATTCTCTAGTGTGGCACTCACACACACCTATAGAAGAGTGCTTTATTAACTGAATGAAAGGTAGAAAAGGTACAAATGATGATGAAAAAAAGAGTGGATCCAAGAAATATATATTTTATCTTCAACACTCCCCCCCTCCTTGACTTTGTCGTCCTCAACAAAGCTTTTGCAAGTATGGAGATTTTGTGGAAGAGTGTGTAGGAGTTCCTTTTGATTTGCATGATCCGTACACCATTGGAGTGTTTTGCTTTGTTGCTTTTCTTCATCTTGCTTTTTGTTTCGAGCCGAGTGCTTTAACTTGGTTCTTTAGACTCATATAGATGGGAATGAATATGCTAGAATGCCTCTTTTTTTTCTTTTTTTTCTTTTTTTTCTTTTTTTTCTTTTTTTTCTTTTTTTTTTTTTTTAATGGATGGATGATGTATGAGCATGAAATGATAAAAATGTAGATAGATACAAATAGATGAACTTAAATCATCCTCCAAATCTCCAACTCCAAGAACCTTCTCTTTTCCATCACCCATTTGAAATGGATGATACCTTTGTCCACCATCCTGAAAAAAGAAAAATAAAAAGAAAATTTTTGAAATCTATGTACATGTGCCCTCTTTGTGTCTGGGTTGAACTAAGTGTGCCTAATGCTTTGCCTTTGGATGAGGCTCTATTCATGTGCATACTTGGTGTGCATCTTAAACATATGTTGTGCATTGGGCAAGGTTGGGTCCGACACCCATGGATGCTACACGAAGAGGTTTTAGGCCGCCAATATGTCTTCGCTTTGTTGGTCTTAGCCTTGAGGTTTCTCCTTGGATCTTTTCTAAGTGTTGACTTTATTGCTTTGGATCCCTTTGTCAAAAGTGGTCGTTCTTGATGATAAGGCAATGTGAAACTAGACCATAGATTATGAAGTCTAGTGTGAGAGGGTTGATTTTGTATAAGAGCTTTCTTTGGTACCCATATCATAGTGCGATTTGGTTGGGCTCTAAGTAAGTTCTTGGCCACCCAAATTTGCTTTACATTACAAGGGAAATGTGACTTCTTCTTGATGTATGGGTCTTTTGGGCCTTCTATGTGAGTCTTTAGAGAAAACTCATCTTTACATGGGGAGTTCAACAAAGGTTGAGTCTCTTTACATATATCATGCTCATGTAATGGATCATAAGGTTGTGTGGTTTGAGATCGATCTAGAGATTCAGCAATGCATTTATCTGTATTACACATAGAATCTCTAGATATCACTTTATCTTCCGTAGAACTCATACAAAATTCATGAGAAGATTCCAAACTTAGAGGAAGGGAGGGCCCTTCCATATCCTCCAAGCACTTGGAGTCCTCCACTTCATCTATCGACAAGGTTTCCTGTGACTTAATCAGAGAAAGGTTAGATGGAAAAGCATGAGTGGACAGACTATTTTGTGGATTAAAAGTACAATCTTTGAATAGATGATTATGTCCACAATCCATACAATGAGGATAATCATCAGGATTTCCAAAAGACTCACTAGTGGGGATGGACATAATAGCTGGACAAGATGCTTCAAACCCTTGATGTTCAAAAAACCTTTGAGTGCCTATGACCAAGTCTTCATCTATTCCTTCCATAACAAAAAATGTTTCCAAAAACTCCATAGCATTCACCACAATAGGCAACATAACTTGACCCATGCAATCATAAGTTTCACCATTCATGAGGATAGAGGAATGAGTGGTTAGTTGAATGTTATTTAAAATTATTGTCACTAAATCAATATGAATTAAAGTCCACTCACAATGAGGGTTAATAAAAGCACTCATATTTCTACGTTCATGACCAATTAGTACATCCACAAAAGTGTTACTATATTCCTTGTTTGCAACAATGGATCCCACCCCTTTAGACATTCCTCCAATTTCCTCTACCCCTTGCAAATTTTCTCTATTTGTTTCACCTTGATCATGTGTGATTAATGCATGCATTTCATCTTTTTCTTCTTTCTTTTGTGCAACCTTTTCCCCCTTCCTTCTTTCTTTTGCCTTTTTCTTTCCCATGTTTTGTTGAAACATTTTTTGGTTTTTTGAGTGTTTTTAATATTTGTTTGGTATTTTAGGAGTTTTTAGAATTTGTTTTGGGTTTTTGTGTGTTTTTTGAATGTTTTCTAAGATGTGTAAATAAGTTTTCTAATGGGGTTCTCCTAAAAAGAATCAAAAAGAGATTTAGCATCATATACATATAGTACGAACTTAAAAGATCATAGAATGAGAAATTAAGCATGTTTTTTTTTTTTGAAAAATCCAAAATCCAATTACGTTTTGAGCAAGAACTTAATCATTTGACGATAATGCCTTGAAAAGGTCAAGGATTTATGAAACTTCAATTATCATTCTTGGGATCCCACCCTTCTAATAAGCAATGAAAACATGCCATTTGAAACAAAATAAATGGCCAAACTACAAGGGTAAGAAGTTATCTTCTCTTTTAGAGATTCGAGTGCTCATGCTTAGCAAATACCTTAGATACATAGGATCATACATAATCCCCCTTTGTCACTCACCTTCAGAGATTTTTTTAGATTAATTATCCGTTCCTCAAGGCACGTGATTTTGAGAAAACAAAAGCCAAAATAAAGAGAAAGAGAACCCTCTCTATTCCATCTCAATAGTTCCCCTTACTATCAATATTCGATGCTTATGAGTCTTCTTGTTTTTAGCACCATCCTCCCTCATAATGCCATTTCTAGCGTTTTGATGTCTTTCTTTGACTTTTCGTGAGGAGTGAAGTCTACCACAGCCTGATCATAACATACTTCACTTGGCCTTGATCTATAGGGTCGTTTCATCTATTGGAAAGGTCTGAATTGTATTAACCAAGAGTCCACCCAAGTGTAATCGGATTCCTACCTCTACCTTTAGTTCTAAGTCGCCTAAATATTTGAGCCCTCCTCAGCGTGCACAGGGTTAAGATCTCTCTCTCTCTCTCTCTCTCTCTCTCTCTCTCTCTCTCTCTCTCTCTCTCTCTCTCTCTCTCTCTCTCTCTCTCTCTCTCTCTCTCTCTCTCTCTCTCTCTCTCTCTCTCTCTCTCTCTCTCTCTCTCTCTCTCTCTCTCTCTCTCTCTCTCTCTCTCTCTCTCTCTCTCTCTCTCTCTCTCTCTCTCTCTCTGTGTGTATCACAGATTCCGTGTCCCACCAATAATGCCGAAACTGTAGAATTCTTGCCAGTAGATGGACCTATCGAGAGGGAATGTAGTTGCGCACCGATGCACCATTGTCCTTCACATTAGACGCCGAAGCACATTGAAAAAGATCTGGCCTAATCTGAGGCGGGTGGAGATGGGAATCGTGGCACTCGAAGCAGCACACACAAGTCAGAGGAGGGCCAATCAGAGTGTCATTTGACAAGAATTTTTAGAATACACCTGTTTTGACAGGGAAAATGACCAATGAAAGGCAAAATGCTTGTCAAATTGAGTCCATGGACCGTCTGAGCTATCTACGAGCCACAAAATACACTGATTGCTGCTAACACAGCTGAAAATGAGTAAATGACAGACGCTGGGGCGTTGCATCTTCAACCTTCTTACTGATGGAGATTAGGTAGACGTGACATCCGCGGATTCTATTGATGCAGTCGGCCACCTTTACAACCATTTAATCTTCTAGATTTCCTTCTCATAGGTGCACCTCGCCCTTCTGAGGATGATAAGAAACACCGTTGGAATTTACTTTTATCAGCCATGAACATGTAGGAGATCCATGAACGTGGCAAAAGAAATGGCTTCTTGCTGGGATTGAACACATGGATGTTATACTCATAATGAACAGCAGCCAATTTATCATAAAAAATGTAGCAAGCTGAGAACAAACATGCGGCCTGCAATGAATGTCATTATTTGTGACCTTACCCATCTTCTTGACACAGGAACATTTTTGAGTGCTGAACAGACATAAGCAGTAATAGAAGTGCAGACCTCACAAGGCCACCCATTTGCGAATGTACTGGTGTGTGTGACAAGAGCATGTGCATGGTCAAGCAGATTTTTCATTAAGAGACCGTGCTCTACACGTGCATATGTTGTATACCTAGCTGATTCATCCAATAATGGAAAGATTGGGTCAGGGATGCCATCACTAGGTCAGACCCATGCCATGCCCTTACATTGTAAATGAAGCTTTACGATCAGCTTTCTTGCCTTAGAACAATTTTGCAAAGGATCGATACCTTCCAGTAGGGTAGAATCTCTATAAACCTTGGCCCTGTTCCCTCTCGACCTATCTCCTCCTCTTAACTATTTCCAATAAAGAATTGAAGGAAGATCTCAGGTGCCTCTTCCTTGGCTGCAGCCATTCTACATGTAGCATTTCCCAATGCAACAGTGCTAGCCTCCAAGATACCCCTTACCCGCAAGTCCATTGGTATGTGTGCATGCTGAATTTTTGTGAACAATGAGGAGCCAGTCCACAAGATCTTTGAACTGAAGCCTTTGCTAGGGTGACTTCAAGCTGCCAGAATTTCTTCCCATCATAACGGGCACCAGCATAGACATTTCTTCATAACGACCAGTAAGAGGATGGTCTATTCGCTCAGCACTTGCAAAGTGGATCATCTCACCTAAACAAACTTCAAAGGCATTGTATTATACTCAGAATCATTTTTGAGGGAACAATCCTCCCAAGTTCTTTTCAGCATAAGATAGTGCAACTCAAATTTCTGATCAGTCCACTTAGTGTTGTATTTTGACGGTCTACCATGCCCTTCAAGTTTGAAGGTTATGTACATATTGTACTTGTATTTTACATTTTCAATGTATTTTTTGAAGGTTAAAAAAAAATTACAACTTTATTTTACGGTTCAAAATGGCCAAAACGGGCAATACGGCCGTCAAAAATCAACATTGAGTCCACTCAATCCATCATGTAGATAATCCACCCGCCATACATATTTGCCTCTAAGGCTCAAGAGGTGGTAGTGTAACCAACCAATCTACTATAGTTTTCTGGTTCTTATCAGTGCCTCCCAGGATGAGTACTATAAGACCAGCTAATAGTCTTTATTTGAAAGGTTTTAGTTGTGCCATCACAAGTTTATGCAAGTTTTTATCCTAAGGAACAGAGTTGATAGACACACGTAGATATTGTTGGCTAATGTTTAGGTAGTGAATGCAGCCTTCCCATTGTTGTGAAGGTTCGCGGTCAGGAAGATCAACTCCAACTGTCGGTTCCAAAAATTGCCAAACACAGGGTGGTCTCAGGCAAAGTCAGGTGAATCATGTTTATGCTTAGCTAGGCATACTCTAGCACTAGGAAGAAGAACATTATTAATCAAGTCTTTATTTTCATCGAGCTCGTTTGGTAAAAGTAAATCAAGGATCAAGTGAATTTGAGAGAAAGATATTGCTTTAGACTTTGAATTATCCTTTGAATTCATTTCCATTTTTGAGTCACAGTCATTCTTTAAGTATACGATTTCGACTTTACTATTGAACCACAAAGTAATCAATTAAGAAAGATTTAATTTCACTTATAAAGAAGTTTAATGAAAACATATTCAAATATGTATCAGCTTCTTAATCAACATGTTGTAAGCATATGATGACATGCGCAAGTATTGAAAGCCTACAAATATTAGAGCATAAAGTATAACAAATGGGACAAATAATCAAAATCCCACTGTGTTTGACTAAGCACACATTGACTGATCTCGAGTTTTCTTGCTTGCGCCTTGAATTATACCCTTCACATAGAGAATTATTACTCCAGAATTGAAAGAATTCATCTTCACTGTCATATAGCAAACAGATACCCACATCTTCACGGCATGTTCCAAACAAAATCCCACATCTTCACCGTCATGCGTAGCATAAGAGCATCGGAGCATAGTGTAGAAGAGCATGTGTTGTTGTCGGAGGAGGTTCCCCTTTTATAGACGTAAATCTCTAATTTTAGAGGTTGTCTCGAAGTATTGTCGTTATCACAAATAAACATTTTGCACTAAAGTTATCGATCCGTCATTATCATGAAACATATGGCGCTAAATTTATCGATTTGTTTCTCTGTCTCGGAGTTTACGTTGACGTCTCATCATATGCGACTTGCTCCATTGATTCATACTTTCAGAGTTTGTTTGGAATGATTGAGCAATTCACATTTGCAAACCATGAATGATGGCAACCAAGCCTGTTGATCTTTGAGGCCTCTTTGACAGTTCACCGGTTAATAGCTTTCTTCTCAGATCTTTTGCACTTCTAGAGAAACTGGCAGGAAAAACAAGCTTTTTAGTCAATATCTTTTGATAGGTTGCCATAGGATCATTGTCATAGAATGGAGCCATCATCTCATAGATCGGAACACCAAATGCCCACCTTTAAATCTTGGTATACTATGTCCATGATATGTAGGTACTCAAATAGGACTAGAACTCATGCCCACCACAATAAGCATCCATATACTACTCAACACACATACTTATTCTCCATTGATCTGAATTCTACGCTTCATGAATGAGTATCACTAAAGAAGCTTCTATATGTCCTTCCAAGGTATAACCATGACTCAAGCTTGTAGAATTCTTTCATCGAGGTTGACATTATGAAATTATTTGTGCAAAGCTCCAGAATCACAGCATACAATCAAATAAATGGAAGAGCATGAGTTTTTGTGCTATTCTAAAATTTTGAAGGTATAGATGATATATCCGTTGATACTTTCTTCTTTTACATATGCAAGAATAGGAACATCAATATCGAACGATTGGGGTTTACTTTGAAAATTATGTAGAGATCTTAATCTCTATGACATTCACCCCTACCAAACCTGCACATCGCCCTTGATGGGCCAAGAAATACATGTTTTTTGCTTCAAAGATAAAATCATTTTTCATGTAAATGATCAGTTCCATATATTACATGCATGGGACAAAAAGAAAGTGTCTATGCAAGGCTATGTAATTAGCCCTATCAAATGCATACTTGAAATGTATGTATGAATAATATTGTGCAAACATTAAGGAATTAGGCTTTTCATGATGAAGTTTCTATGCTAACTTTCATACATTCCATGTGTAGATACATAAAACCTTGCAAACACTCAATGTGCATACATAAAAACAATATGCGCCTCAATGCAAGGTCATTCAATGGGACCCTATCATGCAAACTTCAAGTGCATTCAAAAATTGCAATGATGCATAGGTAGGGTAAGAGCATCTAATGAAGAGGTATTGCCTCCCAAAATTAGAATCAATTTCAAAAGTTCTTTAGCATTTACAACTCAGATTGGATGGAAGCAAACAATTATGTATGATCTATGTTTGAAGAAATAATTCTTGCTTGATTCTTTAATATAATCCAATTCTTCATCCTAAACCTGATTATTCTGATTCTGCTTCAATCATATCATCTTGATCTTCATTCTCTTCATTAGTCGATCATTCCATCAACATTCCTAGATTTTCACACACTTTATCATCTCATTTTTTAAAGAGTTTCACTCATTTTCCTTCAAAAGGTACTTTGAACATAGTGTTATCTAACTCCATTAAAACATAAGTGTTATTTTCATTTACTTTCATCACAACATAAGGAGCAAACGAGAGTGTCATCAATTTCTTTCTTGCTTCATATTGTGAGTCAAAAGAACTATCATATACTAAAACCCAATCGCCCTCTTGAATCTTCTTAGGTCATAGTTGATGTCATTTGTCAAAAGTAGATCTTGTTCTTTATCCTTGATCCTTTTAATTTCTCTTTTGCTTCCTCCAATTGCTCTTGTCCTTTCTCCAACTATTGCAATCTTATACGTAATAATTCCTCTCTCGACATGTTAGTAGTCCATGATAAAGAAAACCATGATAACACATTTGTTTCAATTGGAAATATGGGTTTTTGTGCATACAGTAGTTCCACAGTCATATAACCAGTTGCGTGTGTACAAGTCATATGATCAACCCATAAAGCATACGGTAAATATTTTGGCCATTGATTAATTTTCCCTTTACAAGCCTTAGCTAAAGCTTTTACTATTGGTGGATGAACTCTCTCTAATTTTCCATTCGCTTCATGATTATATGCTATGGTCAGTGCTAATCAAATCCCATGCTTTTGGAAAAAAATTCTAGCTTCTTGTGCATCAAGTTCTCCACAATCAACTACAACTTTCTCTACCTAACCGAATCTACAAAACACATCTTCTAACAAGAATTTACATACATTTCCCTTAGATTTAGTGCATAGAGCTCTACCTTCAACATGATTTGTGAGATCCTCCCTAGCAAGTATGATATAATGCATGTTTTTTACTCCTAATGGCATAGTCACTAGGTCAACAACCCATTTATAGTGTATGCTAGGTGGATAGGTAGGTAGTAATTCATCACGATGTTTCACAAATGAGTGCACGACATTGTTTATATGATGCAATGTAAGACAAAATATGTACATACATTCCTGACCACCGATATCTTTCCTTTATTTTCTCATATGTAGCCAAAACCCCCTATGGTCTGCCCACAAAGAGTCATGTAGCTCCTTTAGTACAATTTTTTGTAACTCTTTCATCCCAACTACACGTTGAGGAAACTTTATCCTCCCTCTAGCATGTCTCCATATTAGGTCATCACATAGGAAAAAATTAAAAGCATGCTTTCTTATATCTCTAAAGTGTCCTGAAGTCTAAGAAGGTCATTCTACCTTATTGCTAAGATAATATCCAATATCAAGCCATTGTTCATCATAATTTTCTTCATTAAAGAATTCATGCACAAACGATTTAACTTCATAAGAAAGATGTTTATTTGCAACAATTTGTTCAAATTTATCTTTATCATATCGTGCTCTAGATAGCATATCAAGAATAGCATTTGTTTTACCTAAAATATGAAAATTTTGGATTTATACCTTTAATGTATGCAATTCATCATAGCATAGCTATGTCTAGAGTTGAACACTTCACAATCATGCCAAGCAGAGGTAAATAATCAGTTTCCACAATTATATTAGCACTACTAAAATATTTTTTATCACATTTGAGAGCAAAAGCTACTCTCCAAAGTTACCTTTTTATTTGTGGATAATTACATTGATGTTCTTGTAAGATTTTTGCCCCAAATCATATAGCATATTTGTTTCCTTTTTCCTCTTCTTTCCCAATTACCCATCCAATGCCAATAGGACTAGTATCAACTATTAAGAAAATTGATTTTCCATTTGAATAGTCTACCCGTTTCAATATTTGTGCCTTTATCAAAAGTCCCTTTAATTTTTGAATGGCCTCAATATGTTTACCAAGCCACAAAAATTTCCTATGTTTTCGTAATAAGCCATATAAGTCATCTACCGCATGGGCGAAGTGAGGAATCCAAATGGCATAAAACACATAGGCTCCTAAAAACCATCTCACTTGGCTCACAGATTTACAAATATTTTTCATTTTATTAATTGCACCAATTTTAGGAGGATAAGGTTTTTGACCATAAAGACCACACTCATGTCCAATGATGAGTACCTCGTTTACTCCAAAAGTTGATTTTTCAATAGACAAAGTTAAGCCTACATCAATAAACTGTTGCAAAATCTTTTCACAATAAATAATATGGTCTTTTGCAAACTTTTGACATCCATCATCATCCAAGGTAAGGTTTTTCTCTTTTTCCAAACAACCCTTAATGGGAATATCATCAATAAAGGGCATAGCAATATGTTTAAATCATGTAAGACCAAATTCATTGCGTTCATCATGTGAGCAACTGAATTGGTTGCACCTTGAGTTAATGTTAACATCCTAACCAATCCAAGAGGTGTTTTCATAGTGATTATATCTCTATTTTCTACAGCCAATTGGAATCGGTCATAATCAGAATAGAGATCACCCTTTGAACAAATAGCATGTCTTGCAAATGCTTCTACAAATTCATCAACAATTGGACCAATGCCGACATTTTTTATGGTTACCTTGTTGACCAGTTGAAGATCTTGGATAAATTGAAGTTTTCCATTCTTCTTTGGCACAATGAACCAATGGTTGGAATAAGGGGCAGATGAAGACTCAAGAATATGTGTACTTATCTTCTCTTTGAGAAATCACATCAATTCGGGAAGATGAGCTCTAGGCATCGGAATAGGGCATGAATTCCAAGGGATGTGGGAAATTGTGAAAATGATCATGGGAGTGATAATCCTAGGATCTGCACAACCGATCTCATGAGGCTCTAAAGTGAAAGCTTTTCCATGTTTTTGTATGTCCTTTAGAAAATGTTCTTTTTTTGAGGGAGAAAAAAGTCACTAGAATCAATTTTGACTAATTTTAGTGTTTCCTCAGTAAATTTATGGCCAATCCTTGATGGATCTGAAGAACTAGATCATGAATTACTTTTTTAATGATCTCATTACTAAACTTAGGAAGTGGTTTGCTGGTGGCTTCACTTTCTTGTCTACAATTTTGTATTTTGTATCTATATTTGCTTAAATCCATCAAAACCATGATGCTCATTAAACCACTCATGTAAAATTGCATACATTTCCAAAGATGGTGTCGGCACAAGTTTTCCTATGGCTTGTTTTTCCTTCAAGAATGTTTCTATTTCATCTATTACATCAACACATGAGACACATTCAAATACTCCACATATTTTTTCATTGTTTGCAATCAAACCCTCAGTTTTTAGTTGTTTTTCATGTTTTCTAAGTTTTTTGTTTATTTTTGTTTGTAAGAATTATGTACAAAAGAAATTTGACCAAAAGAAAAAACAAAGGAAAATTGTTTAGGGACAAAAGATTCAAAATGCAAGAAATCAAGGACATAGGTAACACTACTACCCCACATAATAGTGGCACTTACTCAAAATCTTGGTCAAAGTGCATGAGAGGATACTTTCTCAAAATATGATGATTCCTAGGATTATTAACATCCCTAGGATGATTAACAGAGATAGTCATGAGCTGAACTGAGTTCAATCCATCAGGTGAGCAAATTCTGGCAAAGGAACTACCATCTTCCAAAACTTTAGTTTCCATGCGTTGCTCACAAATAAAAGGTTGACCTAGAATAATGGATAAGAACAATCTTCATGAACAAAAAACTGATTATCTTCTTTTACATCACCAATAAAAAGGACACATTAGCACAAGAACCTAGAAGATGACCCAGAGCATTATTAGCAGCTTTCATTCATCATTGATGGTCTCTAACTATAGGCCACCTACCTTCTTCATAAAGTTCTTTTAAAAATACATTTATTTCTGAGCTAGAATCTATTAAGAAAAGATATGTTTTAGGATTGTTTTTTATTTTCACCATAGTCTCTATGGTTCCCCTTGCCCAATGTTTATGAGTAAAGTGGCTTTTAAGATTTCCATTAGACTTTCTATATCCCCAACCATTTTTTATGCTCAAACTTATCATCCATTTCATGTTCATTTACTTTTACGATGATTACTTTTGGTTCATCCATTTCTACATCTTCATCCTTAGTTTCTATGGGTTCTCTCCTTCTTCTAATCATATTAATCACTTATTCCTTTACATCTGATCCTGAAATTGCCTTTACATCTGTTTTTACTACGTATTACTCAGTTATGCTAACTTATCTATGATTCACACATAGTATAATTTAATCATTCATAGCACGTATATATCACCATGAGAGTGAGAAAAATTTGACAACATGTCCCCAAGGAAATGGAGCCCAAAAAAATTTAACCATATCATGAAGAAAGCCATTTCAAGTCTATCGTGCATAGGACATCAATAATATCTTAAGACTCTATAAGCCCATGGAATGCAATCCATTGATTATGCTTTAATTCTCCATGACCTACAAAAAAAATATTTTTGCAAAAACTTCTTTGTTGCATATCCATTTGATTATCTGTAATTAGAATTCCCACAAACATCATGTACATTTATACTTTCATATTTATCCATAATTCTCTCAAGATCAAAATATGATCAACCTTTATATGCATATTTTATAATTACATGCTTCCCTTTCAACGTATTCCAACGCATTCATGGGTGTATAAGCTAACATGTCCAAACATAAAGCATAATACTTGAAAATCTAAGAAATACATCATTGATGTGGTCCGGCATCCAAACTTCATGATGAGCCTTGGGGAGAGGAAGCTCAAGGAGAATATAGGCTAAGGATCCTCCGACTTAAACAACTAATGCAAGGACTTTCTGGTTCTATCCCATCATCCCCTGCAATGCAAGTACACACCATGAACATTCAAAATGATGGGCTTTTTGACATCAAACCATATGTATGGGACATGGTAGGACTAGATTTCTCAATGCAAACTATGCCACTAAATGATATTGGTGAATCTAAAAGCATCAGTGACTTAGAATTAGCAAAATAGATGATCCTCAAATGGAACTAGTTGTGAAAAATGAGCATATGCATGGTTTACTATCATTTTTTTATCCTTACTTGTTTGAATGTTTTCCTACTCATGCGTTGCATTGTGACATAAATGATGATTCGCATAGAGAGAGTCACAATGAGGATGATTCTCAACCCATATGAGAGGTGAGGTCAAAATTAGAACAAAAAGTCTCTTTAGAGATCACAATTTTTTCACCTACACCAATGGAATCAGTGGTTACTTCATCTCCTCATTGAAAAGACAAAGCAATGCCAATGAAAACTACGAAGTCCAAGCAACCATCGGTCAAGATCCAAACTCTAGAATATCAACAAATATAGGTTCAATGTTGAGATCTCAAAAATGGGAATTCAAAGATTTGGATTCCAAAGAGGTTATACCACCTTTCAAATGTTGTGACTATTCAAGAAGGGAAAACCTCATTCATGCAGCCAACAACAATGACACCACAGGATATGGAAGCCCAAATCAATCAAATGTGACTCTTCAAAGAAGACAACTCCTAAGAGTCCATCAAAGTGACAAAGCAAGTGGATTTGAGTACCAAATGTAAATCAATGAAAGCAATAATATTTCAAAATTCGAGCACATTGAGATATTTTGTTCTCAATTTAACCAAGCTCCATGGGAAGACCAAATAAGTCATAACAAGGAAATTTAAAAGTCCATGAATACACTTTTAATCCACATATTGTAAAGGTGTCAAACTTCTTGGACACAAGAAAATATTTTTTCTAAAGTGAGAATATGGAATTACCAACAATGTTATATTCCCTTTAAAATTCCTATCTTAGTGCATTGTATTTATCTTCTTTGCCGTACTTCATGAATCTTCTTAAAATCACCTTTGGAAGTAAAGGAGCACTAAAACTTCAATGCCTTGTGCTTGGGGATTATCACTCAACTACATATTCAATTTGGCTTTTTTTTATTGTTCTCAATCTACATATGCACTTCCAATGATATGTATTGTCTAATAAGCTTTTGGAAGGTAAACATTGTTGGCGCTTTATTTTTTGGTTATTTCTTGACCCACCAAATCAGTATTGTAAAGGTACATTGGATTTCTCCTAGAAAATACGCTCTCATGTTCCATTAAACTTATAGTTGAATTAGCTACCTTACTTCTTTCCTTTTCTATGGAAACATCGTTATTTAAGTAAAGTCAAATGGTATAGAATGAATTTTTTATCCTATGGGGTTAGAATCTTATATCAAGTGATAGATATTTTTTAAGAAAGAAACTATGATGTTTTATATTTTTGAATATGTAGGGTACATGGCTAACATCCACTAGTAATGGAAGAAGAGTTGCACCTTCAAGCACAAGAAGGAAATGGCAAAGGAGATTTCACACTTTGTAAGAATGTGATAAGAAACAAAATCTTTTGGCATAGCCTCTAACAAACAAACTCGCCCAACACCGATACACAGAGTGTCTTCCTTTTTCCACCCAACAATAGCCTGAACCATGCATGTGAGAATTGATAACTCCCTATTATCTCTCCTATTTCATGAGTTAATAATCCTCAATCAAAACTATGTGGCTTCTTTTCCTTTTTCATAAGGAGTGATTCCCAACCCAAGATCATACTATGTGACATTTCCTTCCCATTGAAACATTTCCATCCTCAAAAACATAGATGAAATGTTCCTATAGGTAGAAGAAAGTGCTTGGACTGCCTGTCACCTCATGTCTACTAGCACATGATCAACTATGTGTGTTGCTTCCCCATATCCTTCCCCTTGAGAAGCCTCATAGGAGAACAAATCAAAGATGGGAAACCATCTCTATCGTGCTTACTATCTCCCATATACAGTTAACTTCCGAACCATCACTCCAATAACCTCTAATATTATCATTTGAAAGTGACCTAATTCCATACGACTTTTTCTGTATGGAGTAATGAGATGAAAGACAAGTGTAAATTTTCAAGCTATATAGGCTTCCTTTGAATAACCCTCCATCTACCTTCTTCAAAAAATGTTACTTCAGCAAATGAAGACATGACATATGAACAAGAGCTTCCAGACCTAGAAACAGGGAGCCATAAGCAAAAGCGGTTTTGGGAGAAGGTACAACCAAGGAAATGGAGACATGCAGAGTCAAAAACCTCCCTTCAAGGACATATATATTTTTCACAGAAAACAAAAAAAAAGGGGAAGGGGGGGGGAGGATATAACCCCTCCTCCCCAGGCAGAGGGGCATTCTAGCCAATTAGTAAGATAAAAATGTGACTAATTTGTCAAGCGTTGAACAATAGAGTAAATACCATATAGCTTGGAGATTTACCTAGCAAGCTTGTCACACCCATCATAAAGCTGTTACATGCATGCAAAAGCTGTCCATTGAACAGTCAGGCCAACTTTTGTTTGAACTAGTATTTATACTGGCAGCAAATTCCATTGAGGATATGCATTGCTCCAATTCAGGTCATTATTACAGTGCCATACGTTATACTGCTGTTTGGATTTCCAATGCAAAGCTCTTAATGTGATCAACTTCTAGTACAACAAATTGTGGACCCTCTGCACAGCGAATTGAGAGTTCCAATCAAAGATGAAATTTGTTCCCTGCATTGAACAGTTACAAAATTGCCATACAACCATAAGATGAGTCGCACAGTGGATGCCAGTGCAAACAAATTGCAAAATTTTGATAATCTATAACGTAAACAGCACACATCCACAGTTATGTGTGTGTGAAAGCCACAAGAAGAACGTAGACATTTCCATGTACTTGAGCACTACTTACCCCTATCATCATCACCATAACCCAGAAAGGATAGCATAGACATTTCCATATATTTGAGCACTACTTAGCCCATCATCACCACCACAATCCAAATAAGAATAAGACAAACGAAAGCGCATATCAACATCGCATCACCATAAATCATAACAAATCTAGGGGAGTCAGATCAACTAAAATCAAATTAGTTATTCATATGACACACAGCCCATTCTTCTTGAACCAAACATTAATACATACAGCAATCAACCCATTGTTTATATATACCTTCATAAGTTCAGAGTTATCCAAACTTACGAACTCAGGATAGAGAACACAAACACATACACATTGGAAAAAATAACAAACAAAAGCAAGAGACTTAAGACCAATATGAGACATGAAAAATACAACCAAGAAAGAAAACCAATACAAAAAGAGACGCACACACACTCACATGAACACGAACATACACACACATACATATAACAAAAAATAAATAAATAATAAAAATAAAATTAAAAATAATAAAAAAATAAATAGTTAAATAATAAAAAATAAAAATAAATTAAAAAAGAAACAAATTAAAATAAAAAATATAAATATCTAAAAAAAGAAATTAAATTAAAAGAAAATAAATAAAGAAATAATCACTCCATAAATAAATAAATAAATAATATATATATATATATATATATATATATATATATATATATATATATATATATATATATATATATATATATATATATATATATATATACAAATTACCCAAAAATAAAACGTAACAGAAAGTGCATCGTCAACTTCTATGTCTGTCCTAAACAAGAAGTATCAGAATTAAACTTTATCATGCATTGTTTATGCCAAATCAAGTGATCTCATGCCCTCCCTCAATTCTCATAGAAGAAAACATGCAATTACAAATTATTTACTGCATCGCCCATTTTGACATCAAAATCATAAAAAATATCTATTCAACATGAACTCTTTAACACTTGGAATCAGTGAAATAATCTTGCTCTTAGGCTAGGACTGAGTTTGGTACAGGAAAAAACGCACACACTAGAAACACACACACACAGACAAAAGAAATCTATTCTAAGTTAATCATTCAAACTCTATTCCAGAGAAATCATTAGATTTGGTAATGAAGGAAAAGAGCCGTACACTATTGCATCTCCCTTTCTTTGAATGCTACATGTTCCATATACCAAGATGAGTACACCAAATACATATTTACTTATTAGCAAGAATCCTCACTTTTGACTCTATGTTCTACAAAAAGAAACAATAATGGATCACTCATATACTCTGAAAGACTTCCTTAGCAGCTGATATGGTGAAGTTGATGTCATCCTCTGTATGTGCCAAACCAGTGAAACCAGCTTCATACTGAGAAGGGGCTAGGTACACTCCTCTCTCAAGCATGCCTCTGTGGAACTTAGCAAACTTTCCAGTATCACTCTTCTTGGCATCACTAAAACTATATACAGGACCAGCTGTGAAGAAAAACCCAAACATGCCACGGATGTGACCCCCACAAAGTTCATGTCCAGCCTCATGCCCTGCCTTCAGAAGTCCAGCAACCAGCTTACCTGTGATACTGTCAAGATACTCATATGTACCAGGCTGCTGTAGGCGCTTCAGGGTCATAATCCCAGCAGTCATGGCCAGTGGATTGCCACTCAAAGTTCCCGCTTGATACATCGGCCCAGCAGGAGCAACCATCTGCATTATTTCCTTTCTTCCACCATAAGCACCGACAGGAAGGCCACCGCCAATGATTTTTCCAAGTGTAGTCAAGTCTGGAGTGATGCCAAAGTACTCTTGCGCACCTCCATATGCAAGGCGGAAGCCTGTCATCACCTCATCAAAAACAAGAAGAGCCCCTTCTACTAGTGTGATCTCCCGGAGCCCTCCAAGGAACTCCTTCTTTGGAACTATAAAACCTGCATTCCCCACTACAGGTTCAAGAACAACTGCAGCAATTTCACCCTTGTTCGTAGAAAAGAGCTCTTTGACACCATCCAGGTCATTGTAAGCAACGGTCAAAGTTGCTGATGTAGCTGCCTTTGGAACACCAGGAGAATCTGGGAGTCCAAGTGTGGCTACTCCACTCCCTGCCTTTACAAGAAATGAATCTGCATGTCCATGGTAACAGCCCTCGAACTTGATGATTTTTTCCTTCCCTGTATAAGCCCTCGCCAGCCGTAACATACCCATACAAGCTTCTGTTCCTGAATTTACAAAGCGAACCATCTCAATGCTAGGAACAGCATTGATTACCATTTCAGCAAGCTCATTCTCAAGAACACAAGGTGCACCAAAACTAGTGCCTTTCTTCAGGGCTTCAACCAGAGCTGCGTTCACCTGTGTAAGTGCAAAAAGTTAAAAGAACATGCACAAACTGCTCTGGGTGATATTATGGAACCTTCAACAGATCTAATGTGGACCCATTATCGGTAATGCCAGCAAAGTTCAGATATGAGGTTGAAGAGCTTTATAGAATGTACCTTATCATCAGAGTGGCCGATGATTGCTGGACCCCAGGTTCCCACATAATCAACATATTCATTTCCATCAACATCCCATGCTTTGCAGCCTTTAACTCTGTCGAAAACGATAGGTTGTCCTCCAACTGATTTGAAAGCACGGACAGGAGAGTTAACTCCACCGGGCATTAGCTCCTACGGTTCCCCAAAAACTAAACTCAGCTAAGAAAATACAAGCGCAATATTTACATTGATTAAAATTCATAGTGATCCTTCCAATGTAAAGAGAAATCACAATCAGCCTCATTCTGCATACTAAACACATTGCATTTGGACCTGAAAATTGTATGGCCAGTGAGCTTCATGAAGCAAACGATACGGAGTTTTGAATGTTAAAATGGTGTTTTTTCTTCTTCATGGAAAGAGCCTGCGCGCTGTGATATGACTATAATAAGACGGCCAAATGGGTAATAGATATTTCGAATGCAGCAGCCTCAGACTTGGAAAATTACCAGCATCCACATCAATCAGCCTCTCTCTCTCTCTCTCTCTCTCTCTCTCTCTCTCTCTCTCTCTCTCTCTCTCTCTCTCTCTCTCTCTCTCTCTCTCTCTGTGTGTGTGTGTGTCTGCATTGAAAGATATAACCACCTTGGCTGCAGTGAAAACCTCCTCCGACTTTTTTGTGACAAATTTCTTTTCCACAGAAACAGCCAGCATCCGGATTATATGTCTGGGTAGTGAGGAAACGTGTGTAGAAGAAGAGGAAGAGAATGAGCAGGATGACTGCAGGAAAATATTTGATTCTCCACGGCGCAAACCCGCCCAGTCCGACGCGAGCATTGACCGCCCAGGAACAGCTAGTTGGGTCGCCATTGTGTCTGTAGTAATGGGTGATTCCTGTTCTGCTCTTAGTAGTTCATACATTGAGAAGGGGTTTGCTCATGTGGGCACCCATATCCTCGATTCACCAATCAAATTTCATAGAGCTTACATATTTTGGCTTGAAATAACTTTCTTGACTTACCTTTCCTTTTCCCATTACATGGAAATCTTCCATGCGAATTCCTACCTCATAAGTGTAAGGCTGGGCTCACATCGCCCAGTGCAGCAAGAAAACTCAGGATGGAAATCACTGAAACTGCTGTGCTTTCGCGCATATATATATATATATATATATATATATATATATATATATATATATATATATATATATATATATGTTTGTGTGTGTCTGTGTGTTTATGGAGCATTGGAGCACCGTCTCTTAAAACTTTTCGATTGTGGATGCAGAAGACCAGAATAAAGATTAAATAATAATAAATAAAGTTACGTTTGTACGAGCAGAAAGATAATAGTACTGTTTTTGAGATTTTCTCCAGGCCGTGTAACCTAGTGGTTTAATGTAGTGAGTCTTTGGGAGGAAGTCTTGAGTTCAAATCTTGACTGAACATATTTTTAAGTTCTTCAAAGATGAGTGCCTCTTTGTTAAGAGGATGGGTGTGTGAGTTTCAATTCATTGTACTCTTAAAAAAGAAAAAAAAGGGGGATTTAGGGGCGAGGAGAGGGAGGTAAAAAGATATTTCATAATTTTGAGACGTGCGCGCTCTATTTGAATACGTATTGCCGAATAGTGTCATGTCATTGATCAAATCACCACACAGAGCGATGTCTAAATCCACCCAAGAAGTAGAGATAAAGAGGGACCTTCCAAAGCTCTCATCTCATACGGTTATTATCATAAAGCACATAAACTTGAAACTTGGAACAACAAGAAAAAGAAAGGTTATTAACTCTTATGCTTTTCTTTTGCAAATGAACACACTCACGGTTTTCATTATCTAATGTGATTGTCCTCACGTTAACTCAATTTTCTTTGATACTAAAATAATCCTTGAATTGGAGTTTCCATATCAATAAGTTCCATTTAGTTTTTCTTTAAAACTCACGAAAAGGTGATTGTATGCTTAAGCACAAAAATAACTAGTTTGTAGAGTGATCTAGTGTGAACAAGTGGTCATCATAATGATCTAGTTTGTAGAGTGATCTAGTTTGTATGCTTAGGATGTCCCTTGAGTTAGGGATACATAATGATGGCCTATTTTTGGGCTAGTGGCTAACACTCTCTCCTCTTTATAAAGATCATTGTCCTCAATCATCAATGAGGGAAAGTACTTGCAAACTAGACTTTTTGATTCACAATTAGAATATTTGAGTGGAAACCTTCTCCAAATTATTATATACTTCTTGATGACATTGTTTCTTTATTTTCTTTATCTCATATCTAGTATCCTTCTTGATGACATTGTTTCTTTATTTTCTTTTTCTCATATGAATGATTCAAACTCTCACTTTCATGCAAAGAAATAACAACTTCTATTATTTTATCCTCCCTGGAAATATACTTCCTAAGTTTACTAGCATGAATTGTTGAATGGATTTCGCAATCTTGAGGAAGATCTAATGGATAAGCAACACCATTAATCTTTTTTATTATCTTCCAAGGTCCACAACTTTGATGAAATCTTAGCACTCTTTTATGTAGATAATGAAGTGGATGTTGAAGGAAAAATCCATGTCTAAGAGGTCTTTTATTGCCAACATACTCTTTATCCACATCAATTGCTTACTAAATCTTGGCTTTAGAAACTTCAAAGTACTAGGGCATTTCTTTGGCATTTATATGGTACTTGGGATCACTAGGATATATGCCGTAGTTCATCTAAAAAGGAGACATCGTGATGACCTTATAAGCTCTATTGTTTTAACCAAACTCTACTAATGGAAAATAACTATCCCAATCTATCTACTTCTTAGACCCATATGCCTTCAACATGTCCTCTAGTATATGTTTGATGGTAAAGCAACTATAAGGTATGTGGAGATACTATGCCAATTGTGATTTGGTGTCAACATGTAGTACAGGGCATGCTCACAGACCATCAATAAGTCGAATACGCGAAGAGTAAACATCTTCCTAGTTACAATTGTAGGCAATAAGCTTGTAAGATAATTAGATGTCTTGTAAAGCTCCCTTACACTCAACTAAAAACTCTTCCTATCATCCAAATATGGTCACCCACAATCATGTGAAAAGATCAACTTTGATCAAGTGCAAAAGATCATTCCTCATAAAATCAACAACGATCGAAGGAGAAAGTTCTACCCCGATCAAACTCTCCTCAAGATCATGGGCAATCTCATCACTTGATCACAAACAAAATGCCAACATCTATTGGATCCCTTAAACGATAAGAAGAAGACAAGTAGTCCAAAAACTAGCCATATCTCCTTTGTTACTTGCCCGAATTGAGTGTATCATAGCTTGTTTTTGTGAAGAGATGGATAGGTATGTGCTTGAAGATGAAGAGGTGTTGCAAAATCCTTGATCTACACCAGCCAATTGAACTCCAGGAGTATATGGTGGGCCCTTTTAGCTTGCCAATGGATGTATTAGACACCCTATGTACCTTGGAATATCACTCTCAAAAAGATAGATCAAAACAGATAAGTTGGAGTTAGCTCAGAGGTGAAAACTTGCTATTCTTGGTTCATACACCTGTCCAGTGTTTTACATAATTCTCTGAGCACAGCAGCAATTAGCTCAATTCCTCTTGGGGAAGTCTAGGCAACTTAAAGAGCTAACTTTCAAGAGTAATCTCATCAAAAATAATGAACGACACACTGAGAATGAGTTTTAACAAGTGATGACATCATCCCGATTTTCACGGGCTGCTACAGAAATAGACCAATGAGTAGAAAAATCACCATAACTCAAAATGTATAAATCCAATGATTATGAAAATTTGTATGCTTATACTAGACAGTAAGCTGAATCCAACAAGCTTTAAATCACTGAATTTGGATAAGTAACCACTGAGAAATGGCTCTGACAAGATGAGTGAAAAAGTCGGGTACCTGACAAAGAAGTGAAGATGAACAGACCCTGTTGACTTCAAATGAACATAACTGAAAATTGCAACATCCAAATGACATGAAAATTTGTGAGCATATAGTAGACTTATAGAGCTAACTTTACCAAGTTAAATCACTGAAAATGATGCACCAAGCTCAGAGAAAACATCTCTGCAAGCTGACTAAGAAAACTGAGAGTAATGGTAGTGAGTAGTACACTTCACAAGAACATGGAAAGATGAAACCAAATAATCATGAAAATGAAAGTATATTTCTTGTACAATACAATGACTTACTGATACATATGTGTGCCTTGTAATCACACCTTGATATGGCATAAATCTCAGCTCTTGGAGGTCTTCACATAGGTCTCTCTAACCACGACTAAAACTGCCATCTATTTATAGTTGAGTTTAGGAGGCTAACTTCCCTCAATCACTCTCCAATCAATCAATGATTGATTTGATTCTCTACCTACCACAAATCACGAATTCATGGCTCCTCTTTACATTCTTGATCAAGTGGACTCAACCACTTAAGATTCTCTTACTTTTACATTAAGTAAACTCTTCAAAAGTTACAAGAGGTAGTTCACAAGTGAACTTTACATAGTCTTCTTTTTAAAGCTTCTTCTAAGACTTTGTGAGACTCAAGCCAATACTTAGGCTTGTCATAGACTTGCTCCAACAGCTCCCCCTCAAGCCAAGTATGCTTGAGGTCTTCAATCTTCCAAGATTACCTGCAAACCTATCATAGCCTTGAATTTGCAAAGCTTTGTACCATCCAATGCTTTGGTTAGAATATCTGCACATTGTTGATGAGTGGACACATATGATATTTGAATCTCTTTGCTTAGAACCTTCTCTCGTACATAGTGATAATGAACTTCAATATGTTTAGTCCTTGCATGAAAAATAGGATTAGCAGCCAAATGAATAGAACTCATATTGTCACAAAAAATAGTTGGAGTTCGAAACTCCAATCCAAGATCTTTGAATAATGTCTTCATCCACATAGCTTCTTGTGTAGCTATGGCAAGACCTCTATATTCAGCTTCAGTAGAGAGAGAACAACTGTGGGTTGCTTCTTGGATGACCATGAAATAAGCTTTGAACCTGCAAAGGTAAGATAACCTGAAGTGCTCCTTCTATCTTCCTTGGAGCCAGCCCAATCTGCATCAGAAAATAGCTTCAAACCTAAATCAGATACATAAGGATAATAAAGTCCTTCATTTATGGTTCCTTTGAGATACTTGAGAATCCTTTTGGCAGCATCCATATGTGGTTTCCTTGGTGTTTGCATAAATTGACTTAGCACACTCACACTGTAACATATATCTACTCTTGTCAATGTGGCATAATTGAGACTACCCACTAGACTTTGATATGATGTGATGTCCTCTATGAGTTCACCTTCATGTGAGCTCAATTTGTGATTGACCTCCATTGGAGTACCTGCAATCTTACAATCTTGCATCTTGAATTTTGCCAACATGTCCTTAATGTACTTTCTTTGAGTGAGAAACAAACCATGATCTTTGTAGACAACTTCCAAACCTAGAAAGTAGGTAAGTGAACCCAAATCACTTATCTTGAACTCTTCTCTCATCTGATCTTTGATCTTCTTCATACCATCCGCATCATTTCTTGTCAATATAATATCATCTACATATACACATAGGTAGATGACCTCAGAATTACTCTTTTTAATAAAGAGTGAAGGATCTGCCTTGCTTGCTTGAAAGCCTTTGTCCTGCAAGAATGAAACAAGCCTGAAATTCCAAGCTCTTGGAGCTTGCTTGAGACCATACAATGCTTTGTTAAGTTTACACACATAATCAGGATAAACTTGATTCTCAAAACCAGGTGGTTGTGCCATATATACCTCTTCTGTTATCCAACCATTCAAGAATGCATTCTTTACATCTAGTTGAAGTATCTTCCAATTCTTGGAAGAGGCAATACTAAGCAAAACCCTAATAGTAGGCATCTTTGCCACAGGAGAGAAGGTCTCCTCATAATCAATTCCTTGAGTTTGTGCAAAGCCTTTTGCTACAAGCCTTGCCTTATACCTGTTAATGGAACCATCAGAATTCTTCTTGAGTTTATAGACCCATCTTGAGCCTATTACCTTCATGGATGAAGTCTTGGGCACCAAATCCCAAGTGTTGTTTTCCTCAAGTGCTTCAATCTCTTCCTTCATTGCATGCTTCCATTCTGTTTTTGCTTTGGCCTCTTCAAATGATGATGGCTCCTCTTGGTTTATGTCATGTGCTATGTAGATAGAATGTTTAGTTACTAATGAGGTGTCAAACCCATACCTTTTTGGTTTTTTCTTTTCCCTCATAGATCTTCTTAGGCGATGATGTGATGATTCTGCCTCATGTCCAAGTTCCTGCAATTTTGCTTTACCTTTAGACTTCCATGCTTTGATCTTTTCCATGTGAGATTCTTCATCATCCTCTGAGGTGTCTTGTTCTTCAATCTTTGATTGTTCTCTACCAAGCTTTGGAAAATCTTCTTCAAGATCATATGGTAAATTGATCTTCCTGCATGAATCGTCATACCATGAATTGTTCTCATCAAAAACTACATCTCTGCTTACCAAGAATCCTTTGTTGGTAGGGTTGTATAACCTGTAGCCCTTTTGATTGTTGTCATATCCAATAAATACACACCTTTCTGCCTTTGGATCCATCTTGCCTCTAACCTTTGAAGGAACATGAGCAAAAGCAATACATCCAAAAATTTTACAATGATCTAAGCTTGGTCTTCTTCCATTCCAAGCCTCATATGGAGTCATCCCATCAAGGGATTTTGAAGGCAACATGTTAATCAAGTAAGTGGCTGTAGATACAGCCTCAGCCCTTAAGTAATTAGGTAAATGCTTTTCATTTAACATAGACCTTGCAGCTTCAACAATTGTCCTATTCCTCCTTTCTGCCACTCCATTTTGCTCAGGAGTGTACCTTGTAGTTACCTCTCTTTTGATTCCTCTTTCTTGAAGAAAAGAATCAAACTCATGGGAGAAATATTCTCCCCCTCCATTTGACCTTAGCCTTTTTAGTGATTTACCTGTTTGATTCTCCACAAGAGCCAAATATCTTTTGAAACATGAAAAAACTTCATCTTTGTGTTTCATAAAGAATAGGATAGTCCATCTGCTGCAATCATCAATAAAGGAAACATAATACCTTGATCCAGATATTGAAGCTTCCTTGCTAGGTCCCCATACATCTGTATGAACCAACTCCAAGAGATCTCCATGCATATAACCTTTCTTCATGAATGGTAACCTGTGAGACTTTCCAAATTGACATGCACTACACTTATAAATCATATGTTGTTTTGACAAATTAGGAAGTCCAAGTACACTTTTGTCCCTGCAGATTTGCTTTAATGACCTTTCACCAATATGTGCTAACCTTTTGTGCCATACTTCCAATTCTGTGAGTGTCTGACTACCATAATTAAAGAGAGCAATGTTTCTAGTGTCCTGTAATTCAAATGTGAACAATCTACCTGTCTTTTCACCTTTTGCAATTCTTCTGAATCCTTGACTTGGATCTTCAACAAATGCTCCTGCTTTTGTGAACCTGACTTGCAACCCTTTCTCTACTATCTGCCCAACACTTATCAAATTCTTTGTAATGGTAGGGACATAGAGTACCTTACTGAGTAGGTTGATGTTTCCATCAGGTGCTTTGACATTGCCTATTTTCTCCACAGGATGTTTTGTATCATCTCCTGTTTGTACCTCATGCTTATTCCTTGGATCTTCTAAATCCGATAGGAGTGCCACATTTCCTGCCACATGATTTGAACAACCTGAATCTATGTAGAAAACATGCTCATCACATTTACCTTGTGGCATAGCCATGTTCATGATCAATAATGAATCCTCTTTGTTTGAGTCTTCTGTGTAGTTATTGTAGTCTCTCCTTCCTTTGTAGCCTCCTTGATAGTTTGAATGATTGTAGTTGTTGTAGTTGCCATGGTAGTTGTTGAACCTTCCCCTTGAGTAGCCATAACTTCCTCTATTGTATCCTCTACCTCTTTGATTCCTGGAATTCCTAAAGCAATTTTCAGTTGTATGATTAGTTAATCCACAAATAGAACATGAGTTGGAGTCTTGGGATCTCCCCCTGCCTTGTCTACCTCCTCTTCCTCTACCTCTGCCATGTCTTCCTCTACCTGCATAGTTAGCTTGATATGTACCTGCTTCATCATCCACTTTCTTTGCCTTTCCTTTGTTATCTTTAGACTTGCTTTTATCCGTGTATAAAGCTGAAGATTGATTACCTTTAGAGCTTTCTCCATTTTTGATAAGCTTTGCCTCTTGAGTAAGTAGTTGTCCAATGAGTGTGTTGAAATCAAGTACATGCATGTCCATGTACAAATCCATAGCTGTGATGAATGCTTCCCACTTATCATCTGCCTTCAAGCCATTGATGACCTGCCTTACAATTTGCTCTTCATCTATTACCTCTCCAATGCTTCCCAACTGATCTGCTATGTCTTGAGCTTTGTGACAAAATCAGTCACATTTTGTTTGGGAGCCTTCTTGAGAGTTGTGAAATCCAGCCATAGTTGATGCTTCCTAGCTTTGGTACTTGAAGAAAAGAAAGCTTCAAGTGCATCCCACACTTCCTGAGATGTCTTACAACTTCTAATGTGAGGCAACAAAAAATCTGAGATGGAGTTGAGGAGATAAGACCTTGCAAGTGCATCCTTGGAGCACCATGTGCTCAATCTTTCTTGCTCTTCTTGTGTTGGTTGACTTTTGTTCCTGAAACTTGGCATAACTTCATCTCCAACCACATAACCATATAAACTTCTACCTTGGAGATAAGCTTCCATTCTTAATGACCAAGCTGAGTAGTTACCTCTGTCCAATTTGTCAATTGATGAAGGAAATCCATCTTCCATGTTGTCCAACCTTGCTCTGATACCACTGTGAAGAGATGGATAGGTATGTGCTTGAAGATGAAGAGGTGTTGCAAAATCCTTGATCTACACCAGCCAATTGAACTCCAGGAGTATATGGTGGGCCCTTTTAGCTTGCCAATGGATGTATTAGACACCCTATGTACCTTGGAAGATCACTCTCAAAAAGATAGATCAAAACAGATAAGTTGGAGTTAGCTCAGAGGTGAAAACTTGCTATTCTTGGTTCATACACCTGTCCAGTGTTTTACATAATTCTCTGAGCACAGCAGCAATTAGCTCAATTCCTCTTGGGGAAGTCTAGGCAACTTAAAGAGCTAACTTTCAAGAGTAATCTCATAAAAAATAATGAACCACACACTGAGAATGAGTTTTAACAAGTGATGACATCATCCCGATTTTCACGGGCTGCTACAGAAATAGACCAGTGAGCAGAAAAATCACCATAGCTCAAAATGTAGAAATCCAATGATTATGAAAATTTGTATGCTTATACTAGACAGTAAGATGAATCCAACAAGTTTTAAATCACTGAATTTGGATAAGTAACCACTGAGAAATGGCTCTGACAAGATGAGTGAAAAAGTCGGGTACCTGACAGAGAAGTGAAGATGAACAGACCCTGTTGACTTCAAATGAACATAACTGAAGATGGCAACATCCAAATGACATGAAAATTTGTGAGCATATAGTAGAATTATAGAGCTAACTTTACCAAGTTAAATCACTGAAAATGATGCACCAAGCTCAGAAAAAACATCTCTGCAAGCTGACTAAGAAAACTGAGAGTAATGGTAGTGAGTAGTACACTTCACAAGAACATGGAAAGATGAAACCAAATAATCATGAAAATGAAAGTATATTTCTTGTACAATACAATGACATACTGATACATATGTGTGCCTTGTAATCACACCTTGATATGGCATAAATCTCAGCTCTTGGAGGTCTTCACATAGGTCTCTCTAACCACGTCTAAAACTGCCATCTATTTATAGTTGAGTTTGGGAGGCTAACTTCCCTCAATCACTCTCCAATCAATCAATGATTGATTTGATTCTCTACCTACCACAAATCACGAATTCATGGCTCCTCTTTCCATTCTTGATCAAGTGGACTCAACCACTTAAGATTCTCTTACTTTTACATTAAGTAAACTCTTCAAAAGTTACAAGAGGTAGTTCACAAGTGAACTTTACATAGTCTTCTTTTTAAAGCTTCTTCTAAGACTTTGTGAGACTCAAGCCAATACTTAGGCTTGTCATAGACTTGCTCCAACAGTTTTGAAGCTAAAGTTCCAATGAGCAAAAATACAAAAACGTATATGAATATGTGTAAAGCCAAATGTGACAGACATATCAATAGACACGAAAGATTAGCACAAAACAACTTATAATCATGAGAGAAAACCAAAAACACTTAGTTGGAAGGCAGAAGACACATATTGAAACAAATAGCAAGTGCCACACACAAGAAAGCATGCAACAATGGGTCATACGGAAGCCAAGAAAGCTTATGCACGAATTTTCAAGAAGAAGAGCTCTCCTACTCACACTAGCCAAAAAGTCCTTACAAGTGAGGGCTTGAACCGTTTATAGTGGCTCCCTCATTGAACACTTCTTTTTAAAATAGCTCTTCTTTTGTGGTTTTTTTCACAAAGAATCTTTCCAACTCTACAAAAATGATTCCCGAGAATATTTACAAATCTTCCAACTAAAAAAGTTGGAAATTTTGGGAAAACTTTTATGTGAATGCCACACTGTGTGACACTCCCCCCCCCCCCCCCCCCCAAATTCTTGTCATCTTTGACAAGACTTTCTTGATTCCCTGTGGGTGGGGTGGTCTTGTGTGATTCTTTACTTCATAACTCTGTGATTTAGGGTATATTCAAACTTGTGAGTTCTTTGGTTCGACGTTGAGTGCTTTGGTCCTTGTTGACTTGTGATCTTTGTATGTGTTGACTCTTTGACATGGCATGGTGCTGACTTCGACCAACTTTATGTATTCCAAAGCTCATCAATAGTTATTGGATGAAGAATTTGTAGTACATTGATGTTGTAGAATATTTGTTCTTATTGTTCGTTAAAATTTGGGTGCGTATCACTTTTATTTGTTAGGATCTTAATTTTGTATCATGGATGCCGTGTTGTGTAAAGAAGAAAGTCCAAAAAAGAACACGTCAAAAGTTTGTCCGCGTTGATTTAATGGACCACATGTGTAGTGCAAAATTAGTGACTTGTGTATAGCCTTGTAATGTAATGTAGCCATATGCATGCATTCGTTACAAATGAATCACACAAAAGAATATCGTGTGCAAAGAAGTGTTTCTTGAGAAAAGTGCTGAAGGGCATGAAGAGGTTTCTTAGTCTTAGAAGATAAGAAATTTGACACCTAATGTTGATTCAGTTTCCTTGGTGTGATTGTGGTAATCAAGAGAGTTGCTAATGCTTGCCAAAGTTACCAAAGTGGGTCCATATCACAAGACTTGGAAGCACATCACATTTCAGTATTTGTGCTGAATGAGGAAATTATGTACTAATGATCCTATTTGCAAGTCATTTTTATACTCAAAAACAACATTTGAGTACACTCCACATGTCATCTCAAGGACGACATTCTTTGTTATTGGTTTTAGATCCTTGTATGCATGCACTTTGGTTCTCTAGTTCTACTTACAAGTAAAAGAGGGTCAAGTTATGTCTAGATATTTGGTTCTCTAGTTCTCCTTAAAACTAGAAGAGGATCAACTTATTTCTATATATTTAATATGAATCCGTTTTATGTCGACCTTCTTCTTGAACCTGATACTCAGGGATCCATCGAAATGTTATGGGCTATGTTATACTTGAACCCAATCTTAAACATGGTCTAGTGAAAAAAGAGTAATCCACCATGCCAAAAAAGTTCAGCAAAATCAATTTTCAAAATGAAAAGTTTTGTTTAGATAGTAAGGATTTTCCTTACTGATCTCAATTCATGTAGGATGCAAATATGAGGCAATGAAACCTTTGATTGGACATCCAAAACTTTATTCAAAATTTTATGAGAAAGTGCCATCACATTGGTAAGGCTCCATTCACTCTGTGTAGCATAGGAGCAAATTTTACGAATCGAAACCACATTCGATTCTCATAGAGATTAGGCATGTGTCCATATTCCCACATTCCATCGCTTGCACAAAATATGGTCCATAAGTTCTAGATAATGCATAGCAAAATATTCCCCTATAATTTTCAACTGAGTATGCATTATAGTTCATAATATAGCTCATACCCTTTAAACATTGTTACATATACCCTAGATTAGTTTTAGAGAGTTTCAAATAAGAGAGAATACCCAATTGAACCTTGCGTCTGATTGGAGTTCTGATATTTCATTCCCATAACATTTTGAAAGTGAAAGTTGAGTTAGATGAGGAGCTTGTTCATATCTATAACCCACTTCATAAAGGAAAGAAACTATTGGTAGGGTGCATGTGCCTCATTTTTCAAAGAAGGTTTATGCATGTATCTTTATTTGAGGTATGAGTGAAGAACATTGTGGTGAAGATTGTGTTTATGGTTTTCAAAAATGTAGCACACTACATTGTGTTTGTGGTTTTCAAAGGGTTGAATTACATGCAATTTGATTTTTATTTATTAGCGTGAAGCGTTTCCCCATATGCTTGAAGGCAACGCCATGAAATCCTCGATTTTCGATTGTTCGCTCCCATCCATATCTTCACGTGTCCACGCTTTAACCCTCTATATCCATTCCATCCAAATCTGAACATTTTTTCTATCAAGTTGAGATACTTGATAAGAATGGTCTTTCCCAAAGGTCGATGACAATTTGGAAGTCTATTTCTCCTTCTTCCTTTTTGTTGAATCCTTCTTTTGGGAACTCAATGACATGACATGGGTGCTCTGCCCCACCACACTACTCTTATATAGAATCTCTCTAATATTAGATCTACGACCTCTTCTAAAATAGTAGTCAATAGAAATTCAGGTAGCTTTTCCTCCAAGCCAGCCTTTCCATCTGCCATTTCCTTCACATCAAGTCCATTTTTTTCCTCTAAAATGGTGTTCGAAGGTGTAGTAGAAGATATTTAATCATGATGGTTCCCATTTACCCATGCACACTCGTTCTATGGTGTTTTTCCCCATATCCTTACATTTAAGATATCTCTTGGATGATAACTAAAAATTAAGAAACTGCTTTTATTTCATTCTCACCCTCTCCCATGCAATGCTATCTCTTGAGCTATCCTTCCACTTCACCAAACATTCTTTATACAAGTGACTCCTACTCCATTTCTCTCGGGTGCATGCTTTAGAACCTCACTATCTAGACTACGGCTTTCAAATTCACCCAATTTTTTCTTTAGTTGACTTGCACGAAATACTCAATCCATCTACCTATCCTCTACAAGTTAGAGATGGTAAGACAAATTTCCTATTCTCTTAAGTATTGTGAATGGATCATAATACTAGGAAATAACTTTGGATAGGGTCCCATCTTCATGGCTTAAGATCAAGGTGGAACTCTAAGAAAAACTTGCTGTCATACCTCAAAGTTTATTTCTCTTCTTAGAGAGTCAACATAGGCTCTAAATTTGTTTGAAACTTTCCTAATATTGTTATTTACACGTCTAGGAATGTCTTTCATATCTTCTAATAAGTCCTTTGTAGATTGGGCCCTGTAATAAAGTAAGTCTATGGTCTAGGGATCTGGCTACTTCAGACAGATCTGAAATTGGATACCATTTGGTCACTCATCTGTAGGACCAAATATCTCGAGAATAGACTCAAGCATAAGTTCATGTGCTCTCATATTCAAGTGATCCACTTAGCCTAGTGGTTAAGTCTCATGGTTGTGAAGGAGGAGGTCTTGGGTTCTCTCCCCATGGGGTCTTGGGTTCAATCCCCATGGGGAGCATGGGAAGAGAGTTTTTCCCAAGAAGCTCTAGAGCCTTCTAACTCAAGTTAATGTGAGTTAACTTGAGTCTTGAGAGACTTAACTCGAGTGCCGAGTACACCAACCACTAGTGGACTCTAGTGGAAGGTGCTAAAGCAGTGGTCAAGAACACCCCAGCCACTAGTAGACTCTAGTGGAAGATATGAAAGGAGTGGAGGAGATTGCACATGCACTTGTGGACTCTAGTTACATTTGCGGTCCTCATAGATTCGAGCAGCTATATATACAGGCATAAAGTTGGGAGCAGAGTCATCTCACTAGCACGTGGTGGTCGTAATTGTTAGTTTGTTGCAGGCCCTCATACTGCAATCTTGTTGCATAAGGAGATCTTGGTTGAAACTCATACATAAGCATAATGCTACATTATGAGAGGATCGTAGAGGCTAGAATTCCCTCTATATATAAATGGAGAGAGTGAGAGAGGATAAAAAAGGTCTAATACACATGGATGGGAAGTGAATAGGACATTTGTGCAATATATCTCCTTGGGGTATTTTTCATCTTGATGAAACCATACAAAGTTTGGCTATGGTGTATCAAAAAGGGTCTCAACTTGATGGTGGTCTCATAGCATCTTTCCACAATCAAGCAGCTCATGTTTATGAGAAAGTGCAATAGGTCACATCAATATTGTAAATTCCCATGCAATTATGACCATATTGCACAAGAGAAGAGAGTCAAGAGCTTGATTCTCATCCCCTCCTACACTTGCAAAGTCCTAAAAGGAGCTTATATATGTTGCAAGTTCTGCAAAAACAACAATTATGGGATTATTATTGAAGGTTGAGTGAACTATCCAGTGAAGTTCCACCATCTCAACTCATCATCACATAGGTAATGAACACATACTTCAATCTTTCAAACTCCCAAATTTTTGGAGTGAGAAACGGCTTCTAAACATGAATATTTAGGAATGTAACTTATCATGCATGGAGTATGATATGTAATCTTAAGATAAATAAATAGCCTTACAAAATTTCTAAGTACTAAGAGAATTTGAAATCCTAGAAAATCCATTTTTTACAAATTTAATCATTATACAAGTCATGAAGTTTAATTTACCCCATGATCAAAACTCATCTTTTGAGAAGATTGTAAAAGGGTTATATGTGTGACATTAGGAGTGAAAATTTGTATCTAGGGAGTGTAGGCCATCGATCCCATGAGGACCCACAAGGACCCAAAGAAGGTATTTCCCACCTTTGAAAGCCTCCTTGCTATAATTCTTAAAGGCTAACAATATGCAAGTTCCATTCTTCCCGAAATAGAAAGAAGGGAATTTAAAAGAAGATCCAAGAACATTTATAAATGTATCTATCTATCTATTTGTCTATCTATCTATCCATCTTCTATCTATCTATCTATCTATCTATCTATCTATCTATCTATCTATCTATCTATCTATCTATCTATCTATCTATCTATCTATCTATCTATCTATCTATCTATCTATCTATCTATCTATCTATCTATCTATCTATCTATCTACCTACCTACCTACCCACCTATCTATCTATCCATCTATCTATCTATCTATCTATCTATCTATCTATCTATCTATCTATCTATCTATCTATCTATCTATCTATCTATCTATCTATCTATCTATCTATCTATCTATCTATCTATCTATCTATCTATCTATCTATCTATCTATCTATCTATCTATCTATCTATCTATCTATCTATCTATCTATCTATCTATAGATCTATCTATCTATATATATATCTATCTATGTATCTACTATAATCTATCTATCTATCTATTCATCCATCCATCTATCTATCTATCTATCTATTCATCCATCCATCTATCTATCTATCCATCCATTTATCTATCTATCTATCTATCTATCTATCTATCTATCTATCTATCTATCTATCTATCTATCTATCTATCTATCTATCTATCTATATATCTATATATCTATATATCTATATATATATATCCATCCATTTATCTATCTATCTATCTATCTATCTATCTATCTATCTATCTATCTATCTATCTATCTATCTATCTATCTATCTATCTATCTATCTATATATCTATATATCTATCTATCTATCTATCTATTTCTCTCTCTCTCTCTATCTATCTATCTATCTATATATATATATATATATATATATATATATATATATATATATATATATATATATATATATATATATATATATATATATATATATATATATATATATATATATATATATATATATATATATATATATATATATTATAATTATCGTTAGTGTCCATGTGAAAGGCTAAATGGCCACTCTAATTTTTTGTCTATGTTCTTTAATAAAACATGCAGTGCTCTAGTCAACCATAAGTTCAAAGTTTGAGCGGATTTGTATATGTCATGAGGAAGGAGATAAGGAAGAGAGCTCACACACACACTCTCACTCTCAAGGAGAAGCAGATACACACAGATTGAGGAAAGGAAGAATGATCTTCTTCTTCTTCTTCTATTACATAAAAATGAATGTACAAGAATGAACTGAAACAAGAATACAACAAGTGCAATAAATAAAGTTCAGTACATAAGGAAAAACCTAATGTCCACGAATGAGTGAGTTGGCAAGGAACAAATGTGCCATCACTCTCGGTAGATAAATCTAATAAAGCTTAATGAAGTATCCCTGACATATACCGGTGTGACCACCATACATGTTAGAGAAATGAAAAACTGGTACGTGTCATTCTGGATGATCACATGTTGAGCTTGATATCTCAACACTCCCCCTCAAGCTCAATGTCATATCCTATAATCCAAGCATCTCTCGAAACTTCTTCAACTTCTAAGCTCCAAGTGCTTTGGTGAAAATATCAGCAACCTGCTGATCTGTTCTCACATAAACAAGATCAATATCACCTGCTAATACCTTCTCTCTGATGAAGTGATAATGTACCTCGATATGCTTTGTTCTAGCATGGAAAACAGGATTCCGTGCTAATTGTATGCTGCTAAGTTTATCACAATAAATAGTGATAGGCTTTCCCTATTCCGCACCTAAATCTGCAAGTAGCATTTCTAGCCATGATGCCTCACATGCTACCATTGTAGCACCTCTATACTCAGCCTTTGTACTCGACAAAGCAACAGTGGGTTGCTTCTTGCTGCTCCATGTAACAACTGCACTCCCAAGTGAGAATAGAAAACCACTAGTAGATCTTCTATTTGGAATGCTACCAGCCCAATCTGCATCAGTGTATCCATAAACCTACAAATCTACACCAGCCTCATAAAACAATGCATAATCCAAAGTAGCACTCACATAACGTAGAGTGCGCCTCAGAGCATCCAAATGTGGCTTCCTGGAACCTGCATAAACTGACTTTCAAGTCCAACAGTATAACTTAGATCAGGCCTTGTAATTGTGAGATATATAAGACATCCCATAATTTTCTTGTACATAGTAGCATTTTCCAATGCTTCACCTGATGTAGTATCCAATTTCAAATTCTAATCTAATGGCATAGAAATTGGCTTACAATCAGCCATACCATACTTTTGCAGCATATTCAAGGCATATTGCCTTTGCCACATCCATATACCTGTTTCTGTATGTATAAACTCAATGCCCAAGAAATAGCGCAGCACAGCAAGATCTTTCATGTCAAATTCCCGCATAAGAAGTTGCTTTACCTCTTTGATGCTTCCTTCATTATCACCACCTACAATCAAGTCATCAACATAAATAACCACAATAGTGATGCCATCATCAGCCTTCCTTGCATATAGTGAGTGATCTGCATCACACATATAAAACCCCATGCTAGTTAAGTAATCAGCAATCCTTGCATGCCATGCATGAGGGGCTTGCTTCAGCCCATACAAAGCCTTTTGCAACCTACAAACATATTCTGGATGCTTTCAATCTTCATATCCTTGTGGTTGGTCCATATATACTTCTTCATGTAACTCACCATGTAGGAAAGCATTCTTCACATTCATCTGATGCAAAGTCCATCCTTTTGCTGTAGCTAATGCAACAAGTGTTCTGACAGTAGACATTTTAGCTACAGGGCTGAATGTTTCCTCATAATCAATGCCATATGTCTGTGCATATCCTTTAGCTACCAATCGTGCTTTATATCTGCTTATGCTACTATCAGCATTATGCTTTACCTTGTAAACCCATTTGCAGCCTGTGGGTTTCTTTCCTTGGGGAAATGGAACCAGCTTCCATGTATCATTTCCATAAAGTGCAGCCATCTCCTCATCCATAGCTTTTTCCCAATCTGCATTACCAATTGCATCTTCAAAACAAGAAGGTTCAACATCTTGTATTACCTTTGTCATGTAGGCATAATGGCGAGCCATGTAACTATCATATGTCAATCGTTGCAGTGAATTACGCATCCTCCCAGATCTTCTTGGTCCTGGGTCACTTCTCCTTGTATGATCTACATGTGCCCTTCTCACTCTTGGAGTCTTCACAGAGGGCAATCCAAGTTCCTCATCAAGACTCTTTTCTGAACCACTTGAATCTCCATCAAGATCTTCAAAACCTGCACATGTTTTACTACCAGCAGAAAGCTTTTCTTTACCTTTCTTGGATGTATTTGATGAATTTGCTGGACTGAAATTTCCACGCAATCTTCCACTCCATGGATTTGAGTTGGAACTATTGCTTGGTGATGCATCCGGTCCACTCAAAACTTGAGATTCTGCACTTGATTTTTCAGCATTTTCTTTGTCATTTGGTTCAAGATTGAGTCCTTCTTTGGCATCTGCATAGAAGCTTGACATTTCATCAAATACCACATCTCTGCTCACCTTCAAGAACTCGAGATCCGCAATGTGTGCTTAGTCAAACACAGTGAGATTTTGATTATTTGTCCCATTTGTTCTTATCTCCGCTTTTGTGTATTAAGTTGATGACACCATTATTAAGACACTCAGGGAGGGCACCAAAGGAGAGAGCCTCTTGCCACACCAAACGCATTGGGGTGGTCACCTCATGCTTGAAGGACTTGAAAAACTCATTGGTGAGGCCATCAGGACCTGGACTTTTCCCATTTGGAAGAGCATCAATAACCTCAATAATTTCGTTCTCGGAAATGTTAGCTTCCAGCAGAGAATTCATGTTCTGTGGGATCCTAGATTGAGTAACCCTTGAGATGGTTGCCATGGAGCCACCTGTGCAGGGAAAGAGGAGTCGAGACCCCGAAAAGATGGGTAAAGTGATCAACGATGATAGATCTGTTCTCAACTTCTATGCTACATTCGATCCCATTAGATTTACGGTAGAGACAATGAATTGGAGTGCATGACACTCTAGATGGGGTTGACACATTATGGCATACTCATTGGATGACTTATGAGGAAATAATTGGTTCATGGTTTCTACGAGTAATTGGGTAACCTCATGTCGGCCTTCATTAGAAAGATTGAAACAAGAGACAATAGTGTCGAGGGTGAGATGGAATATGAAAAATGGCTCAGCAATCGGCTAGGCAGTGTTGGATTCAATACATTTTGCGATTGTGCAAGCCAGGGTCATCGGGAATGGATGTGCAGCATGGTGTGCCATGGCAACTTGGTAAAACAAAACTAACTATCCAACTTCAAAAACATGAGTTTGCAAGAAGCGATCATGAGTGTTGGCCTACCATAGCTGGACTTCTTGCAGAAGTAAAAAAAACTTTCAAACCTTTGTTCATCCAAGGAGCACAATTCATCGAGACAAGCATAAAAAGAGTCAACCAAAAATAATTTCTTTTCAAGAGCAAGATGTAAGCTGGGCACAACCAATTCCATTGGAGCAATAACTTTGAGGCCATAGGCTAACTTAAATGGTGTATATCCTATACTTTATAAGTTGTTTGATATGCCTAGAGAACCAAAGGAAGTAGCTGATCCCAACATTTAGGGAAGTCTGTAATCAATTTCTTGAGCATCATGAGTACAGTTTTATTGGTGCTTTTAGCCAATCCATTGGCCCATGGGTAATAAGGAGTGCTAAATTTATGAATGATATTAAAAGTCTGAGTTAAAGCCTGCATAAGGGTGTTGGCAAAGTGTGTGCCTTGATAAAAAACTAGTTCAAAAGGTAACCCAAACCTTAGAAAAACATCACGAGTCAAGCATTTGGCCACCAGCTGAGCCATTGCTGAGCGAACAACCTAGGCCTCAACCCAACGAGTCACATAATTAGTACATGTTAATATATATATCGGTTGTTAGTGGGAATGGCCGGAGGAGTAATCAGACCAACAAAATCTAATCCCCACTTCTCGAAGGGTTCTAATGGGAGAACAAGCCAAAGAAGGAAATGATGTCGATGTAGGTTGACCGATACATTGACATGCATCACATTTCTTAACATAAGCATAAATATCACGTTGCATTGTGGGTCACCATTGAAAGAACTTGGAGAAGCTTGTCAAAGGTCGAAAAGTGCATTTTGGGGTGACGAAGTTTGGTCAAGCCAACCGGCACAAGACCAGCCCTTGAGCTTATGGAGACTCAAATAGACCTTATAGGCATGCGATAAGTGCAAAGAAATGCACTATGTACTTTGCAGCATCAAGGAGAATGAGTCGATACAAAACAGATAGGTTCGCGGGTCGACTAGCTCAAAAAACTTACTATCTATGGAAGAGACAATGATCTTCAAAGTCCATAGCGACGAGCGTGATTACAATTAGAAAAAATCCTTTTATGGGAGTGATACACATAGGTTTGAGTGTATGGAATGCACAAAAGTATAAGGAATAAGCAAAATATGCTATAGGAATGAATGCGACATTCACAGGTGGTACTTCCTATTTTTCAGGAATACGTAGAGATTGACCCCGAGACAACAAAATGCAGATTTTGCCCAATCTACTGAACTAAATGCTTTGAAACTTTATAGGCATAAACTAGACACTAATAGCTTTCCAATAAGTCATCTTGTTTTCAATTTGGAGCTCTGGAGAGAGAGCAGCAGCCTCTGCAAGATTATTGTTGGCGAAGAAGATGATGCAGAGAATTGAAGGAGCAAGATAATGATGGTCACAAGTGTATGTATATTGCTTCCATGTTATGTACAAGTGATCCAGGGTCTTTATATAGACTCTAGGAGTGTTCCACGACTTTTACAAGTTGAATTTGAATTCAAATGAAGGTGGGAATGGTTGTTGGAGGGAGTCAATTCACTTTCCTACAATCTAGGAAAAGTGAAGATCTACTTTGATCTACTTTTAGGTGATTGATTGCTTGATTGAATGCAACTTCAACCACCACAAATTCATGGGATTTGGGCTCTATCTTTCTACCTTTACATGTGTAAATCTCAAGGCTTTTACAACGGTAAATGAACCATAAAAAATCTCTCAAAAAAATACAATAAATGAGCATAAGAAAAAGAACTCTCCAATGGATATTCTTTCGACGCTATAGCCTTTGATGTAGATCAAATCCACCTCAAGCATAGTGTAAGCTTGATGTTCCAACAACCATAAGCTACTTTGCAAAATTTTTTGGTAGGTCAAATCTGCAGAAAAATGACTTCCAATGGGCAAGGAATGAGCCATGACGATCATCGAGGGGACTTCATGAGTAGGAATATAGTGGAGCCAAACACCCAAAGGGTCCACATAATAAAGTTGACCAAAGATAATACAAAAGCATTGACTATAACTAGCTAGCTTTTGGCAAGCTATATTAGAGACCAAGTAAGGTGGATAGCCCATAGTGAGAAAAATCATCAATGTATCGTAGTAGAAATTTGCAATTGGTAAGGTAACAATTGATGAACTCAGTTGGACAGTTGTATAGATAGCTAGAGAAGAGTCGTCCACCCCTATCGAAGCTTCATCAGAATCTAATCTGGATGAAAAGTTGGCAATGGCATGTGAAGATCCGAGCCGGTGCACAACATCATAATTGAATCCTTGCGAAAGTAAAACCCAATAAGCTAGACAACCTCCCAGATGTTGTTGTTGCACTAGGTATACTAAAGCTGAGTGATCCACGTGGAAGATAAACGTGTGCCCTAATAAGTAATGCTGAAGCTTTTTGATAGATTTATCCCAAACACTCTTGCCTAGTTATAGAATAATTGCATTAAGCTAGGGTGAGGTGACGGCTAGTATAATAGATGGGCCTGGACCACTTATCCTGGTGTTCCATGAGAATACTAGTGATAGCAATATCTTAAGCATCTAGGAACACATGAAAAGGTAATTACCAATTCGGAGCCTGCAAGATTGGAGCTTGCATCACAAGAGTTTTGAGGTGCTCAAAACTAAGCTCACATTCCTCAATCTAGTGGAACTAACAAGGGGACAAAGTGATCAATTGGGTAAGGGGGATAGTCAAATGAGCTAGCCACTAGAGATGTTAGCCATGCTAGTGGATTTGACCGAGGAAGCACATAACTTACTTAGGTGTTTTGGGTGGGGGTGTGTCTAAGATAACTTGGACTTTATCAAGAGTTTACCACAGGCAATGATAAAGATGGATTTATGGGGATTCAAGCATAGTCCTTATTCTCGGCATTTGAGAAAATAGCAACAAAGATGCTATAGGTGAGAAGTTGTGTCACCAGAGAAGGAGAAGTAATCTAGATAAACTCTCATGAAACTCATTAGGTAGGGTGAAAATATTTATTGCATACAACATTGAAAAGTGCTTGGTGCATTGCAGAGGCTGAACCACATCACCGTACATGCGTACACTCCCCAGTTAACAATGAAGGCAATTTTAGGTATATCAGCCTCAACCATCCTAACTTGGTTGTAGCCACTGTAGCCATCTAAAAATGAATACATTTCTTTGCCAGCTACATCATCCAACATGCTATCTAAGAATGGCAATGGAAATGGATCGCGGATAGTGGTTGCATGTAATTTTCTATAATCGACACATATGCAAAGCTTCTTGTTCTTTTTAGGTACGATCACAATAGGGCAGATCCATTTTGCATGTTCGACAAGGAGAATAAACCCAACACATAATAAGCTATCGATTTCCTCCTTAACCTACTGAGTATAGTAAGGATTCATGCGATAACTTTGTTGTTTGATTGGTCGAGCATCGATTTCAATACCACCCAATGTTGGTAAATTCGAGGATCTAGGCCTTTCATTTCTCGATAGTCCCAAGTAAAAACATCAGCAAATTCTTTTAATAGAGCTAAGAGATCCTCTTGAAAGGTCGAAGTCAGGTCAGCTTTGATTTTGACGGGACGTGGATTAGTATCATCACCTAGATGACATGTCACTGATCGATCTTCTGACACATAAAATTGCCATGCTGTAGAAGGTTCACCCTTAGAACCTCAAAGGTATTCTATAATTCTAGAATGCCCACTAATTTCCAAGCGTCATCACCAGAGTCATCTGCAAAAGGTCACATCGTATAGGTTATCGGAGACCACTAGTCTAGCACTTGTTGTAAGTCTACCATCCCAAGGGAAAGTAAATCCTTATTGGCTATCAGAAAGGCCTCATCTTCATCATCTAAAAGTCCATCTAACATATGAACAGGTTTTGCTATGTAATTTTGTGCATGGATTTTGCATGGTTTCATATCATCTAATGGGACTACATATCTATGGTGGTTACTTTTAAAAACAAGTTCATATGAGGACTAGTCTTGTAACACTTTGGCTTGCTTTAGCCAAGGCCGCCCAAACAAAAGGTTGTACTCTAAGCTAGATTCTAGACGTTCCATAACAACAAAAGTAATTTTAAACACTACACCCTAGAATGTGATAGGGATGTCATGCACTAGGCCCACCAGGTGGACTCTTGATTGATCATCCATCTTTACGAAAAAATTGATTGGTTCTATATTATTCCAGCCCAACTTTTTGCAAATTGCTCTTGTAGCTATGTTAACTCCAGACCCGCCAGCAATAAGGACCTATGAAATTTTATGATTCTTAAACCAAACAGTAATGATTGGGACTGCGTAGTCTACCATAGAGTCGGACTCTAGGTTGATCATTGCCGTGGCTAGTGCTCGAGTTGAACTTGGATCAATTTGTTGGAACTACTGTCGAATGCAAGGGACTAATGTTAGTAATTGTCCCAATGGAATAGTAATCAGAGCCTTTGCTAAAATATCCCACACCAAATTGGGACTAGGCAATTTTGATGTGGTTTTTGATGATGTCACTGGTTGCACTATCACTAGTTCCAATGCAGACTTCACTCATTGATCCTCCTTTTGCCAAGTCATAGGTATGGGATCTAGGAAAACTGAACGTTCCTCTTGAGCCCACTTGGATGCTTTTACAAATTTTCGTTGTTTTTCTTTGAAACCTCACTTAAATACTTCTGCAATAGGGTGGAGCATTTTGCTCAATCGTGTCTATATTGCTACTGTTTGGGTGTCTACATCCATAATGTAGAACATATTTGCCATCGGATTTTGCCTATCCTTTTTGCATTTATCGTATTCACGAGCCTCCTTGCAATGTCAACGGATATGGCCAACTTCTCTATAGAAATGACATCATGCTAGGGTAGGACCATACTACTACTTGCTTGTCCCTAGTTTCAACATGATTGGCCAAAATTCCCTGTCCGGGGTACTCTATAATTGGTATAAGCTAAATATGCTATATTTCATAAGTGGGGTGGTACATAACTTGTGGATGGTTCTCCTTATTCTTGAAT
>CM035410.1:53414146-53421646 GCA_020310875.1 Ceratopteris richardii
GTTGGTGGGAATTTATAGTTTTTCGGTGATAGTGTGGTAATCCCTGGTGGATCCTTATTACGTACACCAATGTTTGGGGCAAATTGGCCTCCTTTTGATACCACAACTAAGGATAGGCTATTTGATTTGGAGATACACAAGAGATTCAACGCTATTTTCGAGCCGGAAGGTGAGCAGTCTGATAATACAGATTTTGAAGGACAAGGCACACCCCCTCAGAACTCAAGAAATAGTAGCGGTACCAATATTAGCACCATGAGTGGTCAACAACAGCAACAACAATAGCAACAGCCACATCCAATCATTCCACTTCGGCCGGTTCCAACAGGGGTGACATACACAAAGTTCGGTGGATTTCCAGGGGATGATCCTGATGCACATGTGCACACATTTGAGATCAATTATGCAGTATTAAACCACCCACCTGACCCGGCGTACAAGGCCATCATATTTTAGGCTACATTGGTCAATGAAGCAGCGAGGTGGCTAACAGAGTATGATATCAACCATTTCGCTAACTATGATGATGTGAGAGACGCGTTTTTACAGAGGTTCCGATTGAAGAAGAATCCTGCCGAAATCTTCGACTATTTGGAGAACAATCGACAGAAGCCGCACCAGACTGTTCAGGAATATGCAACATTGTTTAGAACTCACTTAAGACAACTGCCTTTGGCACAGGCTAATCTATCGGATGATGTTATAACCCAGTGGTTCATTAACGGTTTGACCCCACAACTAAGACAAATAATGATCATCGTTGTGTGGGGGCTATGACACTAGATGTTGTTATTGCGATGGCCCTACAACTAGAGCATAAAGTTGGGGGTTTCACCGAAGACTTGGAGTGGCTGAAGGCTAGTAAGAACGTAACAGATGATCTGGCTAAACAGATGTATTGGACCAAGTGCAAAAATCCAGGGCACACCAGTGCTACATGTGCCCTTAACCAGATGTATTGTGCCATCTACAACAAAACAGGACACTCAACGGAAAATTGCGCGTATAATGCCAAGGTGCAGGGGCAAGTAGCTGTAAATGCCATCATACAGGAACCAGGTCAGCCAGCAGCCCATTACGTGCCACCACAGATGCGAACCAATCAGTCACAAGGATATCGGAATTATAGGGGTCATCGGAACACCAATTTTAATTCAAATCGATGGCAGGCAGGTACACCAACGGAAGGTACTTCTCTACCATCACCTCAATGTCATTTTTGCAGCGATTCTGCAAGGATGCAGCAGAGTACGACAAAAGGAAGAAGGAGTGACAGAATCCAATGACCAACATGGTCTATATTTCACCAATTGAATCATAAGCAGTAGCGGTTCAGACTCGATCAGGTAAGCAGTTACAACCCGTTGCTGAGGTGTTCGAGCCTGGTATCTACGAGCAGTAGCGAATGTATACAAGGGCTAGTCAATGGACAACCAAAGAGCCAATGGTGTTTCCTGATCCAATTCCGGTAACATAGGTTCCCCTACCTAAGGCAAGAGTGAATGAACAAACTACTGCCCCAGCAACAGTAGAATCATCATCAGAATCGGTGAGAAAAACGATCCAAACAGATCAGGTATGGGATATTCTAACCAAGGCTTCAATTACACTCCCTTTGGGACAGTTGCTCGCCTTAGTGCCAGGAGTCAGGCAGCAATTCCAACAAGAGGTTAGTCTTGGATCTTCCTATACTCCGACGACTGCCACAATACAACCGGAAGCTGATTCTACGGTGGATCATTCAGTTCCATTGATCACTGTTTGGCATAAAAATCACAAGATTACTCCAGTGCTAATTGATGGCGGTTCAAGTGTGAATATAGCAATGACAGCACTCTGCAAGCAATTGGGGTGGACCCAAATCGAGCTCGTATAATTTTTTGTACGAATGGAAGACCAATCCCGAGTCCATCCGGTGGGACTAGTACGAAATATTCCGATTACCTTGCAGGGTATCACGTTTAAAATGACTTTTGTAGTTCTCGAACTACCAGAATCCAACCTCGACTACAATCTATTTTTCGGCCGACCATGGTTGAAACAAGACAAAGTGGTACAGGATTGGTCCACACAGGAGTTAACTTTCAAAGATAACCACCGTAAATATGTAGTTAAATTCGATGCCATGCAGCACTGCGAGCTTCATGCAAGACCTTATGTAGAGGAGCTGGTCCACATGTTGGATGGCTTATCTGACGATGAGGAAGAGGCATTTCTGAAGACCAATAAGGATCTGATCTCATTAGGTACTGTAGATCTCCAGTCGGTCATAGACAAGTGGAGTCCGGCCGCTTGCACGGTGGTACCAGTGATCGGAGATGCAGCTACAGATGATAGTGTCGCTATGGATGGAGCCACCCTACATCACCTTTTGCAGTCAGCTGATGATCTGGTAAAACCTCAACAATTTTATGTACCAGAAGATCAGTTAGTAACATATAATTTGGGTGATGCGGTCAACCCACGACCCGTCAAGATTAAGGCAGGATTGTCAGAGACATTTCAAGATGATTTGATACGACTCCTGCGTGAGTTCATGGAGATATGAAAGGTCTGGACCCGCGGATTTATCAACATCGGGTAGTGCTCAAACCAGAAGTGAAGCCAATCAAATAGTCCAGTTATCGAATGAACCCCAATTATGTAGCTCAGGTCAAAGTAGAACTCGATTGGTTATCGAAGGTGGGATTCATCATACCAATCGAGCATGCTGAATGGATATCTCCAATCATGATCGTCCCGAAGAAAAATAAACAGCTGCACATCTGTGTTGATTACCGAAAACTGAATGCTGCTACTGTACCGGATCCATTTCCTCTCCCCTTTCTGGACACAATGCTCGACCGGGTTGCAGGGCACGAGATGTATTCATTTTTGGATGGTTATAGTGGTTATAACCAAGTGAGGATGGCTGAACAGGACATACCTAAAACAGCCTTTATCACAAACTGGGGTGTTTATGCTTGTACGGTAATGTGGTTTGGGTTAAGGAATGCTCCAAGTACGTTTCAATGATGTATGCAAGAAGTCTTTTCACCCTACCTGACTACTTTTATGCAAGTATATTTGGATGACTTTTCCTTATTTGGCAAGATTGTGGTGCACTTGTATCATTTACGGTGCTGCTTTGAAAAATGTCGCGAATACCGATTATGCTTGAATCCGACAAAGTCAGTTTTTGCAGTATCTTGTGGCAAAATACTCGGACATATTATCTCTGCACAAGGAATACAAGTTGATCCGGATAAAGTTGCAGCCGTGTTGGAGGCTCCAGTCCCCACAACACCGAAAGAAGTTATGCATTTCTTGGGCCAGATCCGGTGGCATGGTAGACATTTACAGTGGTTAGCTCATTTAGCAACACCACTTAATCGGCTTATGAGTAGTCCTCCACGACAGTACAAATGGACTCCAGAGTGCCAAAATGCATTTGATCGTTTAAAGGTGTTATTGACGCAGGCCCCCATTTTTGCAACCACCTGATTGGGACCGTCCGTTACATGTCTTTGTGGATGCATCGCACATAGCTATTGGCAGTGTTCTAATGCAGCAAACTGACAAATGGTTTCAGCCTGTATATTATGCTAGTCGCGGATTAGCCCTTGCTGAAAGGAACTATTCAGTGACCGAACGAGAATGCCTCGGGTTGGTGTACTCTGTGAAGAAATTCCGACATTATTTTTTGGGCCGAAAATTCACCTTCCACGTGGATCATGCCGCACTTGTGTATTTGGTCCGGCAGCAACATTTAGGTGGTCGCTTGGCTCGATGGGTTTTATTATTACAAGAATTCGACTATGAAGTTATTCATCGACCTGGCACAACACATGCATTGGCGGATTTTCTATCTTGGTTGGATTCCGGTGAAGCTTCGGTGGGGGTTGATGACACTACACCAGCAATTTACACTACGGAGTCAACTATTGAAGAATCTACCGAACCTCTTGTTCCTCCTACATACTAGGATACGTTACTCACTTTTCTAACTGACGGGTGTCTTCCTCCTCATACTCCCCCTGCTTTGCAGCAGAAATTTGCAGTTTACAGTAGCAGATTCCGATTGATTGTAGGCCAACTGTACTACATGGATCATACTGGTGTTTTACTTCGATGTATTCCACCACATGAAGCAGAATCGGTTATTGCTATGGCTCATTCATTACCCTCGGGTGGACATTTCGTAGCTAATCTTACTCATCGTAAAATTTTGCAAAGTGGGCTGTGGTGGCCTACCATGTACAAAGATGTGACTCAATTTGTGCAGCAGTGCGATACCTGTCAACGGTCTGGAGAGCCATTACATCGACACTTCTTTCCCCTTCAACCTGTCTTACCGCTGGAACCCTTTCAAAAGTGGGGTCTAAATTTTATTGGTCCCATAACACCTCCAGCTACTCTCACCAATAATCGCTATATCTTGACCTGTACCGATTACGCCACTCGATGGGCGGAAGCTTGGGCATTACGGTCGGCCCCAACTGTTTCGGTGGCAAAATGCCTGATGAAGGACGTCTTCCCGCGTTATGGACTACCTCTGGAAATAGTGACAGATCAAGGAACACATTTTGCAAACCGCTTAATGCAAGTACTGACTCAGACTTTTCAAATTGTCCATAAATTCAGCTCACCGTACTATCCACATGCCAATGGTTTGGCGGAAAGTACCAATAAGACTTTGTTGACTATGCTCTGCAAATTGCTTTTGGAATGTCCGAAACGTTGGGACCAGTTACTACCTGCAGTTTTTTGGGCTTACCGGACTACTTACAAAGTTGCTATTGGCATGACCCCATTCAAGCTTGCTTATGGATTGGAAGCCATTGCACCGATGGAAGTAGTAGTGCCGAGTTTATGCGTTGCCTTAGCTCAGAAATTGCTGCCAGAAGACTCTTTGCCATTTCGGTTGGATGCACTCAGGGCATTGGATGAACAGCGCTGGGAAAGCTTCATGAATCTTCAAGAAGTTCAGCTTCGTCAAGCCAGTACCCATGATCGGTTCCTCAAGTCTCCTGTGTTTACTGTGGGCCAACTTGTGTTATTTTATAATGCTAAAGCAAATCGATCTGCTAGAAAATTTAAATTACGGTGGTTCGGTCCTTACCGGATTAGTGAGCAAGTGGGACCCGCTACTTTTCGGTTGACTACATTGATCGGAGTTTCCCTTCCCAAAGCGATTAATGGTTCAAAGTTATGCCCATATCACCAACCGACTGATCACCGCTGACATGTTCTTCGGTTTTCGGCGTGTCACTTATTTTCTTTTTATTTCCTTGTTTCGGCTGAATATAGACCGTCAATCTCCTCGTTTTAATATCTAAATATGATTAATCACCACCTTGTGTTATTGTGTCTGCTCATGCATGCACGCCATAATTATGAAGGTTATCATTTCAATATTGCGCGATGATTAGGGTTTTCGATCGCCTCATGTTGTCTGTGTGTCTACTTAATCTTGTTCCTTTTATTGATAATCGCTCTTGTGTCTGTGTGTTTCTGTGTTCTTTGTTTTCTGTGTTCTTGTGTCCTCGTGCGCGCCATGGAAGCACTAGCCAATGTCGCTACCTTCCGTGAAGGACTCACCCGTGAAGTGAGTGAGTATTTGCGTATCCGTGGTCTTTTGAACTTCGCTGAATTGCCATCAACCATTTTATGCGCAGATTATTTCCGCTATTGCTGCCACACCTGCTACGGAGTAGAGTTGGCCTATCCTTTGTTTACCGTCACGAGTCGTGATCACTTTGGCTTCGTTTGCCGATGCCTTCCGACTTCCTCGGGATGGATTGGAGAATGGTCCACTCCTTCTTGTAGCCACCACGACCTGGTTATTTCCACAGCACTCATCTAATGAGTACGCCATTCTGTGTCATCCTGACCCTGAGCGTACTGCTTTACAGTTTTTAGTCGCGATTTTGAACTTGCAAAAACGCACCTACGGTATCTCGCGCCCATTCTACTCGATGATAGATATGGCTTCTTGCGAGTCTGTTAATTTTGCATCTTTTTATTTTCGGCGCATTCACCGTGAATGTGTTACGGTTATCAAATAGGTCAATAAGGGTGACCTTCCGCGTTCGCGTCTACCCCATATCCTCACTTTTCTTTTTCCAGCCATTCAAGCCGCGCAATCCCCGCCAAACGCTCCCTTCCTGTTGCATGAAGAATCTACTTGGATGATCGAAGATGAGGAAGATGATGATGCAGATCTTTTTCAACTCCTTCATCGGAAACACAGATGTATAAGTCCCTCTGAGAGCCAAGTGCAAGGATCCAACGCTGGACATGAAGAAGAGGTCTTCCACGACACCGCTACCTCCATTCATGTTGATTCTTCCGCCCATTCTTCTCCAATCTAGCAGCAAGAACAAGGTGCTTCCACCACCGACTCTGAAGAAGTTTCTTCTCGAGAGGATTCTCATCAGCAGAATCAAGATGTTGTTCAAGCAATTATTGTAGAGATTCTCAATGAAGTGATTGCTCTGGTTGATGCTGTGATTGACCGAACGGAAGCGACAAAGCAGTAGACCACCGGAATAGTGCTGGTGCCTAACATTCTTATCCCACTTTCTTCCACCATGAACACTGTTGAGCCCATTGTCCCAGTCCAGCTTGTTGTTCCCGACGTACCCAATTCTCCATCTTCTTCTCTCGACTATTCTCCACCATCTTCCCCTCATCTGTTTTCCGCTTCTATATCCAAATCCCTTCCTACTCTTCCTTCTCCAATCTCGGTGTTTCATGAACTCGAATCTATGGGTCGACTTTTGATCCAATTCTCGCAGCAGTTACCAATGCAACTGAAGATGGCAACCGACAATATCAGACAGGAGCTGCTGCACAAAGTTGATGTTTTAGAGGCTGATATTGCCCCATTATAGGAAGAAGCAGATGCCGTTAAGGCAGACAACCATGCTTTGAAGATGCAACTTCAAGCTAGGATTGCAGAGCAAGACACATTGATTGCACAACGCGATGCAGCATTGGCAGAGTTAAAAGCCAAGGATGTTTTGTTAACTGCTCGTGATGAAGAGATCAAGCAGTTAAATCAGTTGGTACAGGATAAAGAAGATGCTCGAGTGGCGATTGGCAATTTGTTGGAGGAAACTCAACTACATCTTGATGAGGTCGTGCAAAGAGGACAGGAGATGGCTACTTTAGCTAAGCAGACTAATGCAGAACTCCAGGCCGCAACTGCCGATCTGTTTCAGGCGAATTCTGCTCTCAAAGCCCAGACGAGTTTAACCATTCAACTTCAGAAGGAGATAGCAGGGATTAAGAAAGGAAGAGATGCTTATTATCAAACCATTCGATATTAAGCTCAGGAGCTGGAACAAAGAGAAAAGCAGCTAGGCTTTCAAGCAGAGTGACTATCCAGAATAGATGGACAAATTAATGATATGAGATTGAGCCACAATGCAGCCCTTGCCAATGACTTTTACTTGCAAGAAACATTTTTGCAGACCCAGACTGAAGTTCTGGAGACTCAGGTCATTGCGGCAAGTT
>CM035410.1:53434146-53546646 GCA_020310875.1 Ceratopteris richardii
ACACGTAGACCTACACGTACACGTACACGTAGACCTACACGTACACGTACACGTAGACCTACACGTACACGTACACGTAGACCTACACGTACACGTACACGTACACCTACACGTACACGTACACGTACACCTACACGTACACGTACACGTACACCTACACGTACACGTACACGTACACGTACACGTACACGTACACGTACACGTACACGTACACGTACACGTACACGTACACCTACACGTACACGTACACGTACACCTACACGTACACGTTCACGTACTCGGGGTGATAGGCCGATGAGAATCGAAGCTGAGTGCCTAAAATGGAGAAAAGTTCCCGCCATAAGTCGCTCATGAATCTAGTATCCCGGTCTGACACAATAGCCAAGGGAAGGCCATGATACTTAAACACTTTTTGGAAGAAAGTCTGTGCTACCACCTTTGCCGGCATAGGTGGCTTCATCGGTATGAAGTGTGCTTGTTTAGAGAAATAATCCACTACAGCCATGATTGCATTATGCCCATCGGATGCTGGTAGATCTGTTATGAAATCCATGCTGACCATGTCCCAAGGACGGTTCGGAACGGGCATGGGTTGGAGTAGGCCTGCCGGTTTTATCTTCTGCTGTCTTACGAGTTGGCAGGTCGGGCATGTTTGAACATACTCAATCACGTCGTCTTTCATCTTCGGCCAAAATACATCCTCCTTTAAATGTTCGTAACTTCTTCTTTGTCCTCCATGTCCGGCTAATTGACAATCGTGTGCTTCCCATAAAAGCATCCTCTGTATTTCTGCATTGTCCGGTATGTAAATCCTTCCCTTTCTATATAGCATGTTGTTCATAATCGTGTATTTTCCTTTATGATCTAAGCCTGAGTGTACATCTTTGATGATCCTTTGTATATCCGGATCGGTTTGTTGCAACTTACGAATTTGAACTTTTGTCTTACTCTCGGCCATGGAAATTGCGGCCAGCGTCGGTCTTCTACTCAGGGCGTCTGGCATGACGTTTTGCTTGCCTGGTTTGTGAATTATGTCTATGTCAAATTCAGCCAAGAAATCTTGCCACCTTGCTTGCTTGGGAGATAACTTAGGCTGAGTACAGAAATACTTGAGCGAAATATTATCGGTGTAAATCTTTGTGTGTTTATCTTGCACATAGTGATGCCACTTTCGCAAACAGTGGATCACCGCGAGCATCTCCTTCTCATGAGTGCTCCATCTTAACTCTGTACGTGAAAATTTGTGTGACTCATAAGCCACAGGGCGTCCTTTATGCATAAGGACCCCTCCAATTGCCAATCCTGATGCATCTGTGTGGATCTCGAACTCTTTGTCAAACTCTGGCAACTTCAACACAGGGGCTTCGCACATCACCTGTTTGAGTTGCTCGAAAGCATCTTGTTCCTTAGGCCCCCACACAAAGCAACCCTTTCCTTTAGTTAACTCTGTGAGCGGAGCAGCCACTTTACTGAAATCTTTGATGAATTTTCTTGGAAACTGGCAGAACCCTATGAACTCTCTCACTTCTCTGACTGTTCTAGGCGGTGCCCATTGACGAACTGCTGTGATCTTATGAGGGTCTATCATCACTCCTTTGTCTGAAACCATGAAACCTAAAAATTCAACTGAGTTCATGGCAAACTCGCACTTTTCTGGCTTGGCATAGAGCTGTCTTTCTCTTAGGCGTTGAAGGACGGCCCTTACGTGCTCTAGGTGTTCCTCAAGTGTGCGGCTGTATATCAAGAGATCGTCTATGTAGATGATCAGGAACTCATCTAACATATCTTTGAATCCATCATTCATCTCTCGGCAAAACGTGCCTGGAGCGCCTGTGAGTCCAAAAGCCATGAACAACCACTCGTAGCTGCCGTAGCGCGTCCTGAACGCCGTCTTTTCAATATCCTGCTCTGCTATGCGAATCTGATGATATCCGGATCGGAGATCTATTCGTGTAAAGAATTTTGCCTGACCCAATCGGTCCATCAACTCATCCATAACTGGTACTGGATACTTTGTCTTGACAGTGATCTTATTCAAAGCCCGATAATCCACACACAACCGCATGCTGCCATGTTTCTTCTTGACGAATAAAACGGGAGCACCGTAGGGTGAACTACTGGGTCTAATGAAACCTTGTTGTTCCAGTTCCACCAATTGCCTTTTTAACTCCTTTAGGTCTGTCTCATTCATTCTGTAAGGTGCTTTGGCCGGAGGAGCATGGCCTGGCATGACTTCAATTCTGTGTTGGACTTGCCTGAGTGGTGGCAGCCCGCTTGGTAACTAACTCGGCAAAACATCTTCAAAATCTCTAAGTACTTCATGAACTCTTTTATCGCCAACCTTCATCTTTTCACTTCCCTTTTTGTCTATGTCAATTGGGCTACACTTTATGACGCACAAATGTGCCTGAGCTCCTTGCTTCATCGCTTTTTCCACTTGCTTGGCCGTCAAAGGCCCTTGCGTCTGTTGTCTTTGCTCTGCCCTTGCTGTTGCGGCTACATATTTCAACTTTCCTGCTTCTAAATTCAATTTCTTGTTCCCTTTTCCCTGACTGCTGGAGGGCATACCCTCTTGATACATTGGTGCCTTTCCTTTTCTTTGCCTGTCCGCCTCCTCTTTTGTTGTGGGAGGAGTGACTGTCTTGTGACTTGATTCCTGTGAACTCGATCCTGGGTTCTCTACCTTTCCTGACTTGCCTTGAGCCTCTAACTTTCCCTCTGGGGCTCTTCTCGGACTTCTATGACAGTCTACGACCACTATGTTCCCTTGCATGTCCAACAAAAGTTTATCAATTCCCTTACCCAACATGCTGACCATGTATCGGTCCATGAATGAAAGTCCAACTATTACATCAAATGCTTCCAGTGGCATGACTAAAAAATCTAACTTTGCCGACCACTCCCCCATTGTCATACGGACGTTGAGGGCGATCTTCACATTATCATCTCGACCTTGAGCGAAGGTAACTGACATTTCAGGAAGTTTACTCAAGGCCAACTGCAAACTAGCTGCACACTGAGGCGACATGAAGTTATGCGTCGCGCCTGAATCGACCAACACTGCTTTTCTCTTATTTCCAAACGTTCCCCAGAAATACATATTCTGAATCACTCGTAATGTCATTGGAAAGCACCCTGGCATCGCGGCCACGGTACCTACGTGCGGCGCATTATTCCCTGCTTGTACTTCTTCATCATTGTCATCTAGTTCAGTCAGGACCACATTCGTGTTTCGTCTTTGAGGCTCCTCTTCTACTTGAGCCGTTTGTACCCGCGTCTGATTATTATTGCGAGTACACTGGTGTGTCCAGTGATTCCCACGGCATGTTCTACAGAATGGCCGGGGGTCATTCCTTTGCCATTGGGGCGCTGGCAATGCCCTCTGCTGGTTATTCCCATAATTGTTTTGGTTCCTTTGAACTGGTACATTACCCGTGTTCTGAGTGGTGTTGGCAGGACGGGTGTTTGTGTTGGTGTTCCCCGCACCCTGCTGATTCCTTCGTGGTGAGATGTTCTCGGTCTTGCGCATGCTTTGAGCACGACGGTTGCTCTCAGCATCCTGGTATCTTTCAGCCATGACAATGGCTTCTTCCCAAGTGGGGGGCGACTGTTTTTCTATCTCGCGCCGCGTCCAAACGCTACATCCGTATAGGAACCCATGCAGCCGATCGAGATCATGCATCTCCGTTATCTGCAACATGAGTCTTCTATACTTGCGAATGTATTCGGACAACGGGCCTTCTTGTTTCAAGCCCCTGAGTTTGAAGGATTCATTTTGAGGGATAAAATACTCCTCAAATGCCGCCTTGAACTCCTTCGATGACTTGAATTCCTCCCGAGCGGACTCTGCCAAGAACCAAGCATCGGCATCGTCGGCAAGGAAGGAAGCGGCTATCTTGACCCAATGTCGGTTGCCCACTCTTTGAAGATCGAGGTATTGCTCCATGTCTCGAAGCCATTTGGAGACTACGAGAGAGTTGCGTTTACCCCCGAATTTCTCGGGTGGACACGGTTTGAATCTCCCATAGGAGTCTGAGTCGCTTCCATCATCAGAGGAGGAGACGGGTCGGCGTCTTCGGGTCTGTGGCCGACGGCCCTGCCTAGTCGTTCTTCCCGAGGTTTCGCCCTCCTGTAACTCAGGTTGCTTCCCCTTATCTTGGTCCTCCTTTGGTTCGACTGGCACTTTTAGAAGCTGCGCTAAACTGGCAATGGTGGACTCAAGACGGTCCATGCGAGTGTCCTGAGCCATCATCCATTCCATCGCTAGCGGTTCCTCTTTATCTCTTTCCAACGTCCCAAAATCGTAATTCCGGGTGGGAGGCGGGGTTTGCTGACGCCTCCCCTTATTCCTCCGTTTTTCCCTTCCTGTTTCTTTGTGGCCGCCACCGCGTGGCTCCACGTCGCTGAAAAAGATGTCGTTGCCTTCACCCTCCATCACGGTGTACTAAGTAGAACGTTAAGACTCGGTCCCCAGCACTGGTGTGACAACTGGTCCGTTCTCTCTTCCAAGGCCGCTTGGGTCGAGCGAGGCTCTGATACCAACTGTGATAAAATGAAAGCAAGCACCCCGGGCTCGCTCGACGACTTGCACCGGCCCGTCGGTAGGGTGACTTACTTGAGTGTTTTGTTCGCTTACTTGAAAGCGGAATATCACCGTTTGAATGAAAAACCAACTTGCATTGAAAGAGAACGATTACAAAAGAGATGGCCTAAGCCGGCCCGCGTTGAACGTCGCGGGTGAACGTTTACAGTGAGCCGGCCCGCGTTAAGCGTCGCGGGCAAACGCGTTACAACGGCCCCTCGATGGCACAACGGCGCTTTCGAGAGGTGCGTACGGAGGGGACTAGCACGAAGGCTACCGAACGTTGATCGCAGAGATTGCTTGGTTCGCTTTGGTCACTTGGGTCGGAGGCTCACCATGTCCCCCTATAGTTGCGCACAATTTGGCGCCGGTCGGCAAACCACACAAGCACCAAAAAGGCCTAGATAGAAATACAGGGGGGGGGGCTCTTGCCCACGGGTTGTCACACTACACGTACACGTACACGTACACCTACACGTACACGTACACGTACACCTACACGTACACGTACACGTACACCTACACGTACACGTACACGTACACCTACACCTACACGTACACGTACACCTACACGTACACGTACACGTACACCTACACGTACACGTACACGTACACCTACACGTACACGTACACGTACACCTACACGTACACGTACACGTACACCCACACGTACATGTACACCTACACGTACACGTACACGTGCACCTACACGTACACGTACACGTACACGTACACGTACACCTACACGTACACGTACACCTACACGTACACGTACACGTACACCTACACGTACACGTACACGTACACCTACACGTACACCTACACGTACACCTACACGTACACCTACACGTACACCTACACGTACATGTACACGTACACCTACACGTACACGTACACGTACACCTACATGTACACGTACACGTACACCTACACGTACACGTACACGTACACGTACACGTACACGTACACGTACACTACACGTACACGTACACTACACGTACACGTACACGTACACGTACACGTACACGTACACGTACACGTACACGTACACGTACACGTACACGTACACGTACACGTACACGTACACGTACACCTACACGTACACGTACACGTACACCTACACGTACACGTACACCTACACGTACACGTACACCTACACGTACACGTACACGTACACCTACACGTACACGTACACGTACACCTACACGTACACGTACACGTACACCTACACGTACACGTACACGTACACGTACATGTACACGTACACGTACACGTACACGTACACGTACACCTACACGTACACGTACACGTACACGTACACGTACACGTACACGTACACCTACACGTACACGTACACGTACACGTACACGTACACGTACACGTACACGTACACGTATGTTGGAAGATGCATTTTTGGAAACCTTTTTTGAAGGAAAAATATTGTAAAATGATAGAAATTTGTAGAAATATTTATGCAATTGTTGTAAAAATAAGGAAGAGTCTTCCTTATGTAGGATAGAATCTTATGTATTTTTGCTAGAATTTTTGGAAACTCTTAGATAGCATATTTTTAGAATAATAGAGGAAAGGACCAAAATTCAAGTGTGAAAGAGGACACTTGAAAATGTATATAAGTCAATTTTCTCTATTTTGGAGAGGTTGGTTAGTCATTTGTACATGCTATCAATAGAGAAGAGAGAGTTTCTACTGAAATCGTGTTTTCTCTTATTGTGTGTGTTTCCTTTGATGTGAGAGCTTGTTTCTTGCTTTATCATGGAGATTTGTGAGTTTCATTTGTGTAATGCTGAGTAAGGTGTATGAAGAGAGATGATTACTGATGTATTGAGTGAAGAAGGATTGAAGAATACTGCAGAAATGTGAAATTGAAGAATGCTGCAGAAATGTGAAAATCGTCTACTGGTACAGAATCGCGATTGTCTCGTCTCTGTGGTACAGGTGATATTTTCCAATTCTGATTTCATATTTGTATTCTGATGAGAAAATAACATGAAATAGACACAAAGATCATAGAAAATGATGAAGATATGCTCTAGATAAGGTAAACCCTAGATATTTCCTCTTCATTTTCATTTTCTCAGAATTCCAGCCATCAATCTCTTATTTCTATGAATCTATCATCTAGAAGGGGCTGTGGTCTTATGGATATTCCCAGGATTGACAAAATAAAGATGATTTGTTGATTCTTTTGTACTTCATGATTGGAGAGGATAACTCCAAAGTCAATAACAAACACAAATATAGTCAGAAAATTGTGGAAAAAGTAATACCTTAGTTAGGAAATTGTGACAAACACTCTGTTGAGTTTGAGATTGAGAAAATTAATTGAATGATACTTAGATCTGGAAACAAACTTTCTAAACAAGACCTAACAAGGAAGGAGACAGAAACAGTAAAAGGCAAAGGGCAAGAAAGAAGTTTAGGGCAAGAAAACAACATGGAAAACATAAATGAAACAAATGAGCCTATGGAAACTGGGGATTTTAGAAATATCCTCAAGTACATGTATACAAATAGGTTTGGAACCTATGTATATCAGGATGGAATGCATAAATTTCTCATTAGATTGAGAAATTTAGAAGTTCCTCTGAATATAACCCCTGTAGCTCAATTCAAAGATGGGAGATATGAAGATAGGCAAGGATGTGTGTACATATTCTCTCAAGACCCAGAAAATTCAAATGATCTAGGGCAATGTACTGACAAAGGACCTTGGGAACATAACATGGAGCAGACAAATTTACCTAGGCCAAATGAAAACTATACCGGTAATGAACAACAACATGGGAGGAGGACACAGATTTCCCCAAATCCCTTTGACAAGGAACCAGAAGGATATAATGACTTCCCACTCAGAAGAAGATCCCATTGGCAGCCTCAGGGTAGAATGCTTAGACCATACCAAGTTGCCAAATGTATGAAGAACCAATATGAGGGTTATTCAGATCCTCATGCTCATGCTGCAGAATTTAGGCAATTGATTAGAGCTGAAGAGGTAGAAGATTACAAAGTACAATTTGAGGCATTTGGTCTAACCCTAACAGGACCAGCCTTATCTTGGTTCATTCCTTTGAGAAAGGAAATGTACCAGGATATTGAATCTTTCTTAGAAGCCTTCATTGGGGAATTCTCTAAGACCGGGATAAAACATAGTACAACCACATTGATACATAGTTTCAAACAACAAAAGGATGAAAATGTTAGAGAAGCAGCCAGAAGATTTAAACAATACATTGATAGATGCCCAAGAGAGGAAGTACCTTCCATGGCAAAACAAGTATCCTTATTCATTGAGGGTTTGAGAAGTGCCCAACTAAGAACCCTAGTGCATTATAGAAGATGTCCTGATTTAGCAGCCTGTGTAAAGGAAGCAATAGATTTGGAGGACAACAGAGGTCAAGATCTGTTAGCATTTGATCAACCTAGATCATATGAAGACAAAATTCCTCCAGCAGAAGAGTTGGCTCAGGCTATTGCTAAAGCCCTAGAGGTAAGCACTAAAACTAATCTGATGAACTCTAGGATAGACACAAATAAAAAATGTTACATTTGTGGAGAAAATCATCTGGCACAACAATGCCCATATCAGAGGCCACCACACTTACAAGATAGGAAGACACTTAAGTACTGTACACTAGAGAGAAAATGGACAAACCACACCAGGGAGGAATGCTTCTATAACAAACAACCCATCAAGGAAAGAGATTATATGGCTCAAAGGGAATCAGGCTATACTGAACAACCAAGACCTGTGCTTGGACAACAACCTCCTATACCAACTAATGTGGTACCAATCAAGTATACACCAATAGAGGAGGGAAATTCAAGACTAAGATCACCATATAAGGAAGAATATCAATGGAGTGAGGGATATCAAGAAGATTGGGAAGAATATGAAATAAGGGAACCTGAGTTAAAAGCCCTAGACTTGGGAAATGGGAAAATTGAAATGGACACAGCAACATTCATGTATATTACCAACAATTACATGTCCAACCAAAAACCTCAATTCAAAGGGGGACCAAAGATAATTTGTTATAGGTGTGGGGGAGAGCATTTCATTAGAGACTGTCCGCAACCTCCTACATTGAGAATAGAGGGAGCCTACTGTAAGGATTGTGGCAGAGAACATTTGATAAAAGATTGCCCAAAGAATCCCCAAAAACAACAGAACACACCTAATAACATACCTTTAAAAATAGTTAACATTATGGAACAGGAAGAATTGAGTGAAAATGACCAAGTTGGAATAAATATTATAACAAGGGCTCAAGCTAAGCAACAAGGAACAATTAAGGAACAAAATGAAGGTTCAGCCTCAAAGGTGAAGAGAAATAGACAAAAAGGGAAATGGGAAAAGAAGAGAAGGATGGGCAAAAATTTGGAAGAAGACAATCAGGATCAGTCAAAAAGTACTCCTCCTCAAAAGACACAAAATCAGTCTGAAATAGGAAGTTCTCAGAGTCTAGAAACCCTAATCAAAGCATATAAGGGAAGGATTCAAGAAGGACCAAGTCCTACAGATCATGCAGTGGCCTATCCCATACCAGAGTTAGAGCATGAAAGGATGCAAAAATGCAAACAAATCATTCAGGAAGTACAACTCAGAATGGGGGAAGGAAGTAGCTCGCAGAGAACAGTTGAACAACTTGAGAAAACGAAAACAAGGGAAAATGCTAACAAAAAAGAAAATCCACAAATAACATTCCAAATGATTATAGATGAACAATGTAGCATTACATGTCACACAACATGGGAAGAACTGTTGAAACAAAATCCTCACTTACAAAACAAAATCCTCACTTACAAAACAAAATGAACAAAGGGGAAACAATATCTGGAAACCTTCATTCACCATTACAAGAATTAGAGGAATTATGGTATATTCCTATTGATAAAATAAGAGGGTATTGTGAAGGGGAAGAAGGAAATTCAACCCTAAGAATACAATATGGAAAAAACTTTGCTAAAGCCATTTTGGATAGTGGATCAGGAGTGGCCATAATGACTAGACAAACTTGGGAGAAATGGGGAAGCAATGAATTACTACCCACTAAGATGAGATTGCAACTTGCAGATGGGCATATAGAAAAACCCCTAGGTATTTGGGAAAAAGTAATTGTGGACATATGTGGAACAGAAATAGAACATACTTTTGCCATAGTAGAATTTCCACAATCCACTTCATATGAAATCATACTAGGAAGGCCTTTCATGAGACAAATGCAAATTGTGCAGGATTGGGGTAATGATTGTTTATATCTCCAAAGCAAAGGAAGAATAACAAGAGTGAACTTAAGAAATGGGCACTATTGTGATATATCTCCTCAAGAATGGTACAAAATACATCAAAATCAAGAAGAAAGTGAGGAATCAGAGTTGGAGGATCAGGAAGAGAGTGAATCAGCAATATGGAAGTGTAACATAATAAGAAACCTCACCAATAGAAAAAGGAGACTGAAAAGAGAAGATTGTGTGGAAGGAAGAAAAGTGCAAGATGAAAGTTATGTGCCACAACAATTTAAGGATGAAGAGTTTGAGCCCTACGGGTGGAACCAAATTTTGGCTACCATGGACATAGCCAGTGAGGAGTATGTAGGAGTGGAATTTCAAAATGAAGAAGGGTTTGATATTTTTCACATTAGTATAAACATGATAAGTGTATCAAAAACAGAGGAGGATCAAGATTCAGAAATGGTATTAAAAAAAGGAAAAACAAAATATTTGGAGATAGTAAAAGCTGAAGATGCAATCAAAGATAAAATCTCAGGCAAATACAAGGAACATAAACACATAGAAATGGAAAAGGAACAAGACATTGAGAAGAAAGAGAAGGAAATAAACAAGGATCAATACTTTGATGTACCAGAAAAATTTAAAACCTATGAAGTGGAAGACAGACTACTTCTAAAAATGAAACCAAAGAGAGAAAAAAAGAAAGGAGAAGCTTATGATAATGAAGAACAAACTAAAAAGATCATGATTACTCAAGAGGAAGGAGAGGAAAGACATATTGTAATAGCTGATGATATGACCATAGAGGAAGAAGAAGCACTAAAGAACCTAGCAAAGAATTATAGGGATGTATTTGCTTACAGTTATAAAGATTTAGAAGGAATTGATCCAAAAATCTGTGAGCACAAAATTCCTATGACTCCAGATGCAAAACCTAGTAAACAGAGACATTATACATTCAATGATAAATACTCTGCCAAGATAAAGGAAGAAATTGACAAGTTGTTGGCTGCTAACTTCATTTATGAAATTGAGTATACTGAATGGATATCACCTATAGTTGTGGTACCAAAAAAGAATGGAAAACTTAGGGTATGCATTAACTTGAAAAAAGTGAATGCAACAACTATAAGGGATAATTATCCATTGCCAATAACAGATCATCTTCTTGAGAGAGTTGCAGGAAAGGAAGTTTATAGCTTTCTAGATGGTTTCTCAGGATACAATCAAGTACCTATAGCCTTGGAGGACCAACATAAGACTGCCTTTTCTATAGAATGGGGGATTTATGCTTTTAGGGTTATGCCCTTTGGATTGACCAATGCCCCAGCAACTTTTCAAAGATTGATGTGTCATATCTTCAAAGAATTCCTGAGAAATGTGATGGAAATCTATGTAGATGATCTGTGCACTTTCTCTTTAAAAAGACAGGATCATATACAAGATTTAGAAAGAATATTCAGAAAATGCAGGACATACAGAGTATGCTTAAATCCTGAAAAGTGTGTATTCTTTGTAAGACAAGGAAGAATGTTGGGTCACATAGTTTCAAAAAATGGAATTTCTACTGATGAGAAGAAGATAAAAGCTATAATAGAGCTTCCAAGACCTACAAATGTGAAGGAACTCCAAACTTTTATGGGACATTGTGGGTACTATAGGAAATTTGTTCACAAATTTGCAGATATAGCTAAACCCTTATATGCCCTCATCACAAAGTTTGAGTGGAATAAAGAATGTGACCAAGCCTTTGAAACATTGAAAACTTGTTTGGTGACAGCCCCAATTCTAAAAACACCTCAGTGGGATAAAATATTTCATGTGCATGTAGATGCTTCAAATTATGCTTTGGGATGTGTGTTGGCACAACCTATAGAAGGAAGTAAAATAGATTTCCCAGTAGCATATGCTAGTAGACAATTGAACATTGCAGAAAAGAACTATACAACCACTGAGAGAGAAGGGTTGGGAATGATATTTGCTGTTAAAAAATACAGACATTACCTATTGGCCAACAAGTTTAAATTCTTTGTGGATCACCAAGCTCTACTTTATTTAGTAAATAAACCATGTCATACAGGAAGAATAGTTAGATGGTTTCTTTTACTAATGGAATTTGAATTTGAGGTGGTGGTTAGACAAGGCAAAACACACTTAAGAGCAGATCATTTGTCTAGAATTCAGTCCAAAGAACCTAGTTCACCCTTAGACGATGACCTGCCAGATACATACCTGTTCAAAGTAGAAAGTGTTCCTGAATGGTCCATATCATTAGTTCCTTTGTTAACCATGGGACCTTGTAAGTCATTAGCAAATAACACACATTTGGTGTTACAAAGCAGGAATTTTATGTTGCTAGCTGGGCATTTGTATCACCTCAATCAGTCAGGTATACTGGAATACTGTACCCCAGAAGAGGAGCAACATGAATATGTAAGAAGAGCTCATTGCTGGAACCCATGTACTCATGCTTCCAAAATAGTCACTTTAAGCAATCTTGCTAGGATGGGAGTACACTGGCCAAATAAAATTCAAGATGTGGAAAGATATGTTGCTAAATGTCAAGAATGTCAAGATTTGCAGAATTCAGATTTAATAACTCTATATTGGTTAAAAAAAAACCCTGAATGGAGTGAGAACATTATTGAAGAATTAAAGAAAAAGGAGAAAGGGAAGCAACTTATAGCTGGTACAGATTCAAGAAATTTACAAGAAATCTCTGAAGAATATCAACTCATAGGAGAACAATTATACAAAAAAGGAATGGATGGTTATTTAAGGATATGTGTTCCTGAAGAGAAGTATTTGGAGATGTTGGAAATGGCACACTGTGGAGTGGCAGGAGGACACTTTTCTAGTGATAGAACAGCCAAACTCATTCTGTATTCTGGCTTTTGGTGGCCGACTCTATTTCTTGATGCAAGAACTTATGTAAAAAGATGTGACATCTGTCAAAGAGTGAGTCAACCAAATAAAAGAGATAACATGCCATTAATCCCATTAATTTCAGCCAGAGCTTTTAGCAAATGGGGATTGGACTTTATTGGACCTATACATCCTCCAGCTAGACAATCTCATGCAGAATACATATTAGTGGCTACTGATTATTTGACAAAATGGGCTGAGGCCAAAGCCACTAAAAGAAATGATGCTCATACAACTGCTAAATTTTTGTATGAAAATATTGTTACTAGATTTGGACTTCCAATTGAATTAGTAAGTGATAGGGGAACTCATTTTTTGAACCAGATCATAGAAAACATGACCAAATATTTCATGATTTGTCATAGTAAGTCAGCCCCATATCACCCACAAGCTAATGGGTTAGCAGAAAGTACTAATAAAGTACTTTGCACTGTATTGTCCAAATTAGTCAACACAAACAGAAATGATTGGGATTCTCAACTTAATCATGTTCTTTGGGCTTATAGAGTGGCATACAAAACTGCTTTAGGGACTACTCCATTCAATTTGGTATATGGACAAAAAGCAGTTTTACCCATGGAATTTCTTATTCCAACATTAAAAGTGGGTAGTCAATACAATTGGACAGGACATGAACTATCTGAGAGGGTCATAGATTTAGAAAAACTGGGAGCTTCTCGACTTCAAGCAGTAATGAGTATATATACAGACAAGAGAAGACAAAAAGCCTACCATGATGTGCATATAAAAGAAAAAGATCTCCAAGAAGGAGACTTGGTTCTGGCATACACAGTCAAGGAGCATCAGAAAAAATTTCAGAAGAAAGGTCATGGGCCATACATTATACATAAGATAAGCAAGAGTGGAGCCATTCAATTAGCTAACATTGATGGAGAAATCATGCCAAATTTTATAAGTGGATGTAGAGTTAAGAGGTATGAGTGTCCATTAACTACTGATGAATGGAGAAGACTGCAAAAGGCTCAAAATAGGAAAAAAGAAGAAGAAAACATCAGAAAGGAGGCTCAACAAGAAGCAAAGGAGAGAATAAGAAAAATGAAAGAATTTAAGGAGGTGTGTTTATGTGAAAGCACTCTAAAACAAAGAGAACATTTGCCTGTGATAGAAATGGATCATCAAAATGAAAACATAAGGGTTTTGGTAGATTCAGGAGCTCAAGTGAACTTGATCAGTTCAGCCTTGGTAAATAAATTTAGCATAAAGAGGAATAAAAGCAGAATGTTGATTAAAACATTAGAAGGAAAAATGATTCAGAGTTTTTCTTCACTTGTTATTAAAGTTAAATTTAATAATGAATATATGAAGATAGATTGTGAAGAGTGGCCAGATCATTTGATGACTGAAAAATTGATTTTGGGACAACCCTGGCTCAAACTAGGTAAAGTTATTTTGAACTTTGAAAAAATGAAGCTCAGTTTGACCATAAATGACAAAAAATTTTTAATGTTTTTTCTGAGTAATGAAAAACAGGAAGTTCATCTAGATGTTCATGACCCAGATATGGAAGGATTTACTTTCTCAATGAAGGACAGGGACATATTGCCACTACAAAATGATCAAGCTTCTTACAATCAAAACCAGCAAGAGAATTCAGGAGTAGAGAAGAATGGTGAGACAAAACGAGGAAGACACTTATTGCCTAATTTGAAACATCAACAAATCAGAACAAGAGGGACATGGAAAGAAGGCATACACCGATATTACTCATTAAAACAGGAAGTTAGAGCAAAATGGGTATGGAGATCAAAAAATGCTACAAAATGTTGGTATGAGAAGCATGGATGTTTGGATGACATAAGGACAATTGCAGTTAAACATTATTGGGTAAAAAAATCAGAATTATGTCAATGGCAGAAAGATCATCCACATTTGACCTATCTTCAGAATTTCAGAACAAAATATTAAAAAAAAAAGAAAAAGAAGAAAAAAGAGAGAAGGATGACAAAAGTATTTTTCTTTTAAACCTTTTCCCCTTAAAAGAGAATTAGGAGGGGAAGAAAAGGAGGACAGAGCAGAAAAAAAAAAAAAAAAAAAAAAAATCAAATGGGTTAAGAAAAACTGGACACAGTGTGTATTTTATTTTGTTTTTAAATTTATAAAGCACAAAGCAAGATATAGGGAGGAGGAAAGTAAATTATTATGGAAAATTTGTATTATTTTGTTTCAATTTTCTATGATCATCTTTTGATTTCTATTTTTTTGAAGTTTTTTTTCATTAATCATTGTTTCCATCATTTCTTTCTTCAAGAATTATTCTCTTTTTGAAAAGGAATGACAAGCAAGGAAGTGACAATTAAAGGAAGCACATTAGACATCTTGCTACACCTGTAATGATCACCTTAATTGAGTCTTTTGAAGAAGCAAAATTTATTTGGAAGACTTTCTTTCTTTATTTTCATGGCAAGAATATTCCAAAAGAAAACATTAATTTTTCTGGATTTTTGTGACTTATATGAGTGGAGTGTTTTCTCTTCTTTTGTATGTTACAAATACATGATGGTGAATACGAAAGAATTACAAATCCATGACTTCAGAGCAGATTCGGTAACTTTGTCTAGAGGACACTGGTTCCTGGATAGTGATGCAGCTGAGGAACAGGTGGACTTAGAATCAGATGAAGAAGCAGAAATTCCAGAAGCTGAGAAGGTGGTAAAGGAACTTAAGGAGACTCTAAACATCATCGGTCAACACATATTCACAGTGGGAGTAGGAGGGTATAAATATACAATGTTGTGCCAGGAATTCTACAGGTTTCAAAGAGTTGCTGTCAATATGAAAAGATGGAAGGCAGTAGGGCTGCACAGAATATTGGAGGAGCCCATCTTTTTCATTGATTTCGAGAGAGTATCACAAGTAATGAACAGTTTGACAGAAATAGGAAGAGGGAATGATGCCTATTTCAGATGCAAAGTCAAAAACAAGGATAACCAGGAAGTAGGTATCACTATCAAGGGAGAACATATCAGAGCAGCACTGCAATTCTACACAATGGGAACCAAACTTGATCCGAGTTTTGTCAAAAAGAATAAGGAAACTTACACAGGATATGCAAAATTCACTGACTTTAAAGGAAGGGAGAATGAAGAATATGCCGTAAGGATGTTTTTACAGTACTTTTGTTTTCCAAAATTACCAAGATATACCATGCCGCATAAGTCAGTGACATTATTGATGTTTAACAACAAGGACAGAACCAAACCTTTTGGAGTAATGGATGTCTCACCATACATCCATGAACAGCTGAAAGAAGCAGCAAAACACTGGGAACAGAAGAAGTTCATGAATGGAGCCCAGTTCTTAACAAGAATCATTTATTATGTTCTAGGGATGGAAGATCAACTGAAATTGGCTCCAGAGGCACAATATTTCAGAAGCCTTATGGCAGGAATCAAGAGTCCTCCAAGGAAAATGACTGAAAGGGAAACAAAAGGACAAACCCGCATGAGGGGAACAGGTATGAAAAGGAAGATGATATCTGAGGAGGTAATTCCTGTAAAGAAAAGAAGGGTGGACCCAAGGAAAGTGGAACTAGAAATGGAGGAAGTAACAAAAGAGGAACATGTGGCAGCTCAAAAGGAGGTACAATCTTCTAGTGAACCTCATCCTCCACAGACAAGTAAAGAACAGCTCTACACTTATCTTACCCAAGGAAACAACAAAAGAGCTATGTATGAGGCACAGTATCAAAAAATGTTGGAAGATTACTCATGCAAAGCTACAGATTGGATCCAAGAAGAAGTGGAGCATTATGAAACATTACATGATGAAATGATGGCAGCTGATACAGAAGAGGTGTTTGTTAAGAAGGAAGTGGAGTTGCTGGCCTACTTCAAGGAATTACAAGGACCTCCAGAGACCGGAACCACTATTGTTGTGAAAAAGAAGGTGCCAAGGAAACCACTTCAAAAGAAGAAATTGGTTGAGAAGGGGAAAGGAAAAGTAATAACTGAAGCTGCAACAATGAAAGGCACAGAAGAAGTGATAAGGGAAGCAACACAGAAGCCTATCACAGTGGAAGAAGTATCAAAGCCTACAGAACCTGAAATAGGGGGGTCTTCACGATTTTCATCCGATTCAGATAGTGATATTGAAAGCTTCTTGTTAAAAAGTCTAAATCTTTCAATACCAAATACTCCTAATGTGGTCATACAGGCCACAGAGAAGCTGACGACACCTGAGGATTCAAGTAAGAAGTCTCAAGAAAAGCAGACACAGGAGGAAATAGTTCAACAGATGAGCTCAGAAGAAGGAAGAAGGCTGTTAAAAGGAAAGGCAGTATTGACAGAAGAGGAAGGCCGAATAAGAGAAGAAGTTAGTTATGGGTGGGTGCATACAGGAATAAAACCCATATGGACAAAACCATCACACTTCAAATTGGATGAAAAGCTAGAAGAGTTGACAAAGGAGATATAGAAGAGTAGTTCATTTAAAGAACAAAAGGATGTGAATAAGGATCAAGAAATAAAGAAGATAGAAATGGGAAAGAGTGCTCCAAAGGTCACAGGGAGAGTTGTGGAAGAAGAGATCATTCAAAGTATAAAGGATGTATTACATGATATAAATAGTAGTGAGGAATTTACATCCAAGGATGATCAAGAACAAGAGGAAGGAGCAGACATCATGGACATTGATGAACAGGAACGAGAATACACAAATGAGAAAAGTAATGACCAGGTTGCTTGTATGAAAGAAATTGAATCAGTTGTAGTTCAGGAAAAACAGGGACAGGAAGAGCAACTCAGGAAGGTTCAAATAGCTCTTGTTGGAAAGGACTCAAACAGAAGTCAGGAAACCCTAATACAAGAGAAGGAGATACAAATTAAGGGAGACCAGCTCTCTACAGAGAAGCAACAAGTATTGGAAGAAAAGAAGTCTTTAGAAGAGAAGAGGGCTTCAGATTTTTCAGAGCAGAAGAGTGCAAATGACAAAGCATTAGATTCTGAAGAAGATGATACCAATCAGAAGACAAAGAATGATGATCACAGTTATGAAGAACAAAACATTCAGGATATAGATGATGAAACAGCAGCAGAAGAAGATGATGTGGGTAAAGAAGACAAGCAAATTGAAGCTAGACAGACAGGAATAGAAGTAGGGTTGGAAAGAATACCCAAAAATATAAGATCAGCTTGTCAAATAATCATGAGCAACATTGAACAGTTCAGATCATCTAGCAGAAATATGACCATATCAGGAATGGTGGCTGAATCGGAATTTGAAAAAGGAAGTTTAATTATCAAAGAGCACAAGAAGGAAAAAAAGCAGATGTCAGAGCAATTAAGGGTGATAAAGGAAAAGAATGAAGAATATATCAATAGAATCATTGCTTTGGAAGAAGCTAAGGTTTAGAAGCAGAATAGAATCCAATATTTGGAAGAAAAAAGTGTAAAGTTATCAGAGCAAAATGCCAAAATGGAAATGGAATTAAAAACCATAGGAGGAAGATACAGAACTTTACAAGCATCATATCAAATTCTGACCAGAGCACATGAAGAGATTAATAAAGTGTTGTTAGAAGAAGGTCAACTAAAAGATGGAGGTAAACCTGCTCAATTGACAGAGGAAGAAAAGGAAGAGCTGCATAAAGAAATTCAAAGACTTCAAATAGAATTAAAAGAGGCCAAAGAAATGGAGAAATAGGCAAACACTCATGCTGCCACATCAATGAGAGGGTATCATCAATTACATATGGAGGTAGAGAAGGAAAGAAGTGAATGGCAGACAAAGATGGAGAAAGAAAGAGATGAGTGGAGGAAGGAAAAGGAGTTATGGGCAGCTCAGAACAAAAGTTCAATGATGACTATAGAAGAATTACAGAAACAGTTGGAGAAACCAAAAGTTCAAGAAGAAATTCAAGATCAAGTACAGGCAGAAGACATAGATAAAAGGGAATATGAAACAGGGGATTTTGATAGAGAACAAGAGAACAAGGAACCAGCAGCCAAAGAACCAGAGGAAAAGTATTCTGAAGATTTTGTCCAGAAATTATTGACCAATAGAGAGTCAAGAATGGAATTTATCAGAAAAATGCATGATGAGTATGAAGATCAAATAGTTACCTTTGCTCTGAATAAAGGCATTAATCCAGATCAACATCATTGGGCTGCAGATGGATTAGGAATACCCTTCTGTATGATTTTGGAGAGTATAAAGAATTATCAATTGGCTAGAGTAGGGTTATCTCCAAACAAATACCTTGAGTATGAAGAAGATATTAATGTCAGGAAGGAGTTATTTGAAAGAGCAAATCCCAAATGGAGAAATAAGTGGTTGGATGCCAATAAGGAATGTAGGAAAATCTGGAAAGAGGCACCTTTGCATTTAAAGATCAATCCAGCTTATTGCCCAGTTGCCAGAAGAAGAGAATGGACTGTTTTTTGGGAGAGAAGAAAAGAAGGTCAGATCCCAGCTAAATGGTTAAACTTCCCTAAGATAGCAGGTCCAAAGGCAGGAACTTGGCCTACAAAGAGTTATATGGTGAACACTACCGAGTCAGTCATAGCTATGTATAAAGATGTTAATGACCCTGCTTGCATATTACTTATCAAAATAATGAGGGTACTTCTAGCTTGTATAGAAACATATACAGATACAGATGTTAGAGTTTTGAATTACATTGGTTTCAATTCTCCTACGGATGCCTTATTATTTGATCTAAGTGAGACACCTGATAGGATCTGTCTGATGGCCTACTACAACAGAATTATATTTTTGGGTAGCCATTATTTACAGATTTTTGAGGATGCTTTTGATTATGGATTTTTCGAGAGGGAGTCAGAGATATTTGGAAACCTATCAGTCGTTACCAAGTCCAGACTTACAGCATATGAAGCTGCTTACACAGAGTACTTGAAAAAGGATGTCATAGATAAACCTGAAGCTGCAGTACAGTGGAGAAAGGCTTTATTCGAGATGGTCAACAATCTAAATGTAACAGAAAGAAAAAGTCATGATTTGCTGTCACAAGTATATCAAAGAAAGAAGAAATGAAGAGAAGTGATCAGTGCAGAGGAGCAGGAAAATCTTTCGTCAGGAGCCGAAAGGCTTAGGAGGGGAAGGATGTTGGAAGATGCATTTTTGGAAACCTTTTTTGAAGGAAAAATATTGTAAAATGATAGAAATTTGTAGAAATATTTATGCAATTGTTGTAAAAATAAGGAAGAGTCTTCCTTATGTAGGATAGAATCTTATGTATTTTTTCTAGAATTTTTGGAAACTCTTAGATAGCATATTTTTAGAATAATAGAGGAAAGGACCAAAATTCAAGTGTGAAAGAGGACACTTGAAAATGTATATAAGTCAATTTTCTCTATTTTGGAGAGGTTGGTTAGTCATTTGTACATGCTATCAATAGAGAAGAGAGAGTTTCTGCTGAAATCGTGTTTTCTCTTATTGTGTGTGTTTCCTTTGATGTGAGAGCTTGTTTCTTGCTTTATCATGGAGATTTGTGAGTTTCATTTGTGTAATGCTGAGTAAGATGTATGAAGAGAGATGATTACTGATGCATTGAGTGAAGAAGGATTGAAGAATGCTGCAGAAATGTGCAATTGAAGAATGCTGCAGAAATGTGAAAATCGTCTACTGGTACAGAATCGCGATTGTCTCGTCTCTGTGGTACAGGTGATATTTTCCAATTCTGATTTCATATTTGTATTCTGATGAGAAAATAACATGAAATAGACACAAAGATCATAGAAAATGATGAAGATATGCTCTAGATAAGGTAAACCCTAGATATTTCCTCTTCATTTTCATTTTCTCAGAATTCCAGCCATCAATCTCTTATTTCTATGAATCTATCATCTAGAAGGGGCTGTGGTCTTATGGATATTCCCAGGATTGACAAAATAAAGATGATTTGTTGATTCTTTTGTACTTCATGATTGGAGAGGATAACTCCAAAGTCAATAACAAACAACGTACACGTACACATACATGTACATGTACACGTACACGTACACATACACGTACACGTACACGTACACGTACACGTACACGTACACGTACACGTACACGTACACGTACACGTACACGTACACGTACACGTACACGTACACGTACACGTACACGTACACGTACACGTACACGTACTCGTACACGTACACGTACACGTACACGTACACGTACACGTACACGTACACGTACACGTACACGTACACGTACACGTACACGTACACGTACACGTACACGTACACGTACACGTACACGTACACGTACACGTACACGTACACATACACATACACATACACCTACATACACATACACATACACATACACATACACATACACATACACATACACATACACATACACATACACATACGCATACACATACACATACACATACACATACACATACACATACAAATACACATACACATCCACATCCACATGCACATGCACAGACACACACACACACACATACACATACACATACACATACACATACACATACACATACACATACACATACACATACACATACACATGCACATGCACATACACATGCACATGCACATGCACATACACATGCACATACACATACACATACACATACACATACACATACACATACACATACACATACACATACACATACACATACACATACACGTACACATACACGTACACATACACGTACACGTACACGTACACGTACACGTACACGTCACGTACACGTACACGTACACGTACACGTACACGTACACGTACACGTACACGTACACGTACACGTACACGTACACGTACACGTACACGTACACGTACACGTACACGTACACGTACACGTACACGTACACGTACACGTACACGTACACGTACACGTACACGTACACGTACACGTACACGTACACGTACACGTACACGTACACGTACACGTACACGTACACGTACACGTACACGTACACGTACACGTACACGTACACGTACACGTACACGTACACGTACACGTACACGTACACGTACACGTACACGTACACGTACACGTACACGTACACGTACACGTACACGTACACGTACACGTACACGTACACGTACACGTACACGTACACGTACACGTACACGTACACGTACACGTACACGTACACGTACACGTACACGTACACGTACACGTACACGTACACGTACACGTACACGTACACGTACACGTACACGTACACGTACACGTACACGTACACGTACACGTACACGTACACGTACACGTACACGTACACGTACACGTACACGTACACGTACACGTACACGTACACGTACACGTACACGTACACGTACACGTACACGTACACGTACACGTACACGTACACGTACACGTACACGTACACGTACACGTACACGTACACGTACACGTACACGTACACGTACACGTACACGTACACGTACACGTACACGTACACGTACACGTACACGTACACGTACACGTACACGTACACGTACACGTACACGTACACGTACACGTACACGTACACGTACACGTACACGTACACGTACACGTACACGTACACGTACACGTACACGTACACGTACACGTACACGTACACGTACACGTACACGTACACGTACACGTACACGTACACGTACACGTACACGTACACGTACACGTACACGTACACGTACACGTACACGTACACGTACACGTAACACGTACACGTACACGTACACGTACACGTACACGTACACGTACACGTACACGTACACGTACACGTACACGTACACGTACACGTACACGTACACGTACACGTACACGTACACGTACACGTACACGTACACGTACACGTACACGTACACGTACACGTACACGTACACGTACACGTACACGTACACGTACACGTACACGTACACGTACACGTACACGTACACGTACACGTACACGTACACGTACACGTACACGTACACGTACACGTACACGTACACGTACACGTACACGTACACGTACACGTACACGTACACGTACACGTACACGTACACGTACACGTACACGTACACGTACACGTACACGTACACGTACACGTACACGTACACGTACACGTACACGTACACGTACACGTACACGTACACGTACACGTACACGTACACGTACACGTACACGTACACGTACACGTACACGTACACGTACACGTACACGTACACGTACACGTACACGTACACGTACACGTACACGTACACGTACACGTACACGTACACGTACACGTACACGTACACGTACACGTACACGTACACGTACACGTACACGTACACGTACACGTACACGTACACGTACACGTACACGTACACGTACACGTACACGTACACGTACACGTACACGTACACGTACACGTACACGTACACGTACACGTACACGTACACGTACACGTACACGTACACGTACACGTACACGTACACGTACACGTACACGTACACGTACACGTACACATACACATACACATACACCTACATACACATACACATACACATACACATACACATACACATACACATACACATACACATACACATACGCATACACATACACATACACATACACATACACATACACATACAAATACACATACACATCCACATCCACATGCACATGCACAGACACACACACACACACATACACATACACATACACATACACATACACATACACATACACATACACATACACATACACATACACATACACATACACATGCACATGCACATACACATGCACATGCACATGCACATACACATACACATACACATACACATACACATACACATACACATACACATACACATACACATACACATACACGTACACATACACGTACACATACACGTACACATACACGTACACATACACGTACACATACACGTACACATACACGTACACATACACGTACACATACACGTACACATACACGTACACATACACGTACACGTACACGTACACATACACGTACACGTACACGTACACGTACACGTACACGTACACGTACACGTACACGTACACGTACACGTACACGTACACGTACACGTACACGTACACGTACACGTACACGTACACGTACACGTACACGTACACCTACACGTACACGTACACGTACACGTACACGTACACGTACACGTACACGTACACGTACACGTACACGTACACGTACACGTACACCTACACGTACACGTACACGTACACCTACACGTACACGTACACGTACACCTACACGTACACGTACACGTACACCTACACGTACACGTACACGTACACCTACACGTACACGTACACGTACACCTACACGTACACGTACACGTACACCTACACGTACACGTACACGTACACGTACACGTACACGTACACGTACACGTACACGTACACGTACACGTACACGTACACGTACACGTACACGTACACGTACACGTACACGTACACGTACACGTACACGTACACGTACACGTACACGTACACGTACACGTACACGTACACGTACACGTACACGTACACGTACACGTACACGTACACGTACACGTACACGTACACGTACACGTACACGTACACGTACACGTACACGTACACGTACACGTACACGTACACGTACACGTACACGTACACGTACACGTACACGTACACGTACACGTACACGTACACGTACACGTACACGTACACGTACACGTACACGTACACGTACACGTACACGTACACGTACACGTACACGTACACGTACACGTACACGTACACGTACACGTACACGTACACGTACACGTACACGTACACGTACACCTACACGTACACGCACACGTACACCTACACGTACACGCACACGTACACCTACACGTACACGTACACGTACACCTACACGTACACGTACACGTTGTGGAGGTGATCGCAATCCGGGTGGATCGGGTCCGGTCGTGGCACACACAGGGTGTATGAAGCTAATGAATGTTGGAAGCTTCAAAGATGTGAAGGTGAAATTAATGTTGAGTATGGAGAAGAGAGAGATGTTGAAATAATTATGGGAATGGGAATGTAGGTGTGCAAGTTAGATTGATGACATGAATGATAAGAATGAAAGAGAACCATACACACGAATCAAATTTGGAAGGAAGAATGGTCCATTGGAGGAGCTTCTTAAACACTTCCTAATTCTAATCCATATGTATAGACTTCTTTGGATGATATGTATGCATGACGAGAATAGATGGAATCCTTACACATAAATCAGTTTCGAAAGGAAGAATGGTCCAATATTGGAGCTTCTTATACACTTTCAGAAACTAATAAATATGTATGGATTTGTATGGATTATATGCATGCAAGTGAATTATGATGATGGATTTTACTCACAAGCTCAAAGAAACATCCTCACTGGTTCAACGCAATACTGCGGAGCCTTCTCACACATAGAAGAAATAGAAGACATGTAAAAATACTTAAGAGACTGAGAGAGGTGACAAGAGACAAGTGACAAGTGACATGAATTAAAAGAATTTGAATTAAGTTACATGTAAAAGATCGTAGTGGTACGTCATGCTAAGCAGTCTACTGATCAAAGGTGGTTCCGACCCTCAAACCATGACAGTTCAACCGAATGTCACACGTAAGAAGGTGAGTTCCACTCCAGTGACCCTATGTCTGTCTAGGCTCGTAACGTCTAACTAAAGAAGTCTAAGACTCATTAAAATCAGCTCTAACTCACTCACACGCTCCACCGAGGGTGAGTCAAGATAGAGATGCTGGTTTCAAGAGCCTATCCTAAATTGGAGTTCTAACTTAAATTTGAAACTAGGTTCTATACTCATACTAGCTCACCTTGGATCCTCACTCGCTCAACCGAGGGTGATCGTCTCAAGGAAACCGTAAGCTAGCATGAGCCCTATGGATGCCTAACAATGATCCTCTAGGAGTTTGGAGGGGGGTTTATATAGTTTTTTGAATGAATTTGGGCCCTTGGATCTAGAGAAATCAACTCTCAACTCTAGGATCACTACTTTCGATTACAACCATTTGATTAATCAAATCAATGGCTTGGAATTGTTCTTTCTATCAAATCTAGTGTAAAGGAGTGAAATTTAGGCGCCCTCATTCTCCACCATTGGATCTGGGGATGATCTGGACGGTCGGATCAGTGCTGACATCAATTCGGATAAGATAAGCCACTATTTTTGGAGAAATGCTGCATTATTGATCTTTGATTGTAAAAAAGGTCCTCTTTTATGGAAAAAATTCGTGGATCCTCCTTGCTTTAAGCATAAGTGCATCTCCACCCTTGAATATGAGCTCATCTTGATCGTACAACATGGCTCAATCAGCTTTCGCCATGTGGTGGCCCTTCAACCCTTCAATTTGCTTAAACTAGAAAACTGCGGTGATCCTGAAAACTGGACTTTGTACTCTTTGACCCTCCAAATAGGCTTTGATAAGATGAAACATTGTAGGACTATGTTTCCAAAGATCTCCTTCAGGAATATGCAGAAAAAACTCCCATCTGAATCTAACTTGTACAAGTTTGACTACATTTGGAAGCTTGCAAGGTGGCATTAAGGTGTCTAGGAAGCTCGGATAGCCTTGAAACTTTATACAAATATGTAGCCACATATGGTCTTTATACATGCCAAACCATATGGCTAACATAATTTTCTATACAAGAATTTGTAGGGTCAAACTAGAAAAATTACATTTTTACAAAATGAACATAGCATATCAATGTGCTACAAAATCCATTTTCTGCTGAAATTTGGGCTATAGACTGCCTTTGACAATCTTTACAAGTATATGGATTTTCATCTAATTTGGTGACAATGAAATTTTTGCCCTAATTTCCCAACTTTGACCAGCTTTGACCAGCTTTGACCGCTACCATGGACTTTCTTGATTTCTTTGAAACTTTGTATGTGACCTTCCTTTGACATCCTTGATGCATCCTGGACTTCTCGGGGAATTCTGTCTACCTTCACCAAATATGTTTTTTGTAGGCCTTCACAAGTGAGAGAGGAGAGAAAATCTCGACGACATTCGCCCCCACTAAACCTGCGATTCCTCCGGAAGCGCCACTCTAGCATCTCTGAAAAACAAAATGTTCCAGGCATCAAATTCTTTTATAGGCAACATAAGAAACATGGAAGGAAAATTGATTATATGCATGAATAAGTAGGTAACGCGACATGAAGAAAAATTTGCATGAAAGAAAGAATTGAAACAGGCAACATGAATATGCATGAACAAATAGGCAACATATATGCAAATGAACAAGCAACATTGGCAACAAGAAAGAAAAAAAACAAGCATCAATATGAAGTGGAAGTGGATGTATTGAGTCGTTTTAAGCATCAGTTCCTCTCATCTTGAAGAAAATTTTGTACCTTTTTCATAAAGCAATCTACCTTAAATATGATTATAAACAAAGATTTAGGATTTTCAAGAGACATCTTTCATCTTTAGCTTATTTTAGATCAACTCCTTTCCTACATAAATATGAATATGCTCTTTCTCTAATAACATGCAAGGAAATCTAACTAAACTCCACTAATGCATAAATCTGCTTATATAGCCCGTGATTTATTCTACTATGCCTCTTTATCCTCCTTTGGCTTGCTCTTTTTTTTTTTTTTTTCGATGATGATGATGATTCGGCAACTTTATGGTTACGATCACTTTTTTGGGGTGGAAGAAAGTGTAAACTTCTTGGTAACATGTAGTTTTTTTTTTTTTTTTTGACGAGGAAAAATTAAACCCCGATACAAGGTACAACCATTTTTGATGACGGAGAACAGTCGTTTAAACTCCGATACAAGTGCTGTGAGATGGACTAAGGATGTAGAAACATGCAATAGCAGGAGCTAGGATTTCAATAATTATGCTTTCGATACTGGATACATATGCATGTTTATATATGAAAGTCATGTCACCAAAATAAACCTCCAAATCTACATGCCCTATCTTTCCACAATCCTAGATTATAATCAATTTCTTAGTAGATAAGTTACTACTTAAGATACAATTTTACACAAGTAGAGAAATCATCATTTGCCTTTTTTAACTCAAGTGATGTGGATATGCAATGTGATGCAAAGACTGAAAAAAACATGCATGAAACAAGCATGGAAAAAAAATAGAATGAACTTGAAAAAAAACAAAGCAACATGAACTTGAAAAATTAATGATGTTTTTTTTTTTCTTTTTTTTTTCTTTTTTTTTTTATAACATGGATACTCCTGTTTATGAATCGGCCTCATTGTTGTCATCTTCTTCAATGTCCTCATCCAAAATGTACTCGTCATTATCACGCTTCTTGAATAACTTTATCCTTTTACCTGCAATCAAAGTTTTTAGTGCAACACCATTTAATTCACAAAGAGCATATGTACCATTGTTGTTGACTTTTGATACAATGTATGGCCCAAACCACCGTTGAGTGAGCTTTTTGCGTGCATCATATTGAGAGTCAAATGTACTATCATAAATGAGCACCCAATCTCCTACTTCAATTGGCTTAGGACGCAATCGATGAGTTTTATCAAAATAATGCTTGTTCTTCATTCTAGATTCTCTTAATTTTTCAACAGCATCATCAAGTCTTAATTTACCTTGTTCTAACTGTTTAATACGCAAACTCAAAAAATCATCAGTAGACATGTTTTCAGACCAAGGCAAATTTGACCATGCAGAAATATGAGACTGAATTGGAAACAATGGTTTTTGACAGTACATGAGTTCAGCAGGCATATATCCAGTAGTACGTGTGCATGTCATTCTATCTGCCCAAAGTGCAAAAGGTAAGAATTTAGGCCATTGTTTGATGTCACCATTACATGCTTTAGATATGGCTTTCACAATAGGTGGATGCCCTCTCTCTATTTTACCATTGGCCTCTGGGTTATATGCAGTAGTGAGAGACAAACGAATACCGTGACGCTCAAAGAACTCTTTAGCTTCTCTCGCATTTAACTCTCCACGATCGGCAACTACTTTCTCTATGTACCCAAAGCGACTTATGACATCTTCAAGCAAGAATTTGCAAACATTGTAAGTGGTCTTAGATCGTAATGCACGTCCCTCTACATGATTAGTTAAATCTTCTCTTGCAAGTACAATGTAACGCATTTTGTCAATACCTTTAGGCATAGTTACAAGATCTACTACCCACTTGTAGTGAATACAAGGTGGATAAGTAGGATGCAACGGATCTCTATGTTTGACTGATGAATGAAGTTGACAAGTAGAACATGTAGAAACATAGCTACTAATGTCAACATACATCCTAGGCCAATAATAGGTACTTCTAATTTTTTCATATGTTCCAAAAAATCCTTTATGACCTGCCCATAATGTCTCATGCATTTCCTTCATTACTTGCAATTGAAGACCTCTCTTTCCTAGGACTCGTTGTGGATTCTTAACCTTACCCTTAGCATGTCTCCAAAGATAACCATTACATAGGAAAAAGTTATAAGCTCGTTTCCTAATGTTACGGAATCTATTCGTAGTCCAGTTAGGTAATGGTTGTAGTGTACTCAGATACTTTCCTATGTCTCTCCATTCATTTTCGTACTCAGACTCATGAAATTGCTCATACTCATATATATGTGGAACATAGTCAATTAAGTTCACATTCTTTATTAGATCACTTTCAAGATCATCATCAAATCTAGCTCTCGATAACATATCAGCAACTGAGTTTGACTTACCTGAAATATGAACTAACTCAGGATTTATGAACTTAATATATGAGATCCATCTAAGCATGGCTATATCAGGAGATGAGCAATTGGCTATCATTCCAATGAGAGGCAAACAATCAGTCTCAACTTTGACATTTGCACCAATGAAATATTCTTTGTCTATTTTCAAAGCTGTTACCATACCCCATAGTTCTCGTTTGATCTGTGGATATTTTCGTTGTGTTTCATGTAGAATTTTGGCACCAAACCTAATTGCATATCTATTCCCTTCACTATCGTCTTGACTTATGACCCAACCTATACCAATAGGACTAGTATCAACAGTCAATATAATAGGTTTGTTAGCAGAATAGTCTACACGCTTAAGGATGGGAGCTTCAAGCAATAATTTCTTCAATTTACGCATAGCTTGAGTGTGTTTGTTAGTCCAAATAAATTTTCGTTTCTTCCTCAACAAGTCATAAAGACAATCAGCAACATGAGCAAAGTGTGGGATCCAAATAACATAAAAGATGCAAGCACCAAGAAATCTACGTACCTCACTCACATTGTTACATGTTTTAGAAATCTTGCTAATGGCATCAACTTTTTGTGGGTATGGCTTTCGACCATAATGGCCACATAAATGTCCAACAATAAGCACCTCGTTGACACCAAAAACAGATTTCTCTATGGAAAATGTGAGACCTACCTCTTCAAATCGTTGAAATATTCTTTCACAATCAGAGATATGGTCAAGAACAAATTTACGACATCCCGATGAATCTAAAGTAATGTCCTTTACACGTTCCTCACTCCCTTTAATTGGAATATCATCAATGAATGGCATAGTTATATGAGGGATAAAGTCATGTAAGACCATATTCATAGCACTAATCATATGAGCCACAGAATTAGTCGCTCCTTGAGGTAAAGTACACATTCGCACTAAGCCTAAAGGAGTTTTCATTGTGGTTATGTCACGACTGTCAATTGCTAACTAGAATTGGTCATATCCAGAATATAAATCACCCATTGAATAGATAGAATGTCCTGAAAATGATTCAGCAAACTCATCTACAATGGGTCCTGTTCCTACATTCCTTATGGTGACTTTATTGACGGGTTGGAGATCTTGAATAAAACGTAGTTTCCCATTCTTTTTAGGCACAGTGAACCATCTGTTTGAGTAAGGTGCAAAAGATGGCTCTAAAATTCTCATGTTTATTTTCTCCTTAAGTAGTTTCATTAGCTCAGGTAAGTGAGCCTTTGGAACAGGTATAGGACGAAGATTCCATGGAATATGTGGAATAGTAAAGATTATCATGGGTGCAACTAGCTTAGGATCTACACAACCAATCTCATGAGGATACATAGTAAAGGCTTTTCCATGGCTACGTATGACTCTCTCAAATTTATCTCTCTCTGCTGGCAAAAGAAAGTCATCATCTCTACCAATTTTCACTTGTTTGATTGTCTCATCCGTGAATGTATGTCCTATGTTTTTCTTATCCCGAAGAATTGGATCATTTTTCACATCAATAATTTTTTCATTACTTCCTTGAGGTAACGGTTGAGCTATGGGTTTGATTTTTTGTCTACAGTTTTGTACTTTGTTTCAACTAAGGCATCATGTGTTTGGTTAAATTTTGAGCACTTGTCAATATTGAGAGCATACTCTTGGATTAGAGCATACTCATCAAGGGAAGAAATAAGAATAATATGGGAATTAGAATTTTGTTGAAGACATAACTCTAACTCCTCAAGAGTAGAGAAACAATGAGATGTCTCAATCACATGCTCAATGTTCTCATCATGTTCCATGATTTTGTTGTTTTTATAATTTTTTTGGGTTTTTTGGATAAAAGACTTGGACAATTGACTCTTATGAAGAAAATCTAATCTAGAATGTGGAAAACAAAGTGACAAACTATTGTACATGTTGGTTGGATGCGAGATGTCAAACCAATATCCACTGTTGTCCCGCTCAACAATGGATTCTATCCGAAATTTTGATCATATGTAGCTCCAAACATGAATCGAGGTGCACAATCACTACAGGCATGCTCGTGACCCTGAGTAACAATAGGTTTCTTTCTAATTGACAATCGATTCCTAGGATGATTCACTCCTACTGTCATGACTTGAAGTGATTGCATTCCATCCTTAGACTTGAATCTAGCATAGGTAGACCCATCATCCATGGCTTTAGTTTCCATACTACTCTCACAAATAAAGGGTTGACCTAAGAGAACTTCATAGGAGCAATTATCTTGAATAAAAAAGTGAAACTCTTCTGTGATTCCTCCTATGGATATGGGCACACTAGCACAAGCTCCATAAAGGGTACCTACACCATTATCTGCAGTTCTCATACGCCATCCACAATCTTTATCTATGGGCCATCGAAACTTATCATAAACTTCTCTTGAAATCACATTGATTTCGGAGCCGGAATCTACTAATGCATTTACAGTGATAGTGTTCTTATCATTCCCTATTTTAACATGCATCTCTGATGTACCTCTAGACCAAAATGTTCTTTTAAAGTGACTTTCAGGATTGTTTTCATGATTTTCATGGTCAGGTTGAATAGGTCCTAAGAAATTTTTATTAACATTTACTTCATCATCATCAAAGTCCTCTTCATCAGATTCATCAAAGTTTAAGGCTTCATTCATAGCTTGATCTTGATCTAGAGAATCTTGCATCTCAGTATCTAGATTAAGCGGAAACCTCTTCCTTTTAATTAGGCCGATAAAGTTATCTTTAAAAACAGGCTTTGCAATAGAGAAAACTTGTTCTAAAGACATAGTCACTTGACTCTTAAGCAAAATGTCATCTAAAATCTCCATAGGATCTATTTTTCTCTCAATTTCTGAAATCAAGATGGCTTTAGGTTTTCTCTTTGGTTTCTTTTGTTTTTGCTCAGGGTCTTGTTTTTGTTCATGTTCTCGTGTTTGGTCTTCAGTTTGTTTTGATTGTTCTTGTTTATCTAAAGGCTTTGGTTCTGTTTTTCTTTGCTTTGTCTTCTTCCCTTTTTGTTTCTCCTCTTGTTTTTGTTCATTGGGTTCTGATTCTTGTTTTTTATCTTTGGATTGTGATGTTTCTCCTTGCTCTATGATTGTTTCTATTCCCTCTGAGGTTTGTTTTCGAGTCACTCTTCTTTCACTAGGCTCAGCTTCATCTCTTTTTCGTTTTTCTTCTACATTGGATATGTGAGAAATAAGAGATTGATCTTCTATCGGTGACTCTCAAGCCGTTATTCTCCTAATCTCATCCCGTGCTCTTACTAAAGCCTCTATGGAAAAATCACCTTCCTTTGTTGTGGGTTTACTTGATTCTACTTGTTGTTCATCAAGAGCTTCTAGTTTCACTCCTCTAGTTCCTACGTCCATTATGGTTATATTTTCATAATGTTTTTTCATTCCTCCCTTACCATAATTTCCTTGCAAAGGTAGCCTAGATCGATAGTCACAAATTTTCTTGTCTATGTCTATTACTAGTCGTTGCTCCTTAGCAGCCTTCAATAATTCACAATCTCTCAAAAAGTGCTCTAACGAATCACACCAAGGACACCTACGAGGGCCACGCACAAAACCATTTTGATTTTGAGGATTTTGATTAACTTGTGGTGGGAAATTTTGAAATTGAGGATTTTGTTGATAAGGTATTGCTTGAACAGGATAATTAGGATTTTGAAAATGCAATTGATGTATTTGAGGAGCTTGGGGAGCAACATGTGGTACTTGAGGTGCAAGAGGAGCTTCCATATTATATGGTTGATGATTTTGAAAATTTTGATTTTGAGGATTTTGAAAAGCTATTTGAGAAGCTTGAGGATACATGTTTTGATACATTTGAGGATTTTGCACATGAGGATGAGGATTTTGCATTGAAGGATTATGCATTGGAGGATTATGCATTGGAGGATTATGCATTGGAGGAACTTGATATGCTTGAGTAGGAGCTACTTGTGGATTTTGATTGGTAGCTATAACATGTTGATTAGGCTCTTGAAAAGTCATTGGGTTCATTTGATTTTGGAAAGTTTTGGTGTAATTAGATTGTAAAGCATCTATAGTCTTGGCCAAATTGGATTGTGTAGCAATAAGACTTTCCATTTGCTTAGTGAGAATATCCACTTGAGATTGTTCAACTACACTTTTATTTGGCTCTACTTTAAAACCTTGATTAGGCTCCATCATTTGAGGAATAGGAGTAGAGTCAAAAAGCATAGCATGGGATTGTTCTCTAACTTGCTCCTTAGTTTGTGGAAGGCTAGCTTGAGGAAGACTAGTTTGCTCATAAAGCATGGATTGTCTTTGATGTCTATGGGCTACAGCCTCTACTACTTTACGCACTTTTTGCCAATTGTCAGTAAGACCATAGCGCTTATCTGGTTCTTCTAATCGTCGTTCAACTTGCCTACGAGTTTTAGGATGAAGAAGCTTAAGAAAATTGATCACAAGATCAGGTTCCAAAGTTATCTTATCCTCATCAGGAAGTTGTTCATAGCGTCTAATATACTCATTTTGTAAGTGAGTAATAGAGCTACTAGGCTTTGGAGAATTGACCCATCGTAAGAATCCATCTCGATTATGTTGGCTATAATCTTCAAGATAGAATTCTTTGAGCATCTCCTTTAAATCACTCCAAGGAAGACTATCATATTGAGTGACACGGTTTATGATAGAGCTATCAACAATTCGTTCAAAGAATGATATCAAAAGATCTTCGGGAAGACCAAAAATCATAGCTTGCTCTTCAAACAAATCTAAGTAGCTTGTGATGTTGATGCCATTGAATTTTCCCTTCTCTCTCAACATAGAAGAGACTATTCTTTGGCCTTGTTTCTCAACAATAAGGGATTTGAATCCTTCCTCCATCTTATGTGAATAAGCAAGTGATGCACGATGCTCTAGATCTCTCACAAATGCGTTTACTTCACGACGAAGATGTGCACGATACTGTGAGAAATCCAGTGCAACACTCAAGACTGATGATGATGATATGATGAGGATGAAAAATATGAAACAAAAGATATGGATCACAACCTCCCAACAAGATCAGAAGCAAATGCCACGAAGCGTTTCACGTCGGGTTCAAATGTGGAGGTGATCGCAATCCGGGTGGATCAGGTCCGGTCGTGGCACACACAGGGTGTATGAAGCTAATGAATGTTGGAAGGTTTAAAGATGTGAAGGTGAAATTAATGTTGAGTATGGAGAAGAGAGAGATGTTGAAATAATTATGGGAATGGGAATGTAGGTGTGCAAGTTAGATTGATGACATGAATGATAAGAATGAAAGAGAACCATACACACGAATCAAATTTGGAAGGAAGAATGGTCCATTGGAGGAGCTTCTTAAACACTTCCTAATTCTAATCCATATGTATAGACTTCTTTGGATGATATGTATGCATGACGAGAATAGATGGAATCCTTACACATAAATCAGTTTCGAAAGGAAGAATGGTCCAATATTGGAGCTTCTTATACACTTTCAGAAACTAATAAATATGTATGGATTTGTATGGATTATATGCATGCAAGTGAATTATGATGATGGATTTTACTCACAAGCTCAAAGAAACATCCTCACTGGTTCAACGCAATACTGCGGAGCCTTCTCACACATAGAAGAAATAGAAGACATGTAAAAATACTTAAGAGACTGAGAGAGGTGACAAGAGACAAGTGACAAGTGACATGAATTAAAAGAATTTGAATTAAGTTACATGTAAAAGATCGTAGTGGTACGTCATTCTAAGCAGTCTACTGATCAAAGGTGGTTCCGACCCTCAAACCATGACAGTTCAACCGAATGTCACACGTAAGAAGGTGAGTTCCACTCCAGTGACCCTATGTCTGTCTAGGCTCGTAACGTCTAACTAAAGAAGTCTAAGACTCATTAAAATCAGCTCTAACTCACTCACACGCTCCACCGAGGGTGAGTCAAGATAGAGATGCTGGTTTCAAGAGCCTATCCTAAATTGGAGTTCTAACTTAAATTTGAAACTAGGTTCTATACTCATACTAGCTCACCTTGGATCCTCACTCGCTCAACCGAGGGTGATCGTCTCAAGGAAACCGTAAGCTAGCATGAGCCCTATGGATGCCTAACAATGATCCTCTAGGAGTTTGGAGGGGGGTTTATATAGTTTTTTGAATGAATTTGGGCCCTTGGATCTAGAGAAATCAACTCTCAACTCTAGGATCACTACTTTCGATTACAACCATTTGATTAATCAAATCAATGGCTTGGAATTGTTCTTTCTATCAAATCTAGTGTAAAGGAGTGAAATTTAGGCGCCCTCATTCTCCACCATTGGATCTGGGGATGATCTGGACGGTCGGATCAGTGCTGACATCAATTCGGATAAGATAAGCCACTATTTTTGGAGAAATGCTGCATTATTGATCTTTGATTGTAAAAAAGGTCCTCTTTTATGGAAAAAATTCGTGGATCCTCCTTGCTTTAAGCATAAGTGCATCTCCACCTTTGAATATGAGCTCATCTTGATCGTACAACATGGCTCAATCAGCTTTCGCCATGTGGTGGCCCTTCAACCCTTCAATTTGCTTAAACTAGAAAACTGCGGTGATCCTGAAAACTGGACTTTGTACTCTTTGACCCTCCAAATAGGCTTTGATGAAGATGAAACATTGTAGGACTATGTTTCCAAAGATCTCCTTCAGGAATATGCAGAAAAAACTCCCATCTGAATCTAACTTGTACAAGTTTGACTACATTTGGAAGCTTGCAAGGTGGCATTAAGGTGTCTAGGAAGCTCGGATAGCCTTGAAACTTTATACAAATATGTAGCCACATATGGTCTTTATACATGCCAAACCATATGGCTAACATAATTTTCTATACAAGAATTTGTAGGGTCAAACTAGAAAAATTACATTTTTACAAAATGAACATAGCATATCAATGTGCTACAAAATCCATTTTCTGCTGAAATTTGGGCTCTAGACTGCCTTTCACAATCTTTACAAGTATATGGATTTTCATCTAATTTGGTGACAATGAAATTTTTGCCCTAATTTCCCAACTTTGACCAGCTTTGACCAGCTTTGACCAGCTTTGACCGCTACCATGGACTTTCTTGATTTCTTTGAAACTTTGTATGTGACCTTCCTTTGACATCCTTGATGCATCCTGGACTTCTCAGGGAATTCTGTCTACCTTCACCAAATATGTTTTTTGTAGGCCTTCACAAGTGAGAGAGGAGAGAAAATCTCGACGACAACGTACACCTACACGTACACGTACACCTACACGTACACGTACACGTACACCTACACGTACACGTACACATACACCTACACGTACACGTACACGTACACCTACACGTACACATACACGTACACGTACACCTACACGTACACGTACACGTACACCTACACGTACACGTACACGTACACCTACACGTACACGTACACGTACACCTACACGTACACCTACACGTACACCTACACGTACACGTACACGTACACCTACACGTACACATACAAGTACACGTACACGTACAAGTACACGTACACGTACAAGTACACGTACACGTACAAGTACACGTACACGTACACGTACACGTACACGTACACGTACACGTACACCTACACGTACACGTACACGTACACCTACACGTACACGTACACGTACACCTACACTCACACATACACGTACTTGTACACGTACACCTACACGTACACGTACACGTACACCTACACGTACACGTACACGTACACCTACACATACACGTACACGTACACCTACACGTACACGTACACGTACACCTACACGTACATGTACACGTACACGTACACGTACACATACACCTACACGTACACGTACACGTACACCTACATGTACACGTACACGTACACGTACACGTACACGTACACGTACACGTACACGTACACGTACACGTACACGTACACGTACACGTACACGTACACATACACGTACACGTACACGTACACGTACACGTACACGTACACGTACACGTACACGTACACGTACACGTACACGTACACGTACACTTACACGTACACGTACACGTACACGTACACGTACACGTACACCTACACGTACACGTACACCTACACCTACACGTACACGTACACGTACACCTACACGTACACGTACACGTACACCTACACGTACACGTACACGTACACCTTCACGTACACGTACACGTACACCTACACGTACACGTACATGTACACCTACAGGTACACGTATACGTACACCTATACGTACACGTACACGTACACCTACACGTACACGTACACGTACACCTACACGTACACGTACACGTACACCTACACGTACACGTACACGTACACCTACACGTACACGTACACGTACACCTACACGTACACGTACACGTACACCTACACGTACACCTACACGTACACGTACACGTACACCTACACGTACACGTACACGTACACCTACACGTACACGTACACGTACACCTACAGGTACACGTACACGTACACCTACACGTACACGTACACGTACACCTACACGCACACGTACACGTACACCTACACGTACACGTACACCTACACGTACACGTACACCTACACGTACACCTACACGTACACGTACACCTACACCTACACGTACACGTACACCTACACCTACACGTACACGTACACCTACACCTACACGTACACGTACACCTACACGTACACGTACACGTACACCTACACGTACACGTACACGTACACCTACACGTACATGTACACGTACACGTACACGTACACCTACACGTACACGTACACGTACACGTACACGTACACCTACACGTACATGTACACCTACACCTACACGTACACGTACACCTACACGTACACGTACACGTACACCTACACGTACACGTACACGTACACCTACACGTACACGTACACGTACACCTACACGTACACGTACACGTACACCTACACGTACACGTACACGTACACCTACACGTACACGTACACGTACACGTACACGTACACGTACACGTACACGTACACGTACACGTACACGTACACGTACACGTACACGCACACGTACACGTACACGTACACTTACACGTACACGTACACCTACACGTACACGTACACGTACACCTACACGTACACGTACACGTACACCCACACGTACACGTACACGTACACGTACACGTACACGTACACGTACACGTACACGTACACGTACACGTACACGTACACGTACACGTACACGTACACGTACACGTACACGTACACGTACACGTACACCTACACGTACACGTACACGTACACGTACACGTACACGTACACGTACACGTACACGTACACGTACACGTACACGTACACGTACACGTACACGTACACGTACACGTACACGTACACGTACACGTACACGTACACGTACACGTACACGTACACGTACACCTACACGTACACGTACACGTACACCTACACGTACACCTACACGTACACGTACACGTACACCTACACGTACACGTACACGTACACCTACACGTACACGTACACGTACACCTACACGTACACGTACACGTACATGTACACGTACATGTACACGTACACCTACACGCACACGTACACGTACACCTACACGCACACGTACACGTACACGTACACGTACACCTACACGTACACGTACACGTACACCTACACGTACACGTACACGTACACGTACACGTACGCGTACACGTACACGTACACGTACACGTACACGTACACGTACACGTACACCTACACGTACACGTACACGTACACGTACACCTACACGTACACGTACACGTACACCTACACGTACACGTACACGTACACGTACACGTACACGTACACGTACACGTACACGTACACGTACACGTACACGTACACGTACACGTACACGTACACGTACACCTACACCTACACGTACACGTACACGTACACGTACACATACACATACACGTACACGTACACGTACACGTACACGTACACGTACACGTACACGTACACGTACACGTACACGTACACGTACACGTACACGTACACGTACACGTACACGTACACGTACACGTACACGTACACGAACACGTACACGTACACGTACACGTACACGTACACGTAGACGTACACATACACGTACACGTACACATACACATACACGTACACATACACATACACATACACATACACATACACATACACATACACATACACATACACATACACATACACATACACATACACGTACACATACACGTACACATACACGTACACATACACATACACATACACGTACACATACACGTACACATACATGTACACATACACGTAGACATACACGTACACGTACACATACACGTACACATACACGTACACGTACACATACACATACACGTACACGTACACATACACGTACACATACACGTACACGTACATGTACACATACACATACACATACACGTACACGTACACGTACACATACACATACACATACATATACACATACACATACACGTACACATACACATAGACATACACATACACATAGACATAGACATACACATACACATACACATACACATAGACATACACATAGACATAATACACATACACATACACATACACATACACATACACATACACATACACATACACATACACATACACATACACATACACATACACATACACATACACATACACATACACATACACATACACATACACATACACATACACATACACATACACATACACATACACATACACATACACATACACATACACATACACATACACATACACATACACATACACATACACATACACATACACATACACATACACATACACATACACATACACATACACATACACATACACATACACATACACATACACATACACATACACATACACATACACATACACATACACATACACATACACATACACATACACATACACATACACATACACATACACATACACATACACATACACATACACATACACATACACATACACATACACATACACATACACATACACATACACATACACATACACATACACATACACATACACATACACATACACAACACATACACATACACATACACATACACATACACATACACATACACATACACATACACATACACATACACATACACATAGACATACACATACACATACACATACACATACACATACACATACACATACACATACACATACACATACACATACACATACACATACACATACACATACACATACACATACACATACACATACACAAACACATACACATACACATACACATACACATACACATACACATAGACATACACAAACACATACACATAGACATACACATACACATACACATACACATACACATACACATACACATACACATACACATACACCTACACATACACGTACACATACACGTACACATACACGTACACATACACGTACACATACACGTACACATACATGTACACATACACGTAGACATACACGTACACGTACACATACACGTACACATACACGTACACATACACGTACACGTACACGTACACATACACGTACACGTACACGTACACGTACACGTACACATACACATACACATACATCTACACATACACATACACGTACACATACACATAGACATACACATACACATAGACATAGACATACACATACACATACACATACACATAGACATACACAAACACATACACATAGACATACACATACACATACACATACACATACACATACACATACACATACACATACACATACACATACACATACACATACACATACACATACACATACACATACACATACACATACACATACACATACACATACACATACACCATAACACATACACATACACATACACATACACATACACATACACATACACATACACATACACATACACATACACATACACATACACATACACATACACATACACATACACATACACATACACATACACATACACATACACATACCACATACACATACACATACACATACACATACACATACACATACACATACACATACACATACACATACACATACACATACACATACACATACACATACACATACACATACACATACACATACACATACACATACACATACACATACACATACACATACACATACACATACACATACACATACACATACACATACACATACACATACACATACACATACACATACACATACACATACACATACACATACACATACACATACACATACACATACACATACACATACACATACACATACACATACACATACACATACACATACACATACACATACACATACACATACACATACACATACACATACACATACACATACACATACACATACACATACACATACACATACACATACACATACACATACACATACACATACACATACACATACACATACACATACACATACACATACACATACACATACACATACACATACACATACACATACACATACACATACACATACACATACACATACACATACACATACACATACACATACACATACACATACACATACACATACACATACACATACACATACACATACACATACACATACACATACACATACACATACACATACACATACACTACACATACACATACACATACACATACACATACACATACACATACACATACACATACACATACACATACACATACACATACACATACACATACACATACACATACACATACACATACACATACACATACACATACACAGTACACATACACATACACATACACATACACATACACATACACATACACATACACATACACATACACATACACATACACATACACATACACATACACATACACATACACATACACATACACATACACATACACATACACATACACATACATACACATACACATACACATACACATACACATACACATACACATACACATACACATACACATACACATACACATACACATACACATACAATACACATACACATACACCTACACATACACATACACATACACATACAATACAACATACACATACACATACACATACACATACACATACACATACACATACACATACACATACACATTACACATACAACATACACATACACATACACATACACAATACACACACATACACATACACATACAATAACATACACATAACAACATACACTACACATACACATACACATACACATACACATACACATACACAACACATACAATACACATACACATACACATAACACATACACATACACATACACATACACATACACATACACATACACATACACATACACATACACATACACATACACAATACACATACACATACACATACACATTCACGACATATACACGTACACATACACATACACATACACATACACGTACACATACACATACACATACACATACACGTACACATACACATACACATACACATACACATACACATACACATACACATACACATACACATACACATACACATACACATACACATACAACACATACACATACCACATACACAACACATACACAATACACATACACATACATACACTTACACATACACATACACATACACTTACACATACACATACACATACACATACACATACACATACACATACACATACACATACACATACACATACACATACACATACACATACACATACACATACACATACACATACACATACACATACACATACACATACACATACACATACACATACACATACACATACACATACACCTACACGTACACGTACACGTACACGTACACGTACACGTACACGTACACGTACACGTACACATACACGTACACGTACACGTACACGTACACGTACACGTACACGTACACGTACACATACACATACACATACACATACACATACACATACACATACACATACACATACACATACACATACGCATACACATACACATACACATACACATACACATACACACACATACACAAACATATACACGCACACATATGCATACACATAGACATACACATACACATACACATACACATACACATACACATACACATACACATAAACATACACAATAACATACACATACACATACACATACACATACACATACACATACACATACACATACACATACACATACATATACACATACACATACACATACACATACACATACACATACACATACACATACACATACACATACACGTACACATACACATACACATACACATACACATACACATACACATACACATACACATACACATACACATACACATACAACATACACATACACATACACATACACATACACATACACATACACATACACATACACATACACATACACATACACATACACATACACATACACATACACATACACATACACATACACATACACATACACATACACATACACATACACATACACATACACATACAACATACACATACACATACACATACACATACACATACACATACACATACACATACACATACACATACACATACACATACACATACACATACACATACACATACACATACACATACACATACACATACACATACACATACACATACACATACACATACACGTACACGTACACATACACGTACACGTACACATACACGTACACGTACACGTACACATACACATACACGTACACATACACATACACATACACATACACATACACATACACATACACATACACATACACATACACGTACACATACACGTACACATACACGTACACATACACATACACATACACATACACGTACACATACACGTACACATACAGGTACACATACACATAGACATACACGTACACGTACACATACACGTACACATACACGTACACGTACACGTACACATACACATACACATACACGTACACGTACACGTACACATACACATACACATACACATACATATACACATACACATACACGTACACATACACATAGACATACACATACACATAGACATAGACATACACATACACATACACATACACATACACATAGACATACACAAACACATACACATAGACATACACATACACATAGACATACACATACACATACACATACACATACACATACACATACACATACACATACACATACACATACACATACACATACACATACACATACACATACACATACACATACACATACACATACACATACACATACACATACACATACACATACACATACACATACACATACACATACACATACACATACACATACACATACACATACACATACACATACACATACACATACACATACACATACACATACACATACACGTACACATACACATACACATACACATACACATACACATACACATACACGTACACGTACACGTACACATACACATACACGTACACGTACACATACACGTACACGTACACGTACACATACACATACACGTACACATACACATACACATACACATACACATACACATACACATACACATACACATACACATACACGTACACATACACGTACACATACACGTACATACACGTACACATACACATACACATACACATACACGTACACATACACGTACACATACAGGTACACATACACATAGACATACACGTACACGTACACATACACGTACACATACACGTACACGTACACGTACACATACACATACACATACACGTACACGTACACGTACACATACACATACACATACACATACATATACACATACACATACACGTACACATACACATAGACATACACATACACATAGACATAGACATACACATACACATACACATACACATACACATAGACATACACAACACATACACATAGACATACACATACACATAGACATACAATACACATACACATACACATACACATACACATACACATACACATACACATACACATACACATACACATACACATACACATACACATACACATACACATACACATACACATACAACATACACATACACATACACATACACATACACATACACATACACATACACATACACATACACTACACATACACATACACATACACATACACATACACATACACATACACATACACATACACATACACATACACATACACATACACATACACATACACATACACATACACATACACATACACATACACATACACATACACATACACATACACATACACATACACATACACATACACATACACATACACATACACATACACATACACATACACATACACATACACATACACATACACATACACATACACATACACATACACATACACATACACATACACATACACATACACATACACATACACATACACATACACATACACATACACATACACATACACATACACATACACATACACATACACATACACATACACATACACATACACATACACATACACATACACATACACATACACATACACATACACATACACATACACATACACATACACATACACATACACATACACATACACATACACATACACATACACATACACATACACATACACATACACATACACATACACATACACATACACATACACATACACATACACATACACATACACATACACATACACATACACATACACATACACATACACATACACATACACATACACATACACATACACATACACATACACATACACATACACATACACATACACATACACATACACATACACATACACATACACATACACATACACATACACATACACATACACATACACATACACATACACATACACATACACATACACATACACATACACATACACATACACATACACATACACATACACATACACATACACATACACATACACATACACATACACATACACATACACATACACATACACATACACATACACATACACATACACATACACATACACATACACATACACATACACATACACATACACATACACATACACATACACATACACATACACATACACATACACACACTACACATACACATACACATACACATACACATACACATACACATACACATACACATACACATACACATACACATACACATACACATACACATACACATACACATACACATACACATACACATACACATACACATACACATACACATACACATACACATACACATACACATACACATACACATACACATACACATACACATACACATACACATACACATACACATACACATACACATACACATACACATACACATACACATACACATACACATACACATACACATACACATACACATACACATACACATACACATACACATACACATACACATACACATACAACATACACATACACATACACATACACATACACATACACATACACATACACATACACATACACATACACATACACAATACACATACACATACACATACACATACACATACACATACACATACACATACACATACACATACACATACACATACACATACACATACACATACACATACACATACACATACACATACACATACACATACACATACACATACACATAGACACATACACATACACATACACATACACATACACATACGTACACATACACCTACACGTACACGTACACCTACACGTACACGTACACCTACACGTACACGTACACCTACACCTACACGTACACGTACACCTACACGTACACGTACACCTACACCTACACGTACACGTACACCTACACGTACACGTACACGTACACCTACACGTACACGTACACTTACACGTACACGTACACGTACACGTACACGTACACGTACACGTACACGTACACGTACACGTACACGTACACGTACACGTACACATACACGTACACGTACACGTACACGTACACGTACACGTACACGTACACGTACACGTACACGTACACGTACACGTACACGTACACGTACACGTACACGTACACGTACACGTACACGTACACGTACACGTACACGTTCACGTACACGTACACGTACACGTTCACGTACACGTACACGTACACGTTCACGTACACGTACACGTACACGTTCACGTACACGTACACGTACACGTACACGTACACGTACACGTACACCTACACGTACACGTACACGTACACCTACACGTACACGTACACGTACACCTACACGTACACGTACACGTACACCTACACGTACACGTACACGTACACCTACACGTACACGTACACGTACACCTACACGTACACGTACACGTACACCTACACGTACACGTACACGTACACCTACACGTACAGGTACACGTACACCTACACGTACCCGTACACGTACACCTACACGTACACGTACACGTACACCTACACGTACACGTACACGTACACCTACACGTACACGTACACGTACACCTACACGTACACGTACAGGTACACGTACACGTACACGTACAGGTACACGTACACGTACACGTACAGGTACAGGTACACGTACACGTACAGGTACACGTACACGTACACGTACAGGTACACGTACACGTACACGTACAGGTACAGGTACACGTACACGTACAGGTACAGGTACACGTACACGTACAGGTACAGGTACACGTACACGTACAGGTACAGGTACACGTACAGGTACAGGTACACGTACACGTACAGGTACACGTGCACGTACACGTACAGGTACACGTGCACGTACACGTACAGGTACACGTGCACGTACACGTACAGGTATACGTGCACGTACACGTACAGGTACACGTGCACGTACATGTACAGGTACACGTGCACGTACAGGTACAGGTACACGTGCACGTACAGGTACAGGTACACGTGCACCTACAGGTATAGGTACACGTGCACGTACACGTACATGTACACGTGCACGTACAGGTACAGGTACACGTGCACGTACAGGGACAGGTACACGTGCACGTACAGGTACAGGTACACGTGCACGTACAGGTACAGGTACACGTGCACGTACAGGTACAGGTACACGTGCACGTACAGGTACAGGTACACGTGCACGTACAGGTACAGGTACACGTGCACGTACAGGTACACGTACACGTGCACGTACAGGTACACGTACACGTGCACGTACAGGTACACGTACACGTGCACGTACAGGTACACGTACACGTGCACGTACAGGTACACGTACACGTGCACGTACACGTACACGTACACGTGCACGTACACGTACACGTACACGTGCACGTACACGTACACGTACACGTGCACGTACACGTACACGTACACGTGCACGTACACGTACACGTACACGTGCAACACGTACACGTTGTCGAGACGTTCATTGAAAAGAGGGGAGTGATTCAGAAGTGATCTCAATCGGATATTCTTCATGACCTTAAGTTCTAGATGAAGCTGCTCGTTCTATCTTTAATGAATAAACATTGAAAATTTTTAATCTATGGTCTTTCCACACAATTTGCCTATATATAGCCCATAATGCTCTAGAATGAGAAGGATATGGGACTCATTGTAGAAGTACTAAACATAACACTTCAATTCCGTTGAGAAATGGAGTTATCATTTCTCATTCTTGTTGATGTAAAGAAACAACTTCTTAAAGAAACAAGTCACTTAATATCAAGGCTTATGAAGACATTTCTCGATATGGATAACTAAGCACATCTCATTTACAGTTTCTCTTGTATGCAATGGCAATCTCTCTATCTCTCTCTCTCAATGAAGAGTTGCATATGATTTCTGTCTAGAAAGTTCTTACGTTAGATTCTTTAGACATTCACGATTTTGACGCATATGAGCATGAGTCATATTTCCTGCCATGAATACGTCACATGATGTAAGTGTCATGAAGTTCATCTTATATATGTATAGATAAGAGTAACACATGAAAGAGGATATAAAAAATAATAATCTTCATCCGACGTTCTCCATGAGAATTGACATACATGGATTTTTTTCACGTTGACTTGATTCATGGAATTACAGGAAAAGAACCACAGAGAGCAACCAACTTTGGAGTATTAAAACACACAAAACGACCTTCTCTTGGGGTTTGGTTGATCCCAATTTTTGTATCTGAGAGAGCTTGAATTAACATCTTCAACTCGCCCAACTTTATGATGGGCAATTTTGCTTGTACCGTTGTCTAAATTCATCCCTTCGCTTAATGAATGTAACACAACAAGGTAATAACCTCTTAAGTTCTCACTCAGAATTTCTTTTGTTAACAATCACTCATGAAACAACCATTACTGCTATTTCACTTTCACATCCATAGAACGATCGAGCATAATCTCTATAGAACTGTAAAATGCACCTTGAACTTCATTAAACTTTCGGTCCGTCATGATGTGCAAGGTTCAAGTTACATGTGTGTCTCGCCAAATATATACAGCGTATGAAAGCATTCGATTCTAGCCATTGAAATTCCTCAAAAGACAAATATGAGCACGAGCTTAAACAATCCTTCTCATGGATTTGCACAGAGGTTATCTTGACTATTTTGAAATTACGCACCACAAATGTGTATTTAAGTTCTCCTCCACCTTTCATGTGCCTTAATTACATTGCTAATATCTGTAGCAGAAAAAAAAGAAATCATCAAACTTAAAGCGTAGAACAACACTTGACTTAGGCGAGGTTTGTGCAGGTATTTATCCTTGAAGTCTCTTCAATTTTATACTGTTCTGCAACTTTCCTTGGGAGTTTGAGGAATTAACGCCTATTCACATCATCCAGTTGGTTGACATAACTTCCTCTTTTGTAGCGATCAGCACGTCTTCACTTTTTATCACCCATAATTGAACAGCACTCCTCTGAAGTTTGTAGTACTGTTCAAGCCTTCAAGATACCTGGTTATTCATTTGTATTGTTCAGGCCTACAAGGTACATTTGTCATCCTGCTGCTTCCATCAACATTTCCAGATTCGCATTTCTTCCTTCATGATTCAACTTCATGCTCACTTGCACTTTGTAATTCAGAAGTTCTTCCCAACATCTCTGCTGCTGCTACTGTCTACCATCGCCGAGATAGTTTTTAGGATTGAAGTCGTTTGGTACATGTGCATCCTGGTAAAGGGTAACCTTACATCCTTTCCACTGTCGGAAGAAAGTGTAAGGCACTCCGGGAAAGCTCCCACCTACAACACCCTTTCCCACGAAAGGCTCTTTTAATGTATCGAAGTACTGCATGCGCAAATGAACCTTTTATAGATATCCTCCCGCGGGAAAGATTCAGATCTCTGTCCTTGTTTTTGTCTGAGCTCCCCCATAAAACCTGTCTTCCCCGTCAGTGTATAGTTTTTCCTCTTTCTTCTGCTGATGTCCTATACACTTCTGGAGCTCTAGCTGATATCCATCTCCAAAACGAGCCCTGAACAGGAACAAGATGCCGAGCATATCCCTTCGTCTCGGATCCCTTCTCCGCCGCTGCGACCCTTGATCCAATTCTATCGTTGACACTTGAACAAGGCTCCATGGTTTTGAGCTTGGCTGCAATAGATGCTACACATCCCTTTGTCACCCTATTCAGATAGACCATGGGTGTTCCACCAATGAGCTCAATTCTTGACCACATCCACCCCCTCTGAACCTGTGCATCCTTCGGATGCGCCACCATCAATCTCGGTATCTGCAAATCATTGTGAAAATTCAAGTGCAGGGATCAAAACAAATGTGCCTATGCACGGCCATGTAATGGGCCCTACATATGTATACTCTATGTGCATAAAAGATAGAATGGTGCAAATAAGGGAGGTATCAGGCATTTGATGTCGAGGTATTCTCACTCAAACTCGAAATCAAGATCTCATCATGCATTCATAATTCATTCAATGTGCAATTGGATGTGTGCCTATAGGTTAAAAAATCCGTGCAAATATATTTTCAAGCATGCATACTCTAGGTGCATGTATTTGTAATCATGGTGCAAGCATGGAAGCCATTTTCAGGGTTTCTAAACAAAGATCCTCACCACTCATAATTTTTCTCACAAGGCGAGTTACTCTCTTCATTCAACTCCATTCATTATTTGATTCCACTCTTACTCATGATATTTACAAATAAGTTTCAAGTGCAAATAAACGTGCACCTACTGGAATCAAAGCACGTGCTCTTCTGAACTTAAAATATGCATACTTTATGTGCATTGCAACTCGAAATTGGTGCAAAGAAAGATTAGGGTTAACGAGAGAACTAAGAAAAAAGATAAGGCTTTCTGATCTTCACTTCACTTCCCATTTCCATCGCCTTGCTTCAATCTTCTCCTGCATTCAAACACTCAACACATGATAAGAAATATCGGTCTATCAAAATACTCATGTATACATGCAATCCATGAAAGAGCTTCAAAAAACCCATTTGCAGTAAACCATAAACATGTAATTTGAAAGTGGTTGCCTCGTGCACAATCGATCAAAACCCTAGATCTCCAATTAGCTCCATATCAACACCTGTTCTCAACACTGCATAAGAGAAATTAGTAGCATCACATTCAAGAATCACATATTAAAAAACTTCATTCATTTGAACATTAAAAATATCTATTTGAATTATATTGACTTCAAACCACTCATCCAACATGCATTCATTACCATAGGTGTTCCCACTTTAATTTCTTGCATTTTTAGTTTTATTTGGTTTCTTCTATCTATCTTAAGATTAAAGCAAAAAAAACACAAGATATATACATTTTTATTTACAAATTTCCTTTTGGTATTATTAATTCTCATTTATTAGGGTTTTTCCCTTCAGACCCATCTCCCCTGATATATGGTCACCAAAGAAACTGTGCTTCTTAAGAAGCCACCTTTGGATCGCATCAATCAAGAAAGAATTCTTAAACAAGGTAAACATGTGTACAAGCCACTTCATTTTCTTGTCCATCTCTTGGTGGCTTGTTTGGTATACATAACTCTTAGAAAATTTGAAAACCCATGTTTCAATCATTTGAGGATAGTTTTATTTATAATACTCTCGCTTGCATAATATGGGATTACTCTAGACAAATCAAGAGCACAAAAATATAGAGTTTTCATTTTTAATGAGCTTAAGCCATCTTCAAAAAGTTCCTTTAAGGATACATTTTCATCCATTTCACATTTGAAATCATTTGGGGAAATTTCTCTACTTGTATCATCTTGAATTAAACCTATCTCTTCATTGGAACGAGAGTTTCGAGTAGATTCATTGGATTCCCTCATCAAGTAGAAGTGAACATCATGCTCGGATGATAATACATAATCATTTTTGTCTTCCAATCTATCATGATTCCTTTCTACTTGACCCCCAGCAATTATGGTATCTGCTTCTTTCTCTAGTCTTTCCAAGAATTCTTCATCATTGGTATGATCCCAAATCATCTCCCCTCCAACATGAAGAGAATCCATATCCTCATAATCAACAAAATCTTGATCTTCAACTTCTTTATCCAAAATGCCATCATAGGATTCTACATCCATCTCCATCAATTCTTTCTCGTTCTCTTCAGAGGATGTACTTATTCCACCTTCTTCAATTATTGATTCTTGCTCAAGTATCTCATCATGTACGAGAATCTTGACATATACACCCAAATCAACTTGAGCTTCATCATTGCAATCGTTTGACTCAATAGTTTTACATTGGATATCCTTCAATGCTTTACACACATCAAATTTATCATACATCACAATAAACATTTCATCTACCACTTTATGCTCGATTTCTTCAGCATGTGAACTCAACTCAACCCGATTATTTTTGACATATATATCAGTGCTTAGAGGAATGATCAATGGTATTTTCTCATCCTTATGATCATTCATATCTCTTTCTTTATGGAGTGTGACATCATTCACATACATATCATTGTTTTGAACTCCATCCAATAACTTATCATTTTTCCTATGAGTAAGATCATTCTCTTGCATCTTTGAACATACATCCAATGTGGCTTCCATCAAAGACATATCATGATCTTGATCTCCAACTATAGTGTCCTTAAATATAGCATCATGTTCTCTGTCAGCATACATCTCAATCTCTGAAGAACTCATTATTGGCATGTCCTCCTTGAGATAAGTAGGTTCATTTTCTTGCACCTCTGTATGCATATATAAAGTGGGTTTCTGCATATCCATTTTCTTACCCACCGGATCTTTTGTTGACAGGACCTTCAATTCAACATCATGTTCCATGGGAGTTTCTTCATGTAATTCAATCAGTAGATCAGAGGTTCTATCGGAATCTTGTGTCAGAAGGGGTTCATCACCATCAAGTGACATCCAATCATTCTCCACATATTGCCCGATATCATCACGTAAGGATGCATCTCGAGCTCGATCTTCAGATATATTTATTGGGTTCTCTATTTGTATCTTATTTTTTATTCCCATTCGGTCACCTATGAGCCTTCTAGATATCTTTATCTCTTTGTTTGCATCTTGAGATGTTTCTTGATTTGTTTGATTATCCTTTATTTGATGTGAGAAGTTTATCGGAGTAGGGGAAGCTTCATCTTGATTTCTTGTTGAGTTTTGTTGATTTTTATTTTGTTTTATGTTTGTTCTTTGTTTGGTTTGATGTTGGTTTAGTTTGGTTTGATTTTGATTAGCTTCCACTTGCTCCTTTGATCCTCCCATCTTCGGGCTTTGTCCACTTATGGCACCTAAAGATGTAATCATTGTAAAGAAGTCTAGGGGCTCTTGGCACCTTGTAACCTTTGAGGTTATATCGATCGCATTTTTAGAAGTTTCTTCATATTTCCCATTATCACTATGGATATCAAGCCCATGCATATCTACTTCATGCCCAAATGGGGTCTCTACAACCTCATGGACTTGAACATTATCCACGATTGGTAAAATGCTTGGAACATGGTTATAATTTTCATCTGTTTGAAGATCTGTTCTCCAATCATTTAGAAATTTCTCAATTGTTTGTTGTTTCTTTACGTATTTCATCACAGCTTCATGGACGAGCATCCAATCCTCTATGAGCCCCGAGTCCGAGTCTATATCTTGTAGAAGCGGAATTAGTTCTTCTCGGGCATTAACATCGATTGTTCGAAGAAACAACGAAACCCTTTCATGACTTATGCACCTCTTATCCTGCTCAGAAAGATCATCATATTGTCGCTCAAACTCTTCTTTGATCTCGAGAATTGGTTGGTCTTTGGGCATATGAACCCACCTCAGGAAAGATCTACGAGTTACTTTATCAAGATCCTCTAGCATAAACTGCTTGAGGAGTGTCGCTTTGTATTGGGACCATGTCGTTTGATTTATTCGCGTTATTTGGTCTCGCATGTCGTATCCCGACACATAGATAAAGTTTTCACATAATTCTTTTTCCGTCATCGGACTTAATCCGACACCTAGGTATTTGGCCTCGAGTTCATATTCTTTGCAGAACTTTGAGACATTCTTTCCATTGAAAAAGCCACACCGATTAACTAGACGTTCATGAAGTGATTGGATGGCTTTTTGACACCTATCTTCTTCTTGAAAGCGTAGGAATTGAGCTAGGATATCTTCCATTTTGATTATGCTAATCTTTGTGGCTCTATAACTCACTCACCCCCTCCTTTCACGTCGGGTTCACCAGGTATGTCGAGACGTTCATTGAAAAGAGGGGAGTGATTCAGAAGTGATCTCAATCGAATATTCTTCATGATCTTAAGTTCTAGATGAAGCTGCTCGTTCTATCTTTAATGAATAAACATTGAAAATTTTTAATCTATGGTCTTTCCACGCAATTTGCCTATATATAGCCCATAATGCTCTAGAATGAGAAGGATATGGGACTCATTGTAGAAGTACTAAACATAACACTTCAATTCCGTTGAGAAATGGAGTTATCGTTTCTCATTCTCGTTGATGTAAAGAAACAACTTCTTAAAGAAACAAGTCACTTAATATCAAGGCTTATGAAGACATTTCTCCTTAACTAAACACATCTCATTTACAGTTTCTCTTGTATGCAATGGCAATCTCTCTATCTCTCTCTCTCAATGAAGAGTTGCATATGATTTTTGTCTAGAAAGTTCTTACGTTAGATTCTTTAGACATTCACGATTTTGATGCATATGAGCATGAGTCATATTTCCTGCCATGAATACGTCACATGATGTAAGTGTCATGAAGTTCATCTTATATATGTATAGATAAGAGTAACACATGAAAGAGGATATAAAAAATAATAATCTTCATCCGACGTTCTCCATGAGAATTGACATACATGGATTTTTTTCACGTTGACTTGATTCATGGAATTACAGGAAAAGAACCACAGAGAGCAACCAACTTTGGAGTATTAAAACACACAAAACGACCTCCTCTTGGGGTTTGGTTGATCCCAATTTTTGTATCTGAGAGAGCTTGAATTAACATCTTCAACTCGCCCAACTTTATGATGGGCAATTTTGCTTGTACCGTTGTCTAAATTCATCCCTTCGCTTAATGAATGTAACACAACAAGGTAATAACCTCTTAAGTTCTCACTCAGAATTTCTTTTGTTAACAATCACTCATGAAACAACCATTACTGCTTTTTCACTTTCACATCCATAGAACGATCGAGCATAATCTCTACAGAACTGTAAAATGCACCTTGAACTTCATTAAACTTTCGGTCCGTCATGATGTGCAAGGTTCAAGTTACATGTGTGTCTCGCCAAATATATACAGCGTATGAAAGCATTCGATTCTAGCCATTGAAAGTCCTCAAAAGACAAATATGAGCACGAGCTTAAACAATCCTTAATTACATTGCTAATATCTGTAGCAGAAAAAAAAGAAATCATCAAACTTAAAGCATAGAACAACACTTATCTCAGGCGAGGTTTGTGCAGGTATTTATCCTTGAAGTCTCTTCAATTTTATACTGTTCTGCAACTTTCCTTGGGAGTTTGAGGAATTAACGCCTATTCACATCATCCAGTTGGTTGACATAACTTCCTCTTTTGTAGCGATCAGCACGTCTTCACTTTTTATCACCCATAATTGAACAGCACTCCTCTGAAGTTTGTAGTACTGTTCAAGCCTTCAAGATACCTGGTTATTCATTTGTATTGTTGAGGCCTACAAGGTACATTCGTCATCTTGCTGCTTCCATCAACATTTCCAGATTCGCATTTCTTCCTTCATGATTCAACTTCATGCTCATTTGCACTTTGTAATTCAGAAGTTCTTCCCAACATCTCTGCTGCTGCTACTGTCTACCATCGCCGAGATAGTTTTTAGGATTGAAGTCGTTTGGTACATGTGCATCCTGGTAAAGGGTAACCTTACATCCTTTCCACTGTCGGAAGAAAGTGTAAGGCACTCCGGGAAAGCTCCCACCTACAACACCCTTGCCTAAGAAAGGCTCTTTTAATGTATCGAAGTACTGCATGCGCAAATGAACCTTTTATAGATATCCTCCTGCGGGAAAGATTCAGATCTCTGTCCTTGTTTTTGTCTGAGCTCCCCCATAAAACCTGTCTTCCCCGTCAGTGTATAGTTTTTCCTCTTTCTTTTGCTGATGTCCTATACACTTCTGGAGCTCTAGCTGATATCCATCTCCAAAACGAGCCCTGAATAGGAACAAGATGCCGAGCATATCCCTTCGTCTCGGATCCCTTCTCCGCCGCTGCGACCCCTGATCCAATTCTATCGTTGATACTTGAACAAGGCTCCACGGTTTCGAGCTTGGCTGCAATAGATGCTACACATCCCTTTGTCAACCTATTCAGATAGACCATGGGTGTTCCACCAATGAACTCAAATCTTGACCACAACGTACACGTACACGTACACGTACACGTACGCGTACACGTACACGTACACGTACGCGTACACGTACACGTACACGTACGCGTACACGTACACGTACACGTACGCGTACACGTACACGTACACGTACGCGTACACGTACACGTACACGTACGCGTACACGTACACGTACACGTACGCGTACACGTACACGTACGCGTACACGTACACGTACGCGTACACGTACACGTACGCGTACACGTACACGTACGCGTACACGTACACGTACGCGTACACGTACACGTACGCGTACACGTACACGTACACGTACACGTACACGTACACGCACACGTACACGCATACGTACACGCACACGTACACGCACTTGCACACGCACACGTACACGTACACGCACACGCACACGTAAACGTACACGTACACGTACACGTACACGTACACGCACACGTACACGCACACGCACACGTACACGCATGGGTGTTCCACCAATGAGCTCAATTCTTGACCACAACGTACACGTACACGTACACGCACACGCACACGTACACGTACACATACACGGACACGCACACGCACACGTACACGCACACGTACACGCACACGTACACGCACACGTACACGCACACGTACACGCACACGCACACGTACACGTACACGCACACGCACACGTACACGTACACGCACACGCACACGTACACGTACACGTACACGTACACGTACACGTACACGTACACGTACACGTACACGTACACGTACACGTACACGTACACGTACACGTACACCTACACGTACACATACACATACACGTACCCATACACATACACATACACATACACATACACATACACATACCCATACGCATACACATACACATACACATACCCATACACATACACATACACATACACATACGCATACACATACACATACACATACACATACACATACACATACACATACACATACACATACACATACACATACACAAACACACACAAACACACACACACACACACACACATACACAGACACATACACATAAACATACACATACACATACACATACACATACACATACACATACACATACACATACACATACACATACACATACACATACACATACACATACACATACACATACACATAATACACATACACATACACATACACATACACATACACACATACACATACACATACACACACATACACACACATACACACACATACACATACACATACACATACACATACACATACACATACACATACACATACACATACACATACACATACACATACACATACACATACGCATACACATACACACAGACATACACATACGCATACACATACGCATACATCACCCATATGCATACACATACGCATACACATACACATACACATATGCATACACATACGCATATGCATACGCATATGCATACGCATATGCATATGCATATGCATACACATACACATACGCATACACATACCCACACACATACACACACACATACACACACACATACACACACATACACACACACATACACACACATACACATACACATACACATACACATACACATACACATACACATACACATACACATACACATACACATACACATACACATACACATACACATACACATACACATACACACATACACATACACATACACATACACATACACATACACATACACATACACATACACATACACATACACATACACATACACATACACATACACATACACATACACATACACATACACATACACATACACATACACATACACATACACATACACATACACATACACATACACATACACACACATACACATACACATACACATACACATACACATACACATACACATACACATACACATACACATACACATACACATACACATACACATACACATACACATACACATACACATACACATACACATACACATACACATACACATACACATACACATACACATACACATACACATACACATACACATACACATACACATACACATACACATACACATACCCATACACATACATATATCCATACATATGTGCATACATACATACATATACAGATATATATACACATACATATACACATACATATACACATACATATACACATACATATACACATATGCATATACAAATACACACACATATACATATACATATTCATATACATATACATATATGTATGCATATACATATACATATACATATATGGATACGTATACATATATGTATACACATACGTATATATATACGTATACACATACGTATACATATATGTATACTCATATGTATACATTTACGTATACACATACATATACATATGTGTATACACATACGTATACATATACGTATACACATACATATACATACGTATACACATACGTGTACATATATGAATACACATACGTATACATATATGTATACACATACGTATATGTATATGTATGCACGTACATATACACATACACATATAAATGCACATACATGTTGGTGAAGGACAATCAACAATTGAAGCTTTAATGAAGATTTGGAAGCTAAAAAATTGAAGGAAAGTTGAAATTATGAAGCATGTAGGAAATGCATATTCAGAGGATAAGGATGTGAATACATATGTACATTATTTTAGAGTCAGATCATTATATATTTTTGTATGGTCATGAGTTTGTAAAAATTTGCCTATATATACAAAGAGAATGTCGGGGCAAAGTAGAGAGATTATGTAAGAACAAGTTTGGAAGAAAATTAGATATTATTAGATACTCTAGAAGTGAATAGACTCTCTCTCATTACTGAGATGTAAATTTTCTCAGAAATAGAAAGTGTTGCGCTCGATCTTTCTGAATATTCTCCTTCTGTGTTGAATCTTTTGTGAAATGCTTTTGTACAAGTCTAAGTCTATAGTTGATTGACATGTGTACAAATTTTCAGTTTCTAATTGTGATGAGGCTGAGAGAATTGAGTGTAGGAACATTTACATGTGTAAATGGAAACATGAGAAGTTGCAGGATGCACAAAATTTGATGTTAATATTTTGGTCAATTCTCCTTCCACAGTGTAGAGTTTTGAGCAAGCAAGCACTCAATCTTTAAGTTGGAAGGTAAGCTATCTATGACTAAAAGCATTTTTCATAAACGGGTTCTAGATTGAGTGAAGCAAGTGTTCAAAGTTATAGGTGTCTAAATTGACTTCTCAAAAGAGCAGATTTAGACATAGGTAACTTGTTGAGATCATTTCTCAAGATCTACTAAATCTTTTGGAGTGATTCAACTTGGAGAAGGTGTGCAAACTGTAGGCGACACGTTTTACAAAGTTTCATAAAAAACTTTACACAATTGATAAGGTAATGAGAAAGATTGTGCAACAGACTTTCTGTGTAGTCATCTCCTTCACAGATTTTTCAAAATCTTCATATTTAATCATTGATCCTCTAAGATTGGTGAAAGTTTGAGTTACTCTTGTTATAGAGGTGCTCTAATTACAAGAGTAGCTTGTTATAGAGGTGCTCCATCAGTGGTATCAAAGCAGGAAGCATCAGAATTGAAGGAAGGAGGACCCCAACTGCTGCAGGTGCAAAGAATTCAACATCTAAAGGTTCAAAAGGTGAAAGCTTGAGGACAAAGCTTGAGAATGAGGTCATACGACATCAAGGAAGACAAAAGGAACATTATTCGAAGTAAAGGTACATCTATTACTCATAAAGATTGAAGAATTCAATATATAGGTGAAGAAAGGATGGGAGATTCTCTTCAAATAGAGAAGTTGGATAGAGAGAACTATTCAGCATGGTCAATGAGGATGGAAGCTCATCTTATGAGCAAAGAATTGATAACTTATATTACAGGTGAAGAAGAAAAGCCTCAATTCAGAGATCCTAGTGTTCCAACTAGGGAAGAATTATTAGACTTGAAGAATTGGATGAAGAGAGATGCTCAAGCTAGGAGCATTATCTATATGGCAGTCAATGACTACTTGCTACCTCACATTAGAGGTCTTGAAAGTGCAAGTGATATATGGAATGCTTTGGAGGAGCATTTTCAAAACACCACAAAGTCAAGGAAGGCATCTTTGTGGCAGAATTTACCACTTTCAAGAAGAAGGCTTCTCAATCCATCTCAGACTATGTAACAAGGATGAAAGACATTGCAGATGCATTAGGTGTAGTTGATGAAGACATTGAGGAGGATAAATTGGTAATGCAAATCCCCACAAGGTTGAGAGGTGATGACAAATGGAAGCCATTCATTTTGTCTACTAAATTATCACTTGATCATTGTACTCCTGATTTAAATCAGTTGCTAGGACATATGTTAACCTTTGAGCAGGATGTCAAAGTGAAGGGGACAAAAGTGCAGCTCATGCAATGTATTCAAAGGATAAGAAGAAAAATAGCAAAGGGAAGCAACAAGCAAATGAAGATGAAGGCACAACTAGTCAAGCCAACTTCCTAAGAGGAAGAGGAGGTGGCAAAGGTAGAGGAAGAGGCAGGAGTAATAAAGATGGAGTCAAAGCTTGCTGGGTTTGTGGTAAGACAAATCACTTAGCTAATGATTGTTGGCATAATACTCACAGTAATGGTGGATATAATCAGAATTTTAATTCAAGAGGAAGAGGTGGCAGAAATCAAAGGATAATTTCAGAGGTAGAGGTAGTAGAGGTTACTTTGGAAGAAATGCAGGTAGAGGATTTCAAAGTCAATAATACAGCAATACCTACTACAATTATCCTTCAGATCAGAAGGAGGATTCAACATTGATAATGAATGCAACTTGTTAAAGGCAAAGTGAAGACCAAAGAGTCTTCTACATTGACTCAGGGTGTAGCAATCACCTAAGTGGTAACATAGCATTGATGACTGATTTGGAGAATAAGATGACTAATCATGTGGTTCAAACATGTGACAATACAAAGCACAATGTGAAGTCAATTGGATCAGTGAAGGCCAAGGATGGTAGCACTCTCTTGAGTAAGGTCTTGTATGTTCCTACAATTCCTAAGAATTTGATAAGTGTAGGACAAATTGTTGAAAAGGGTTATGAAGTTAGATTCACTAATGAAGGAGTGTTTGTGGAAGACCCTAGCAATGGGTATAAATAGATTGTTTTAGGTAAGAAAGAAGGAATATTGTTCACATTGAAGATTCAAGGTAATGTTGGTCATGCCTTGTTCACTTATGGAGGGCATAAGATCTCTGAGTTAGATCTTTGGCACAAGAGGCTTGGACATTTCAATGAAAGAGGTATAAAAGATATGGTTAACAATGGTTCAGTGCTTGGATTGCCTAATGTTGCAGGTCAACATATGACATACAGATGTGAGGCATGTCAATTAGGTAAGGCTCATAAGCAATCTTATTCCAAGCATGGTTTTATGTATTCAGAAAAGCTTGAATTGGTACACACAGATGTGTGGGGGCCATCAAAAGATTTTAGTATCAATGGTTCAAGGTATTATGTGATTTATGTTGATGATGCTACCAGATGGATCATTATTTATGTGATCAAAGATAAGTCAGAGGTATTCAATACATTCAAACATTATCATGTGTATGCAGAGAGAATTTAAGGTCATAAGTTGAAAAGACTAAGGTCAGATGGAGGGGGAGTGCAACAACCTAAAGATTACGACCACCACATGCTTGAGAGATGACTCTTCTCCCAACCTTATGCCTGTATATATATCTGCTTGAACTAATGAGGACCACAAATGTAACTAGAGTCCACAAGTGCATGTGCAATCTCCTCCACTCCTTTCATATCCACCACTAGAGTCTATTAGTGGCTGGAGTGATCTCGACCACTACTTTAGTACCTTCCACTAGAGTCCACTAGTGGTTGTTGTACTCACCTCTTGAGTTAAGTCCACTGGACTCAAGTTAACTCACGTTAACTTGAGTTAGAAGGCTCTAGAGCTCTTTGGGCAAAACTCTCTCCCCATGCTCCCCATGGGAGTTGAACCCAAGACCTCTTCCTTCACAACCATGAGACTTAACCACTAGGCTAAGTGGATTACTTGAATATGAGAGCACATGACTTATGCTTGAGTCTACTCTTGAGATCTTTGGTCCTATAGACGAGTGACCAAACGGTATCCGATTTCAGATCTGTCTGAAGCCATCGGATCCCTAGATCATAGACTTACTTTATTACATTCTTCCCCCCTTGGGAAAGATTTTCGTCCTCGAAAATAAAGCTATATATATAACTGTAGGCAACCCCCGAGCCTCATGTTCTAAAACTGGAAGAACATGGTCATGTTCTAGAACTGGAAGAACATGTCTCATCTCTGTGGTGGCATCCTTGCCCAAATGATTCAAAACACTATCTGGTTTTGTACTTTGATGAACGGGACAAAGTACAAACTAGTGAAGAATAATGAGGGTGGATCTAATGACATCCCTGGCTAATTCACAGTTTCTCGATGTGCGATCTAGGCACAAACATGTGAACTAGGTGGATTCAAATTACTAGTCCATTTCTAGGCATAACTGGTGCATGGGCTTAGTAATGAAGGTGGGATTCTTATCCCTGGCAAGACTTTGAGAATTCTTGATTCACTTGAATTTGTTTTTGGAGAACTTGAAGTTTGGTTGTCTCAAACATCTAACTTGGATGTTTATATAATGGTTTACTTTGATCCAACAGTTACTTGATTTTTCTACCCGACTAGAGGACAGTTACTTTGTCCTAATGAGTTGAAAAAATCCTATATAAACTGTAAGAGAAAGTTACCATTTTCTTTGAGTCAACCATACTATAACTTACCCAATACAAATCCATAATGAAATTTGTCCAACTTAGGACACTTTTCTCAAAGACTTTAACTGAAAGTTCTTGAGAATTGTCAATCTACTGTACAATTCCTCACTTCTTTATTCTAGAGTATACTAGACTCTAGGAAATCATTTATGCTATAACTTGAAGTCCACTTAGACTTATCATCTAATGAAGATTGAAAAGATTCTTGTACATAACATCTATCTAAGATGTTCAAGTTAGTTATTTTATTCTAACCGGCTAACCTTGGTCTTTTGCAAAAGGAATCAGATACCATGTCTGAGCCAATTCCAAAAGATTTGGAAAGCAGAAAGAAATAACTAAAACTATGTACAACCAATTCAAACTTCGAACATATGTAAATTTGCTATGAGTCAAAGTCTAGTTGACTCAGGACTTTAACTTTTCAATGATCAATTTCAACAAGGTATTGAAGCATGGTCTTTATTTTTAAGAGAAATAAGCTAAATTCTCACAAAGATTTAAAGAAAATCAAAAACATCATCCAACCACAAAATACTAGTGTGGTAACCAACAATAGTGTGTCGACCCACTGAGGTTCTGTTGACGAGTTTAGTATTCAAATAATGCTTCACTTGAGACTAAGTTCAGGTCACATTCAATCTTTTTGACTCCTAATCGTGAATGCAATTCTTGTGCATTTCTTTGAGTCAAAAGAGTGAATTTATCAAGTTATACTAGGAACTTGATGCTTGACTTGGTCAATTAAATCTTTAGTTGAAAAGATCAACTTCAAAATCTAAGTCCAACTTCTTTCAAAAATTTATCAAATATTTCTGATCAATAACACTTAAACTTGAAGTGTTCTAAGAAGATCTTGGAAGTTACTTACTTCATATCTTCAGTTTCCTTGATCTTGAAGTCATCTTGAAGTATCGTAAGATACTACTTTTCATCCTTTACGAATTAAACTTTTCTTGAAGTCTTAATTCCCTTGAGGATGAAACCTAACTTCAAAATCCAAACTAGGACTAAAAGATAATTATCGTCCCACGGTCCGATGTCCCATACCATCTTTCCTACATCAATCTGAGTATAAAATCTGGTGTCCCATACCACCCTATTTTATATTCACATTAATGTGTGGGTGATTCTTATCCTAAAGTCTAAACATCTCTTGATAGAGTACCTTCTAGCTTTAATTCTTGAGAAGAATTTTGCAATTTCAGGTACTATCTCCATCTTGATATTCTAGGTTTTAATCCCTTGACATGATCGTTTTACGATCTTGTGCTTAAGCTTGGGAACTTGAAAACCTTAATAGAATATCTCCAATCCTTTTTTTTGCTAAGGTTATCAAATGAAAACCAATCAGAATTCCAAGTTCTTGAATTTCTCAAATTCAAGTTTAATTGGCTATTCTTGACCAATTTTGTAGCGACAAGAGCTTTTGACTTCTTGTCTTTAGATTCCTTGTACTAATGCTTTTAGGTACCTATCCCGGCCGGGGCTTTTTTTACAGGAATCTCTCTACTGCTTAAGTCTAAGCATCCGCTCATGCTTTCTGGATTTGTACCGAAATCCCTTTAAGGATAGGTAAACATTTATGTTTTACCTTCCACAGACTTAAGTACCGTTTGCACGGTTTGCAGACTACATTCTTGGAATTTCTTTACTTTGTTCAGACTTGGAATAGCTTACTTTTTTTTTTCACAATTTTCCATTCAATAAATGGAACTTGAGTGAATAATTCCCAAAAGGAATTTTATTGCCAATACTTGGGCAATCGACAAAGTAGTTCCAATCGCACATTCTTTGGACAATCATGGCCAAATTTGATCAAGTCTGGTTGATACTTGCGACAAAAATAAAGACTTAGTCTTTATCTTTTAAGATCTCTTCAACTATCTAAAGCTTCTTTGCTTACCTGCAGGATTTTTAGAGATCTTTCTCAAGTCCAAGCATACACTGTTGGTGCAAGACAATCAACAATTGAAGGTCTTTAAGTCCGCAGAGACTTCAGTAAAAATTTCTTAAAAAAGGTCACCAGAAGATCACCGGAAGGTCACCGGAACAGTACCGGAAGGTCACAGGAAAGTCACCGGAATGTTACCGGAATAGATCAATTTTACAGATTTCAGTTCATGAAGAGTTAAAGGATGGAAAGAGGAAGAAAAGGACAAAGTTTGAAGCTTGGAAGAAGAACTGGAAAAAGTTGTACACATATGTACAGTAGTATAGTTCGCGTTGTAAGCTTGTACAAATTTATCTATAAATACCTGAAAAATGTAGAGGCGCTTATGAGAGGACAAGGATAAGCGAGAGAATGAGAGGTAGGCCAAGTAGGCTAAGACAAGAGAAAGTATGAGAAACGTAGAGACATAGAATGAGAGAATGAGAAGTTAGATGTCATTAGACATAAGAAAAGTTAGTTGAGTTTTCCTCTCATCACTCAACTGTAACTTTCTGAATAATCGAAGAAAAGTTGCGCCGAAATTTCTGTGTGTTCTTCATCTGTGTTAGATGATTTGTGAAATCCTATTGAGGATATCTAAGTCTATAGTTAATCAATCTATAGCTTAAGTTTCAGAGTTTAATTGTAAACAGAAACTGAGAATTGTCAGTAGGAACATTCATATGTGTTGAGTGTTCAAAGTTTACTGAAACAGGCGCATTTTCGGTGATCAATGTTTTGATCATTTCTCAGTGCATACTTTAAAGTTTTGCATGAGTGAGAGCTTAATCTTTAAGTTAGAAGATAAGCTACTTGTAACCAGAAGCATTTGCTTAAACGGGTTCTATTCAAGGAGAACCAAGTCTTAGAAGTTACAGGTGTAAAGTCGACTGTTCAGAATGACAGTTTCAGACAAAAGTAACCTGTGAAGATAAAGTTAAAGAAATCATGCAGCGGAATGTTTGTGTTGTGAAGTTTTGACTTACTCTTGGTATAGAGGTGCTCTAATCACAAGAGTAGGTTATTCTGAAGGAGATTAACACTCTCCGACAGTGGTATCAGAGCAGAAGTGGTATTACAACAGTGGTATCAGAGCCAGGTATAGTAGCTTCAGAGCCAGGTATAGTAGCTTCAGAGCCAAGTATAGTAGCTTCAGAGCCAGGTACAGTAGCTTCAGAGCCAGGTACAGTAGTTTTAGAACTGGAGACACCAAAATCAAAGAAAGGAGGTTCCCGACTGCTGCGGTTACAAAGAATTCAACAACCGAAGAACTAAAAGGTGAAAGTTTGAAGACGAAACCTGAAGAAGAGATCATACGGCATCAAGGAAGACAAACGGAGTCCAATTTGAAGTAAAGGTACATACATTATTCATAAAGGTTGAAGTTTTAATACACAGGAAGACACAAGATGGGAGATTCTCTACAGATAGAGAAACTGGATAGGGAAAACTATCCTGCGTGGTCAATGAGGATGGAAGCTCATCTTATGAGCAAAGATTTGATAGATTATATCACAGGAGAAGAAGAAAAGCCACAGTTCAAAGATCCTAGTGTTCCGACTAGGGAAGAGTTAGCAGATCTGAAAAACTGGATGAAGAAAGATGCGCAAGCTAGAAGCATTATCTATATGGCAGTAAATGATTACTTGCTACCTCATATTCGAGGTCTTGAAAGTGCAACGGACATTTGGAATGCTTTGGAAGAGCATTTCCAGAATACTACTAAGTCAAGAAAGGCATCCTTATGGGCGGAGTTTACAACCTTCAAGAAGAAGGCTTCTCAGTCCGTTTCAGACTATGTGACAAGAATGAAAGATATTGCAGATGCTTTAGGAGCTGTTGACGAAGATATCGAAGAGGATAAATTGGTAAGACAAATTCTTACAGGCTTAAGAGGTGATGACAAATGGAAGCCGTTTATTTTGTCTACGGAGTTATCCCTTGATCATTTCACTCCTGATTTAAATCAGCTGTTAGGTCATATGCTAACGTTTGAGCAGGATGTTAAAGGAGATGGTGACAAGAGTGCAGGTCACGCAATGTACTCGAAAGACAAAAAGAAGAATAGCAAAGGAAAGCAACAAGCAAATGAAGATGAAGGAACATCTAGCCAAGCCAACTTCCTAAGAGGAAGAGGAGGTGGCAAAGGTAGAGGAAAAGGCAGAAACAACAAAGATGGAGGTAAAGCCTGCTGGATTTGTGGTAAGACAAATCATTTAGCTAATGATTGTTGGCACAATACTCAAAGTAATAATGGATATAGTCAAAGCTACAATGCAAGAGGAAGAGGTGGCAGAAATCAAAGAGGAAATTTCAGAGGAAGAGGTGGTAGGAGTTACTTTGGAAGAAATGCAGGTAGAGGATTCCAAAGTCAACAGTATAACAATACCTACTACAATTACGCTTCAGAACAGAAGGAAGATTCAACAATGATATTGAATGCTACTTGTGAAAATCAGAATGAAGATCAAAGAGTCTTCTACATTGACTCAGGATGTAGTAATCACCTGAGTGGAAACATATCATTGATGACTGATTTGGAGAATAAAGTTTCTAATCATGTTGTTCAGACAGGTGACAACACAAAGCATAAAGTGCAGTCGATTGGATCAGTGAAAGCCAAAGACGGCAGTACCTTATTGGGTAAGGTTCTGTATGTTCCTACAATTCCTAAGAATTTGATAAGTGTAGGACAAATTGTTGAAAAAGGATATGAAGTAAGATTCACTAATGAAGGAGTATACGTGGAAGATCCCAGTCAGGGATATAAACAGATTGTTTCAGGGAAGAAAGAAGGAAGACTGTTTACACTGAAGATTCAAGGTAACATTGGTCATGCCATGTTTACATATGAAGGACAGAAAATTTCTGAGTTAGATCTTTGGCACAAGAGACTTGGACATTTCAATGAAAGAGGTATTAAAGATATGGTTAACAATGGTTCAGTGCTTGGATTGCCTAATGTTGCAGGTCAACATATGACATACAAATGTGAGGCATGTCAGTTTGGTAAGGCTCATAAGAATTCTTATACCAAGCATGGTTTTATGCACTCAGAGAAGCTTGAGTTGGTACACACAGATGTGTGGGGACCATCAAAAGATTTTAGTATAAGTGGATCAAGATATTATGTGATTTATGTTGATGATGCTACCAGATGGATCACTATCTATGTGATCAAGGATAAGTAAGAAGTATTCAATACATTCAGACATTATCATGCGTATGCAGAAAGAACTACAGGTCATAGACTGAAGAGACTCAGGTCAGATGGAGGGGGAGAGTATTTCTCAAATGAATTCAGTGACTACTTATGGAATGCAGGTATAAAAAGGGAAATTACTTGCAGATATTCTCCTCAACAAAATGGTGTTGCAGAAAGAAGGAACAGGACTATTGTTGAGTTTGCGAGGTCCATGATGAATGAGAAAAAGTGCCCTAATTATTTGTGGGCTGAAGCTGTAAACACAGCTACTTACTTGGTCAATAGGCTACCATGTAAAGCCCTGCAAGGTATGACACCATATGAAGCTTGGTGGGGTAAAAGACCTACCCTGGATCATTGCAGAGTATTTGGATGTGTGGCATATGCATATGTGCCATCACAATTAAGACACAAATTGGAACCTAAAGCTGAAAAATATGTTTTCATTGGTTATGATGATAGACAGATGGGATACAGGTTGTGGAATCCATCCACAAAACATTTTCTGGTATCGAAAGATGTTACGTTTGATGAGCAAAGTTCTTGGTATACAGGAACAGTTAATAACAATACAGATGATGAAGAAGAAGTGAATCAGAAGAAAGGTAAATCAAAGGTTCAAATAATTGATGAAGAAGAAAATTATGAAGTACAGGAAGAAGCTGAAGAAAGGCCAAGATTTGATCCTGAGTGTGAAGAACCAGAAACCTCAAGGACTGGAGAACTTAGAAGGTCATCAAGAAATAGATGGCAACCTACAAGGTACAGTTATGATACGTCATTTTTGGCTACGAAAGATTATGCTTACATAGTGAAAGCAGATGAAGACCCTTCTACATATGAAGAGGCAAAAGGTAAGGAAAAATGGGAAAAAGCTATGCAGGAAGAACATGATGCATTGGTAGAAAATCAAACATGGGATTTAGTTCCTAAACCAAATAGCCAGAAGATTATTGGATGCAAGTGGGTCTACAAGACCAAGAGATTTGCAGATGGAAGTGTGTCTAGATACAAAGCTAGACTTGTTGTCAAAGGGTTTGCTCAGACTTATGGAGTTGATTATGATGAGACTTATAGTCCGGTAGCAAAGATGACAACTATCAGAACACTCATAGCTGTTGCTGCGAGCAAAGGTTGGAAGTTATGTCAGTTAGATGTGAAAAATGCTTTTCTGAATGGTTATATTTCAGATGATGTGTTCATGGAGCAACCTCAAGGGTTCAGAGATAAAAAATATCCAGAACATGTGTGCAAGCTCAAGAGAGCTTTGTATGGCTTGAAGCAAGCGCCAAGAGCGTGGAATTACAGACTGGTAAAGTTCTTGAAAGAACTTGGTTTCCAGGTGTCTGAAGCAGATAGTAGTCTGCTTATAAAAGCAAGTGATAATGGTTTCATATACATGTGCATATATGTTGATGATATAATTCTTACAGGAACAGATGAGTCAGGTATACAAAGACTCAAGAAGCAAATGGAAAAGGAGTTCAAGATAAGTGACTTGGGAAACTTGTCTTATTTCTTGGGTATGGAGATCACATATACTCAGCATGGAGTATTCGTGACCCAAGAAAGATATTTGAAGAACTTGTTAATCAAGTTTAAAATGAATGATTGCCGGATAGCACCTACTCCAATGGAGGTGAACCACAAACTGAGTAAGTTTGGTGGAGAAGAATTCAAGGATGTGAGACAATATCAGAGTTTGGTTGGTAGTCTTATCTATGCTACGTTAACCAGACCTGATTTATCATATGCAGTAGGAGTATTGTCTCAGTTCATGCACTGTCCAAGGAAAGAACATTGGATCGCAGGACAAAGGGTGTTGAGGTACATTAAAGGTACACTCAAAGAAGGTTTGTATTATGGTTTTACATCAGATACAAACATCAAAATATACAGTGACGCAGATTGGGCAGGTAATCCAGATGACAGAAGGTCAACCTATGGATACATGTGTTATGTGGGAGATAAGCTAATCTCCTGGTGCTCCAAGAAGCAACATACAGTTGCTTTGTCTTCTACCGAAGCCGAGTACAAAGGCATGGTTGAAGCCGCAAAGGAAGTGATTTGGCTAAAGACTTTAATGAAGAGTTTTGATGCTATACAGAGGACTCCAATCATATTTGGAGATAACATGAGTTCATTATATTTAGCTGCTAATCCTGTTTTTCATGCCAGGACTAAACACATTGAGATTCAGTATCACTTTCTAAGAGAGAAGGTGATGGATAAAGAGATTGAAGTAATCCATACTTCAACGAAAGATCAGATAGCTGATATGCTTACAAAAAGTTTGGATGGACCTAAGTTACAAAGGTTCAAGAATATGGCAGGAATAAAGAAGACAGAGAAAACCTCAATTGATGATTGAGGGGGAGCTGTTGGTGCAAGACAATCAACAATTGAAGGTCTTTAAGTCCGCAGAGACTTCAGTAAAAATTTCTTAAAAAAGGTCACCAGAAGATCACCGGAAGGTCACCGGAACAGTACCGGAAGGTCACAGGAAAGTCACCGGAATGTTACCGGAATAGATCAATTTTACAGATTTCAGTTCATGAAGAGTTAAAGGATGGAAAGAGGAAGAAAAGGACAAAGTTTGAAGCTTGGAAGAAGAACTGGAAAAAGTTGTACACATATGTACAGTAGTATAGTTCGCGTTGTAAGCTTGTACAAATTTATCTATAAATACCTGAAAAATGTAGAGGCGCTTATGAGAGGACAAGGATAAGCGAGAGAATGAGAGGTAGGCCAAGTAGGCTAAGACAAGAGAAAGTATGAGAAACGTAGAGACATAGAATGAGAGAATGAGAAGTTAGATGTCATTAGACATAAGAAAAGTTAGTTGAGTTTTCCTCTCATCACTCAACTGTAACTTTCTGAATAATCGAAGAAAAGTTGCGCCGAAATTTCTGTGTGTTCTTCATCTGTGTTAGATGATTTGTGAAATCCTATTGAGGATATCTAAGTCTATAGTTAATCAATCTATAGCTTAAGTTTCAGAGTTTAATTGTAAACAGAAACTGAGAATTGTCAGTAGGAACATTCATATGTGTTGAGTGTTCAAAGTTTACTGAAACAGGCGCATTTTCGGTGATCAATGTTTTGATCATTTCTCAGTGCATACTTTAAAGTTTTGCATGAGTGAGAGCTTAATCTTTAAGTTAGAAGATAAGCTACTTGTAACCAGAAGCATTTGCTTAAACGGGTTCTATTCAAGGAGAACCAAGTCTTAGAAGTTACAGGTGTAAAGTCGACTGTTCAGAATGACAGTTTCAGACAAAAGTAACCTGTGAAGATAAAGTTAAAGAAATCATGCAGCGGAATGTTTGTGTTGTGAAGTTTTGACTTACTCTTGGTATAGAGGTGCTCTAATCACAAGAGTAGGTTATTCTGAAGGAGATTAACACTCTCCGACAGTGGTATCAGAGCAGAAGTGGTATTACAACATACACTTATGCCTCTCAGATTCCAAAGCTAAGAATCTTTGATATACCTTTAGGTTATATCACAAATAGGCTTTGAAATACCACTTCTAGTGGTTTGGGATGTCCGGGAACTACTTACTTATTGTTTAAAGAGTATGAAGAATTTAATTCTCAATACTTGAAAGAATGCCATTTCTTCAAAGACTTGAGATTCCTTCTAAGGAAGAACTGGAGCAAATGATTCATCTTGGAATCTTTTGCAATATTAAAAGAACATTTGAAAGAAATTCTTTCAAATAATATCCAAAAAATTTACTGATTCAATTGTATTCATTTCTTGAGTATCAAACTAGAGGCTAAATATCACCTTTTGGATATGGTTTCCCATGCCACTATGAAAGTTTAAGTTGAAATTTCATTTATGTGATATCGACTTCTATTCTTGAGTTTGATACAAAACTCATTATTATTGGTCAATCTTCAGATGTTACTAGAGTCCTTTAAACATATTTCATCAATCAAAATTATGTTTAAAGTCCAAGCATCTATTGATGATTGATCCAATAGTAATGTTACTGTGAACACAACTTTGAACTTTATAACTTGTTTAGGAGAAGTTCATGGATTGAAAATCCATTTCTTGGAACTTTCTATTCCTAAATGAAAAGTTCACACTTGCTTCAAGTCTTTAGGGACTTATATTATTTTCCTAAAGATTGCTTAGCTACTTGCATCATTTACCAGAGATGCAACTATAGAACCTAACATCCTTTTATTGACGTCAAGGATCAATTGATGTTGAGGTTTAACCTTTGATTTCCATCACCCCTTGGGATGAAATCAAATGAAAATTTATAAAAGCTTGGTACCTTTATATCTTGGCAAAACATTTATATCCTAAAGAGGTTTTGCCTTCATCATTCCTTGGACCTATCGTATAATATGAATTTATGTGTATTTTGGGAAGAGTTCATGAATCAATTAAGATCCTCTACTTGGAACATCTACCTTCCCAAAAATAAATTCATCTTGAACATGGTAGGAGAATGATCTCACATGAAATAGAAGGCTTGACTATTTCATATCTCAATTCCAAAAAGTTACTTACCGAGGTTTCATCATGAGATACAAATCTTGAAACCACAAAGAAACTTCTTTAAACTTTCGGAATCTTCTAAATAGAAGAGTACTCAAGGAACTTGGAAATATAGTTGACGTTCTCATCCAACCTTGGGATGCTTGAGAAGTTACATAAAGTATAACTAATCAAGTAAAGCTTATCCGCATGACTTTCTAATTATCATCATACATCATAAAAGAGTTTGCAAGTAATTAAATTTTCTTGGTTATCAAGAAAATTTATTACTTAACTTTCTCCTAGTGCTTACTTATACCTAGCAAGACATGTATCATACTTAATTATCATTAAGTATTTGTCTTTGATAGAAGAGTATCGACTTGGGAAGAAATCGACTAATTACTTGAGTTGCAAACTAGAACTAGTATGTCTTTGCAACTAACTAGTCCTTGGTCTTCCCTAATGTCAAACTACGAGCTTTATAAAGTAAGCTAAATACTAAGAGAGTACATTCTCATATCTACTTGCAAACATCATTCCATTCTATCATGCAAATGCATGTATCTACATGCAAAAGCATATGCTCACATGCGTATGCATGCATGTTCTTTGCATGCCCAAAAAAAAAAAAAAATACAACAATCATGCATGAGCTTGATGCACGATTTTTTCTTGTACTAAGAATGTATATCATGCAATCCTGATGCATGTATATCCTTTCCTTTGTCCTAATGCACTATGATATAAAAACATACCCTTGAGGTGCAATAGAAAACTTACTCAATGGAAAGGAAATCTGTATTTAAACTACCAAAATACATTCTTTGATGCACAAGGATCTTTTTGAAATCAAGTCTTTCCTTAATGCAAACTAATTCTTGGAATGAGAAATGGATTAATTCATTATTCTAATCTAGACTTAATCAATTGAAATCTTTGCTATTTCAATGTGCATCTAGGATTAAGTGTAGAATAATGAAAACAAGATAAATCAAGCATTAAGATCAAGCAGAAACTGGAAAATACTTAGCTTTGATCAAAGCTTCGTCCATCCCTTGATCCTTTGGAAGAGTGATTCATCCTCTTGATCCTTGCCAGGAGCTATTCACCATTCTTGAAGCTTCCTCATCAAGAAATAGTCTTGGATGACTTGGTCCGTCGAGATCGACTAACTTAGGCCTCCGGATCTTCACTCCACAGCTCCACTTCCTTCAAGCTTTGCTCAATCTTTGATTCTCCTTGTTTGTTTCTTTGGCTAAAAGCAAAATAATCCTCTGGTTCCAGGCTGCAAGAACTGATTTGGGTCTTTGGATGGATGAGAGGATTTAACTTCTTGGATGGATAAAAGAAGTTGTACTTCAGCTCTGATTACTGCTTTAGCAGACTTTGTTCTACAATAGCCAAGTAAATCAAGGTGGGCGCGTGGCTACGTCGCTGATCTTCCAATGAGGCGATCCGAGATCGATCCCCACCGGCAGCAGCGTGGGATACCTCCTTTTAGTCTTTAGCTAGAGCTTGATGAAGGATTTACAGCGCCAATCTTTAGCAAAAAAACATGATCTGCAGCGATATGAACGTGATCCGCCCGTTGGCGCCTTGGGTAGGCGTAGCAGTCCTAACGAGGGGAGTGAGGATCGATTCCCCTCAGCCACACACAGAGTCTAATCTTTTATTTTACTATGCTTCTTCTCAAGCTAAGGCTGTCGCCACCAAGATGAATTCGGCACGCAATACAAGACAGCCACGAACGAGAATTTGCCAAGAAATGCACGCATAAAGTAATGAGCAAGAAGTTATGGAGAGAAAGATGATGAACCCACTCCAAGGTCACCATGAGAGCTTGGCTCTGATACCAATGCAACAACCTAAAGATTACGACCACCACATGCTTGAGAGATGACTCTCCTCCCAACCTTATGCCTGTATATATATCTGCTTGAACTAATGAGGACCACAAATGTAACTAGAGTCCACAAGTGCATGTGCAATCTCCTCCACTCCTTTCATATCCACCACTAGAGTCTATTAGTGGCTGGAGTGATCTCGACCACTACTTTAGTACCTTCCACTAGAGTCCACTAGTGGTTGTTGTACTCACCTCTTGAGTTAAGTCCACTGGACTCAAGTTAACTCACGTTAACTTGAGTTAGAAGGCTCTAGAGCTCTTTGGGCAAAACTTTCTCCCCATGCTCCCCATGGGAGTTGAACCCAAGACCTCTTCCTTCACAACCATGAGACTTAACCACTAGGCTAAGTGGATTACTTGAATATGAGAGCACATGACTTATGCTTGAGTCTACTCTTGAGATCTTTGGTCCTATAGACGAGTGACCAAACGGTATCCGATTTCAGATCTGTCTGAAGCCATCGGATCCCTAGATCATAGACTTACTTTATTACAGGGAGAGTATTTCTCTAATGAGTTCAGTGATTACTTGTGGAATGCAGGTATAAAGAGAGAGGTTACTTGCAGGTACTCTCCTCAACAAAATGGTGTAGCAGAGAGAAGAAATAGAACTCTTGTTGAGTTTGCAAGATCCATGATGAAGGAGAAAATTTGCCCAAATTATTTGTGGGTTGAGGCTCTAAACACATCTACTTATTTGGTTAATAGGCTACCATGTAAAGCTTTGCAGGGTATAACACCATATGAGGCATGTTGGGGTAAGAGACCTACATTACATCATTGCAAAGTATTTGGATGTTTGGCATGTGCATATGTGCCCTCACAATCAAGGCACAAATTGGAACCTAAAGCTGAAAAGTATGTATTCATTGGTTATGATGATAAGCAGATGGGATATAGGTTGTGGAGTCCATCCACAAAACAATTCCTTGTATCAAAGGATGTTACATTTGATGAGCAAAGTACTTGGTATGCAGGTACAATCAATATTAATGCAAGTGATGAAGAAGTTGTGAATCAAAAGAAAGGTAAATCAAAGGTTCAGATATTTGATGAAGAGGAGAATAATGAAGTACATGTTGAAGTTGAAGAAATGCCAAGATTTGATCGTGAGTGTGATGAACCAGAAACCTCAAGGAGTGGAGAACTTAGAAGGTCATCAAGACACAAGTGGCAACTTACAAGGTATAGCTATGACACTTCTTTTTTGGCTACAAAAGATTATGCTTATGTGATAAAGGCAGATGAAGACCCTTCTACATATGAAGAGGCAAAAGGTAAGGAAAATTGGGAGAAAGCTATGCAGGAAGAGTATGATGCATTGATAGAGAATCAGACATGGGAGTTGGTTCCTAAACCAAATAGCCAGAAGATCATTGGATGCAAGTGGATCTACAAGACAAAAAGGTATGCAGATGGGAGTGTGTCTAGGTATAAAGCTAGACTTGTTGTGAAGGGTTTTGCTCAGACTTATGGTATAGATTATGATGAGACCTATAGTCCTGTGGAAAAGATGACAACCATCAGGACACTCATAGCTATTGCTGAATGTAAAGGTTGGAAATCATGTCAATTAGATGTGAAGAATGCTTTGTTAAATGGTTATATTTCAGATGATGTTTTCATGGAGCAACCACAAGGATTCAGAAATGGAAGGTATCCAGATCATGTGTGCAAGCTCAAGAGAGCTTTGTATGGTTTGAAGCAGGCCCCAAGGGCATGGAATTATAGACTTGTGAAGTGCTTGAAAGAACTTTGATTTCAAGTATCTAAAGCAGATAGTAGCTTGCTTGTCAAAGCAAGTGATGATGGGTTCATATAATATAATTCTTACAGGAACAGATGAGAAAGGCATTCAAAACCTAAAGAAGCAAATGGAGAAAGAGTTCAAAATCATGATTTGGGAGACTTGTCATATTTCTTGGGCATGGAGATTTCATACACTCAACATGGAGTTTATGTGACTCAAGAAAGGTATTTGAGAAACTTGCTGATCAAGTTTAAGATGAATGATTGCAGGGTAGCACCTACTCCAATGGAGGTGAATCACAAATTGAGTATATATGGAGGTGGAGAGTTCAAGGACATGAAACTATATCAGAGTTTGGTTGGTAGTCTGATCTATGCTACATTAACTAGGCCTGACTTGTCATATGTAGTTGGAGTTTTGTCTCAATTCATGCATTGTCCTAGGAAAGAACATTGGATTGCAGGTCAAAGAGTGTTGAGGTACATTAAGGGTACACTCAAAGAAGGTTTGTATTATGGTTTTACATCAGATACAAACATCAAGATATATAGTGATGCAGATTGGGCAGGTAATCCTGATGATAGGAGATCAACTTATGGATACTTATGTTATGTGGGAGACAAGTTAATTTCTTGGTGTTCAAAGAAGCAACACACAATTGCTTTATCATCCACAGAGGCTGAGTATAAAGGCATGGTTGAAGTTGCAAAGGAAGTGATATGGCTTAAGACTCTGATGAAGAGTTTTGACATCATTCAGAGTACACCTATTATTCATGGAGATAACATGAGTTCATTGTATTTAGCTGCTAATCCTGTTTTTCATGCCAGGACTAAACACATTGAGATTCAGTACCATTTCCTAAGAGAGAAGGTGATGGATAAAGAAATTGAAGTCATACATAATTCAACAAAATATCAGATAGCAGATATGCTAACCAAAAGCTTGGATGGACCAAAGCTATAGAGATTCAAAGACATGGCAGGTATAAAGAAGATAGAGAAAACCTCAATTGATGATTGAGGGGGAGCTGTTGGTGCAAGACAATCAACAATTGAAGCTTTAATGAAGATTTGGAAGCTAAAAGATTGAAGGAAAGTTCAAATTATGAAGCATGTAGGAAGTGCATATTCAGAGGATAAAGATGTGAATACATATGTACATTATTTTAGAGTCAGATCATTATATACTTTTGTATGGTCATGAGTTTGTAAAAATTTGCCTATATATACAAAGAGAATATCGGGGCAAAGTAGAGAGATTATGTAAGAACAAGTTTGGAAGAGAATTAGATCTTATTAGATACTCTAGAAGTGAATAGACTCTCTCTCATTACTTAGATGTAAATTTTCTCAGAAATAGAAAATGTTGCGCCTGATCTCTCTGAGTATTCTCCTTCTGTGTTGAATCTTTTGTGAAATGCTTTTGTACAAGTCTAAGTCTATAGTTGATTGACCTTTGTACGAATTTTCAGTTTCTAATTGTGATCAGGCCAAGATAATTGAGTGTAGGAACATTTACATGTGTAAATGGAAACATGAGAAGTTGCAGGAGGCACAAAATTTGATGTTAATGTTTTGGTTAGTTCTCCTTCCACAGTGTAAAGTTTTGAGCAAGCAAGCACTCAATCTTTAAGTTGGAAGGTAAGCTATTTGTGACTAAAAGCATTTTCATAAACGGGTTCTAGATTGAGAGAATCAAGTGTTTAAAGTTATAGGTGTCTAAATCGACTTCTCAAAAGAGCAGTTTTAGACATAGGTAACTTGTTGAGATTATTTCTCAAGATCTACTAAATCTTTTGGAGTGATTCACCTTGGAGAAGGTGCGGAAACTGTAGGCGACACCTTGTACAAAGTTTCATAAAAAACTTTACACAATTGATAAGGTAATGAGAAAGATATGTGCAGCAGACTTTTTGTGTAGTCATCTCCTTCACAGATTTTTCAAAATCTTCATATTTAATAATTGATCCTCTAAAATTGGTGAAAGTTTGAGTTACTCTTGTTATAGAGGTGCTCTAATTACAAGAGTAGCTTGTTCTTTTGGAGATTAACACTCTCCATCAATACATAAAGATGGAGTATATCCACTCGTAGTTGCAGTAGAAGAATGAAAGGCCCTTCTTAGGACCAAACAGTTCACTACCACAGTCCACCAAAAATGTAATTGCTATCTAGATGTGAGGACTGAACTTATGAAACTTTGCACAATAAGAATAAAATCTCTATGCTTTTCAACAAGCCATAGTTCACTCAATTTGAGGAATGTGACGTTTGTCAACCTCCTTGTACAAGATAGACCAAAATCTGCTCAAACAGATAGCTATCACTTATGTGTACCTCTTCATAGACATATGTTAGGGAATATGCAGAGATAGAACAAAGTGATTTCAAGCTCAATATACACAAGGATAAGGAACATTTGATACTAAGATTACATTCAAAAGAAATCTTACAAAAAGATCTTTAAGAGGAGCTATCTTGCACGTGAAACAAACAACTAGACAAAGAGATATAGGTGATACAAAATCTCAGCCAAAGTGAAACTTCAGCAAGCAGGGGGCTAGCTTAGCTAGGGGCTAGCTTAGACTTGGAGTTTACACTCACAATGAGAGCCTAAAAGTGCACAAATGAAACTTGAGGAGGCTTCAATTTTTTGGTGCAAGACAACCATCAATTGATGTTTTGCACAAAAGTTTTGAAGTCAAAAGATGAAGGAAAGACCAATTCATGAAGGTTGAAATTAGTGCATAATCAGAAAGTGAAGTCTTGTATATACATGTACATTAGACATGCTTATACTTTTTTAATAGTCATGAGTTTGTAGAAATTACCTATATATACAAGTAGAAAGTTAGGGAGAGTATGAGAGAGAATGAGATATGAAGAATTAGAAGTTGTAAGAGTGATTAGACACTTTATAAGTGAAGTGAAGCTCTCTCATCATTCGGATGTAAAGTTTTCTGAGTAGAAGAAAAAGTTGCACCCGATATTTTGCTGAGTACTCCTTCTGTGTTTGATCATTTCAAGAATCCTTTTGTAGATGTCTAGTTCCATAATTAATGCATCCATGGTTAAGATTTGAGAGCCTAATTGTAAATAGGCTAAGAGAATTATGTGTAGGAACATTTGTATGTGAAGAAATGATGAGTGTCTTTTGAAACAGGCACAATCTTGATGGTCAAAGAATCGATTAGATCTCAGAGCATAGTGTAACGTTTTACAGAGATGAGGAGTCAAAATCTAGTTGGAAGGTAAGCCATATATGGCTAAAAGCATTTGATTAAAAAAGATATAGTTTGGGAGAACCATGCATTAGAAGTTGCAGGTATCAAAGTCAATTATGCAAGAGTATAGTTTCAGACATAGGTAGATTGTTTGGATCATTTCTCAAAATCTACTAAATCTTTTGAAAAGTTTCAACTTGGAGAGTGTGAGGAATCATTAGGCTACACCTCATACAAAGTTTCATTGAAAACTTTACATGTTTGGTTAGTCTATGAGTGGATAAAGTAAAGCAGACTTTCTATGTGTTGACTTTGTTGAGAGTTAGCTCAAAATTTTAGTAATCTGACATTAGTCCTCCAAATTGGTAGAGGTTTTGAGTTATTCTTGATATAGAGGTGCTCTAACATCAAGGATAGCTTTTTCTTTTGGAGATTAACACTCTCCATCAGTGGTATCAGAGCAAGATTCATCAAAATTGAAGAAAGGAGGACCCCAACTGCTACAGTTATACAAAAATCAACATTTGAAGATTCAAAAGGTGAAAGTTTGAAGTAAAAGCTAGAGAAGGAGGCCTGAAGCTACCAAGAAGACCAAAAGCAACTAGATTTGAAGTAAAGGTACACTTATTCCTCATAAAGCTTGAAGAATTTAATACATAGGTGAAGAAAAGATGGGAGATTCTCTTCAGATAGAGAAATTGGATAGAGAAAACTATCTAGCTTGGTCAATGAGGATGGAAGCTCATCTTATGAGCAAAGAATTGATAGGATAAATTACAAGTGAAGAAGAAAAACCAAAATTTAGAGATCCTAGTGTTCCAACTAGGGATGAACTCTCAGATTTGAAGACATGGATGAAGAAGGATGCTCATGCAAGGAGCATTATCTACATGGGAGTCAATGACTACTTGTTGCCTCATATTAGAGGACTTGAAAGTGCAAGTGACATATGGAATGCTTTGGAGGAGCATTTCCAAAATATTACAAAGTCAAGGAAAGCATCTTTGTCGACAGAGCTTACCACATTCAAAACGAAGGCTTCATAGTCCATTTTTGACTATGTAACAAGGATGAAGGACATTGCAGATGCATTAGAAGCAGTTGATGAAGATATTGAAGAGGAAAAATTGGTAAGGCAAATCCTCACAGGTTTGAGCGGAGATGAGATTTGTCTACTGAATTGTCACTAGATCATTTCACTCCTGACTTGAATCAATTGTTAGGACATATGCTAACCTTTGAGTAGGATGTCAAAGGTGATGTTGATAAAAGTACACGTCAAGCAATGTATTCAAAGGAAAAGAAGAAGTTTAGCAAAGGCAAGCAACAATTGAATGAAGAAGAAGGTACAACTAGCCAAGCCAACTTCCTAAGAGGAAGAGGAGGTGGCAAAGGAAGAGGTAGAGGCGGAAGCAATAAAGATGGAGCCAAATCTTGTTGGATTTGTGGTAAGACAAATCATTTAGCTCATGATTGTTGGACTAATAATATGAATAATGCAGGATATCGTCAGAACTTTAATTCAAGAGGAAGGGGTGGTAGAAACCAAAGAGGTAATTTCAGAGGTAGAGATAGTAGAGGTTACTTTGGAAGAAATGCAAGTAGAGGTTTCCAAAGGCAATCCTACAACAATACCTACTACAATTATGCTTCAGATCAGAAAGAATATTCAACCTTAATTATGAATGCAACTTGTGAAAGACAAAGTGAAGATCAAAGAGTCTTTTACATTGAATCAGGGTGTGGCAATCACCTGAGTGGCAACATAGCTTTGATGACTGATTTGGAGAATAAGGTAACTAATCATGTAGTTCAAACATGTGATGATACGATGCATAATGTGAAGTCAATTGGATCAGTGAAGGCCAAGGATGGAAGTAATCTTCTGAGTAAGGTTTTGTATGTTCCTACAATTCCAAAGAATCTGATAAGTGTAGAGCAAATTGTTGAAAAAGGTTATGAAGTAAGGTTCAGTAATGATGGAGTTTTTGTGGAAGACCCTAGCAATGGGTATAAACAAATTATTTTAGGGAAGAAAGAAGGAAAACTCTTCACATTGAACATTCAAGGCAATGTTGGTCATGCCTTGTTCACTTATGGAGGACATAAGATCTCTAAGTTAGATCTTTGGCATAAAAGGCTTGGACATTTCAATGAAAGAGGTATTAAGGATATGGTTAACAATGGTTCAGTGATTGGATTACCTCATGTTGCTGGTCAACATATGACATACAAATGTGAGACATGTCAATTAGGTAAGGCTCATAAGCAATCATATACTAAGCATGGTTTCATGTATTCAGAGAAACTTGAGTTGGTGCACACAGATGTGTGGGGACCATCAAAGGATTTCAGTATTAATGGTTCAAGATATTATGTGATTTATGTTGATGATGCTACTAGGTGGATCACTATATATGTGATCAAAGATAAATGAGAGGTATTCAATACATTTAAACATTATCATGTGAATGCAAAAAGAATCACACGTCAAAAGTTGAAGAGACTAAGGTCAGATGGAGGGGGAGAGTATTTCTCTAATGAGTTCAGTGATTACTTATGGAATATAGATATAAAAAGGGAAGTTACTTGTAGGTAATCTCCTAAACAAAATGGTGTAGTAGAGAGGAGAAATAGAACTCTTATTGAGTTTGCAAGATCAATGATGAAGGAGAAAAATTGTCCAATTATTTGTGGGTTGAGGCTGTAAATACAACCACATATTTGGTTAATAGGTTACCATGTAAAGCTTTGCAGGGTATGACACCACATGAAGCTTAGTGGGGTCAGAGACCTACCTTGGATCATTGCAAAGTATTTGGATATCTGGCTTATGCATATGTGCCATCTCAGTTGAGGCATAAATTGGAACCTAAAGCTAAAAAGTATGTGTTCATTGGTTATGATGATAAGCAGATGGGTTATAGGTTTTGGAGTCCATCTACAAAGCAATTTCTTGTGTCTAAGGATGTTACATTTGATGAGCAAGGTACTTGGTATACACGTACACTTAATATTCATGCAAGTGATGAAGAAATTTTGGATCATAAAAAAGGCAAATCAAAGATTCAAATATGTGATGAAGAAGAGAGAAATGAAGCACAAATTGAAGTTGAAGGAGTGCCAAGGTTTGATCCAGAATGTGATGAACCAGAAACCTCAAGAAGTGGCAAAGAAGAAAATGGAGGAAGAGTTCAAGATTAGTGACTTAGGAGACTTGTCATATTTCTTGGGTATGGAGGTCTCATATACTCAACATGGAGTATATGTAACTCAAGAAAGTTATTTGAAGAACTTGTTAATCAAGTTTAAAATGGAAGATTGCAGGGTAGCACCTACTCCAATGGAGGTGAATCACAAATTGAGCAGGCATGGAGGAGAAGAATTCAAGGATCTGAAGTTATATCAAAGTCTGGTTGGTAGTCTAATTTATGCTATTTTAACTAGGCCTGATTTGTCATATGCAGTTAGAGTGTTGTCTCAATTCATGCATTGTCCTAGGAAAGAACATTGGGTTGCATGACAAAGGGTGTTGAGATATATTAATGGTACACTCAAGGAAGGTTTGTATTATGGTTTTACATCAGATACAAACATCAAGATATATAGTGATATAGATTGGGCAGGTAATCTTGATGATAGGAGATCAACCTATGGGTACTTTTTTTATGTGGGAGATAAGTTAATCTCTTGGTGTTCTAAGAAGCAACATACAATTGCTTTGTCATCTACAAAGGTAGAGTATAAAGGTATGGTTGAAGCTGCAAAGGAGGTCATATGGTTAAAGACTATCATGAAGAGTTTTGACATCATTCAGAGTACACCAACTATTCATGGAGATAATATGAGTTCATTGTATCTAGCTGCTAACCCTATTTTCATGCTAGGACCAAACATATTGAGATTCAATATCACTTTTTGAGAGAGAAGGTGATTGATCAGGGGATTGAAGTCATACATACTTCAACAAAAGATCAGATTGTAGATATGCTAACCAAAAGCTTGGATGGACCAAAGCTACAGAGATTCAAAGACATGGCAGGTATAAAGAAGATGGAGAAAATCTCAATTGATGATTGAGGGGGAGTTGTTGGTGTAAGACAACCATCAATTGATGTTTTGCACAAAAGGTTTGAAGTGAAAAGATGAAGAAAAGATCAATTCATGAAGGTTGAAATTAGTGCATAATTAGAAAGTGAAGTCTTGTATATACATGTACATTAGACATGCTTATACTTTTGTAATAGTCATGAGCTTGTAGAAATTACCTATTTATACAAGTAGAAAGTCAGGGAGAGTATGCGAGAGAATGAGATATGAAGAATTAGAATTTTTAAGAGTGATTAGACACTTTAGAAGTGAAGTGAAGCTTTCTCATCATTGAGATGAGTTTTTTGATTAGAAGAAAAAGTTGTGCTCGATATTTTGCTGAGTACTCCTTCTGTGTTTGATCATTTTAGGAATACTTTTGTATATGTCTAATTACATTATTAATGCATCTATGGTTAAGATTTGAGAGCATAATTGTAAACACGCTGAGAGAATTATGTGTAGGAACATTTGTATGTGAAGAAGTGATGAGTGTCTTCTGAAACAGGCACAATCTCGATGGTCAAAGAATTGAAGATCTTAGTGCATAGTGTAAAGTTTTACACAAACGAGAAGTCAAAATCTAAGTTGGAAGGTAAGCCATCTATGGCTAAAATCATTTGATTAACTGGGATCTAGTTTGGGAGAACCATGCATTAGAAGTTGTAGGTGGCAAAGTCGATTATGCAGGAGTATAGTTTCAAACATAGGTAGATTGTTTGGACCATTTCTCAAAATCTACTGAATCTTTTGAAAAGTTTTAAATTGGAGAGTGTGCAAAAACCTTAGCCTATACCTCATACAAAGTTTCATTGAAAAATGTACATGTTTGATTAGTCTATGAGTGGATAAAGTAAAGCATACTTTACGTGTGTTGAGTTTGTTCACAGTTAGCTCAAAATTTTGGTAATCTGACATTATTCCTCCAAACTGGTAGAGGTTTTGAGTTATGCTTGATATAGAGGTGCTCTAACATCAAGGATAGCTTGTTTTTTTGGAGATTAACACTCTCCATCACAACTTTCTTCCAAGCTATAGATGGAATCTTGAGTTAAAAAAGTCATGGAAAAGTGGTTGTAGACTTTACCAAAAGTGAAATGATGTGGCACTAGAGTTAAGCCTTGGCTCACAAACATTTGAGCTTGTACATTTCTAACACTCCCCCTCAAGCTCAAGTGTTAGTCTCTATTGATCTCCTTTATGTTGAGGTTGATCTTGAACTTTACCAACTTTCTTGCATCCATGAATTTGGTCATGATATCTGCAACTTCCTCCTTTGTGTTCATGTACTTTATGCCCACTTCCTTTGCTAGTACTTTCTCTCTGATGAAGTGATACTATATCTCTATGTGCTTTCTTCGTGCATGGAACATAGGGTTGCTTGCTAGATGAATGCTTGACATGTTATCTCCAAATATAGGGAACTCTTTGAACTCCACATCCAAGTCTTTGAAGAGCTTCTTAAGCCACATGATCTCACATGCAGCAAGTGCAAAAGCTCTGTACTCAGCCTCAGTAGATGATAATGCAACTGTAGGTTGCTTCTTGGACATCCATGAAATGACTCTTTGACCTAGCATGAAGACATAGCCAGATGTGCTCCTTCTATCCTCCTTTGAACTAGCCCAATCAGCATCACTAAAGCCTTGAGGTTGTAATATTTATCCATAAGCATAGTATAACCCAAAGACAAGTCAATTCTTGTGATGGTAGCATAATTAAGGCTTCCAATTATGCTTCTATATGCTAAAATATCTTCAAGAGGTTGTCCTTCACTTGCACATAACTTAGTGTTTGGATCCAGAGGTTGTATGAGTGGCTTACATCCATTCATACCATACTTATAAAGTACATCTAGCAAGTATTTCTTTTGAGCAAGGTAAATGCCATTTTCCACATAAATAGCTTCAATCCCAAGAAAGTATTTCTGAGCCCCAAGATCTGAAATCTTGAATTCATCTCCAAGATTAGCCTTGATCCATGTGATACCTGCATCATCATTTCCTGTTATAATCAAGTCATCCAGATATATGCATACATAGAAAACTAGTCCTCCTTCCTTCTTGAGGTATAAGGAAGGCTCTCCATCACTTGGCTTGTATCCACACCTACACAAATACTCCACAAGACTTTGGTTCCATGCCCTAGGAGCTTTCTTTAAACCATACAATGCTTTTCTAAATTTACAAACAAAATCAGAATATTTAGGGTTCTCAAACCCTAATGGTTGAGTCATGTAGACTATCTCCTGTAAATCACCATTAAGAAAAGCATTCTTTACATCCAATTGATATATTGGCCACCTCCTAGATGTGAAAACCCCTATAATTGCCCTAATTGTGGTCATCTTTGCAACCAGGCTGAATGTTTCTTCATAGTCAATCCCATAGGATTGAGCAAATCCTTTTGCCACAAGCCTTGCTTTATACCTAGCAATTGAACCTCAGAATTTCTCTTCACTTTATAGACCCATTTGTTGCCAATTACCTTCATCCCTTCTTTTCTTGGAAGAAGACTTCATGTGTTGTTGTTGTCTTCAAGGGCTTTGTACTCTTCTTGCATAGCTTCTTGCCACTCCTTTGTTTCTTTGGCCTCTTTATAGGTAGAAGGTTCATGATCTTTGATAACAAAGCCTTGAAATTGGATGTTTTACCCTTGTTGAGCTCCTTGCTTCTCCTTTTGGTGGAATGAACCTTGTTTGCCTTGGTGCCTTGATTTTTGCTTTTGATTTAGCTCCCCCTTTTAACATAGGTTCTTCAAAGTCTTTGACTTAATGTCCATCTTCATAAAGCTCTATCAATCTTGCCTTTCCTTTATTCATTGATTGATGGGCTGAATCCATGCTTTAACTCCTTTGTATGCTTGGATCACTGATTTCCAAGCTATATTGAAACCTAGCTTCGTATCTTCTGTCTGCCTCTTCAATATCTTGGAAGGAACTTTGGACTTTGGAAGCATACCATGGTTTGAGTTCATCAAACACTACATCTGTAGATACCTTTAAATCCTTTGTATGAGGATTGTAGCACATGTAACCTTTTCGCTCCATAGCATAACCAACAAACATACATCTTTCAGCCCTTGCATCCATCTTACCTCTCAACTCTTGTGGCACATGTGTGTTTTATATGCAACCAAAGATTATAATGTGTGGAAGGTTTGGTTTCCTTCCACTCCATGCCTCCTCAGTTGTCATGTCATGTACCCCTAATGTGGGACACGCATTCATCAAGTACACAATAGTAGATATAGCATCTGCCCAATATGTTAAAGTCACATTCATTTCATTTAACATACTCCTATCAATTTCAGCAATATACCTATTCTTCCTCTATGCCGCCCCATTTTGTTGGGGGGTATACCTACAAGTGAATTGCCTCTTTATACCTTTGTCCGGTAAGAAATCACAGAAATCATGGGAGAAGTATTCTAACCCTCCATCAAACCTTAGGGTTTTGATGTAGCAACCTGTCTCCTTTTCACCTTGTTCCTTAAATCTTTTGAATACATCAAACACATCTGATTTTTGCTTTATAAAATATAACCATACTTTTCTTGAGGAGTCCTCTATGAAGGTTACAAAGTACCTATTATGTGTAAGAGAGGGCTCTTTGGTTGGCACCCACACATCTTTGTGCACAAGGTCTAACACACCATGTGCTACATATCCACTCTTCTTGAAAGGCTGCCTAGTAGAATTTCCTAGTTGACAAGCTTCACACATCTGATGCAACATTTGTAATGAAAAATGTGGTAAGACTCTTACCAATTGCCTCCTCTCCATGTCTTTCAGCCTTTGAATGTTGATGTGACCACACCTTTTATGCCACAAATCGAGATCTTCAAGATTCTTTGCCATAGGTGATGAACATTGCCTTGTTGCTTTGTCCTTTGCCAATGTCAAGAGTGAACATCCTTCCTTCGTTCTTTCCTTTGGCTATCAGCTCATAGCCATTCCGTAGGTCTTCAATAAAGCATCCTTTGTGATTGAACTTGACTTGGTATCCCTTTTCAACCATCCGTCCAACAGAGATTAAGTTCTTTGTAATAGTAGGAATATGCAATACCTCATAGTCCTTTTGCTTTGTGGTTGCCTTCAAGCTTCACAACTCCCATTTGTTGTATCTCATGCTCTATATTGTTTCCTATCTCCACAAAGCCTCTTTGCTTGGGTGATTGAAGATTGTTGAAGTACTCCTCTTTACCTGACATGTGGTTACTACAACCACTATCTAGCTCCTTGGATTGTGATACATGTGAGAAACAATGATATGTTACCTTCCCACAAGAGTCTCCACTTGTCGTGAACTTTCGATGATGATAGAAGCTCCCCCTTGCTTCAAATTCTTCTTCAAATCTTCCTCGTCTTTGCTTCAATCCTTGGCTCTAAAGAAACTTCAACACCTCCTCTTGATGTCCTCAATGCTCAATGATGAGCTCTGATGCCACTGATGTAGTATATCCACTCCTAGTTGCAGCAGAAGAATGATAGGCCCTTCCTAGGAACAAACAATTCATAACCACAGTCCACCAAAAACTGAATTGCTCTCTGCACCTGATGAGTAAACTTATGAAACTTACAGACTAAAAATAGACTCTCTAAGCTTTCCAACAAGCCATAGATCACTCAATTTGAAGAATGTGGCCTATCTCAACCTCCTTGTACAAGACAGACCAAAATATGCCCAAACAGATAGCTATCACTTATGCGTACCTATTCACACACATATGTTAGGAAATATGCAGAGATAGACCAGAACGTTTTCAAGATCAATATAGACAAGGATAAGGAATATTTGATACTAACTTTAAATTCAAAAGAAAGCTTACAAAAAGAGCTTTAAGATGAGCTATCGTGCGCATGAAACGGACAACTACACAAAGAGATATAGGCAATACAAAATCTCAGCCAAAGTGAAACTTCAAAAAGCAGGGGGCTAGATTAAACCTGGAGTATACATTCCCAATAAGAGCCTAAAAGTGCACAAATGAAGCTTGAGGAGGTCACAACTTTCTTCCAAGATATTTCTTATATTATCCTCTAAAAGTTGGTGTAGAATTTGAATTCAAATCATGCCTCCGAAATCCCCCACTTTTCTCAATCAAGGAATATGGAATCTTGAGCTAAAAAAGTCTTGGAAAAGTGGTTTTAGACTTTACGAAAAAGTGAAATGATTTGGCACTTGAGTTAAGCCTTTCTTCACACACATTTAACCTTGTACATTTCTAACAATATACACATACATGTACACATACATGTACACACATATACATATACATATACATATACATATACATATACATATACATATACATATACATATACATATACATATACATATACATATATATATATATATATATATATATATATATATATATATATATATATATATATATATATATATATATATATATATATATATATATATATATATATATATATACATATACATACACATATACATATACCTATACACATACATATACATATACATATACATATACATATACATATAAGGCAAAGAAGATGAGTGAACTCGAGGAAAGTCTACGAGAAACCAAGGCCAAAATCATAGAGATCACATCTCAACCGCACTCTCACACATTCCCACCGCTACCATCCCCATCACCCTCCATCCCTCCACCCTCTAATACACCCCACGTAACCCACCCACCACCCCAAGCAGGATCAGTATTAGCTGATCCCACTCCTGAAGACATAGACATGATGCTTAAAGCATATCAGGCTAGAATCCAAGAAGGGCCAAATGTCACGGATCATGACAAGTGCTACCCTAGAGCTGACCTAGAGATAGAAAGAACCAAGCTTTGCGCGAAAATGGTCGCATTGGCTCAGACTATGTTTGAAGCCAGTCGCCTTTTCAATTACTCGGCTCAGCCAAGACGCAATTACACTTGGATGGACTTCTAGAGAAGTTAGAGGGCATAATTGCAAGATCTGCCAAGGAAGAAAAAAATCAAGAAAGAGATAAAGCAAGCAAAAACATGACCCATCCCTCATCAAAAGCTTATGAGCCCAATTCCACTGAACCAGACAACCCCCCCTCCCTAGAAAGAATAGAGAAACTAAGGACACAATCACAAAAGGAACTCGCCCCTCAACACCATGACAATGCTAGTGAAAGAGTAAGCATTCCTGCTCAGGAAGCCTATGTGCCTGAAGCCTATGTGCCTAACTCTACGGAGCCAGACACATCATCTTCTATGAATCGGTTCACTCCAGAATTCCTACGTGAGATTCAAGAAGACAAATGGGCTAAAGAAAGTGAAGTCTCTCCATTGAACTTGTGGATGATGCACATGACCAATTCCCACAAGACATCCCATCCATTTATGGGGAGCAGGAGAGCACCCAATCTCAAGAAAGATTAGACTTCGAGTCTAATTCTTTATAAGAACTACCCCATTTCACAGGCCCATGGGAAGCAAAGTCCACCTGTATGAGAGCACCTACAGTCATGGTAAGAAACGAAGATTCAGTCATACCTAGGAACACAAAGGTAGTGAAGAACACCAAAGTGCAGTGCAATCTCACTTTGGAAGAGTTGCTTAAGGTTAGACCAGAAGTGTGGAAACATGTAGCCAATCAAGTGCCCGAGATAGCAAAACCTCGTTCCCAGGTAGGATCACATAGGACAGTGCCAGAGATACCCTTGGATAAGATAGGAGATATGTGTGAAGGTGAAGAAGGGAACACCTATCTTCCCATTACCTACCAGGAGTCCACCACCAAGGTAATTTTGGACTCAGGTGAAGGAGTTGCAATTGCCACCACTTCCCTATGGAAGCATTGGGGCAAGCCAGCACTCAGGCCAACGAGAATGAAATTGCAGATGGCCGATGGTCATATTGAAAGGCCCTTAGGATTGCTAGAAGGAATAACTCTCACCACCTGTGGTGTCGAGTTCGAGCATACATTTGCTATATGTGATTTTAGCAAGAACCATGCCTATGAAATGATCTTGGGACGACCTTTTATGCGACAGTTGCAAGTGGTACATGTTTGGGGAACCAACTCCTTGTACCTGCAACACTTAGGTGTTACGACCAAAGTGAATCTTAAAGATTACTCTCATAGAGATGTCCCTCCTATCCAATGGAATCCCATCCATAGAGCCAAAGATGATACGGAATCGGTGCATTCCATAGGATCAAGGTCCTCATGGATGCATGAAGACACTCACTTATGGATGTGCAAAGTAGCAGTAGAAGAAGAGAAGAGAGAAAAAGCCAGGGAGATAGGTGCAAAAGAAACCCATAGATCCATTCAAGACCCAGCCTATGCGCCTGTAGTTTTTTATGACGAAGAATTTGAACCCCACGGCTGGGCAGAAATCCTAGCAACAATGGATGTAGCCATCAATGAAGAACAATGGACACCTCATTGTGATGAAGATGGCTATGACATTTCAGTCTTCTCCACAGAGCCAATCATGGGAGAGGCAGTTCTAGAAGAATGCGAACCTAGCCCTGATGCATTTGAGGATGCAAGTGACTCCGATCTAGAGTCAATCATTATGGACCCACCTTTTGCATCAGATGAAGAATACTTCCATGAAGTAGAATTTCAACCCCAGAGGCATGGAGAGCTTACAAATGATGTAAGATTAGCCACACATGTGACCCCGAAGGAAGAAGGAAAGAAACGAAAGAAGAGAGAAGTCTCACCAGAAGAGGAAGAATCTTTGTTTGAGGTCCCAAAAAATTTTAAGAAGTATGAGATAGATGACAGGAGAGTCATGATTAGAATGCCTAAACGAGAGGCGCAATCGGGAGAGGCCTATGATAACAAAGAAACCACCAAGAAAATAGTAGTGGCCCTAGAAGAAGGAGAGGAGAGATGCATGTACATAGGCCATGACCTAACAGAGGAAGAAGAGCATGCGTTAATAGCCTTGCTAAGAGAATACAGAGATGTATTCGCTTGGAGTTACAAGGATTTGAAAGGTGTTGATCCAGACATATGCTCACACACTATCCCCATGACCTCAGATGCTAAACCCTCTAAGCAAAAGCCCTATACATATAACAAGAATTACGCTGCCAAGATTAAAGAAGAGATAGATAGACTGGTTGAAGCTGGATTCATCTATGAAATTGAGCACACTGAGTGGGTATCCCCCATCGTAGTGGTGCCCAAAAAGAATGGTAAATTACGTGTATGCATTAACTTGAAGAAGGTTAATGCAGCCACAATTCGAGATAATTATCCGCTTCCCATCACAGAACATCTCTTAGAAAGAGTAGCAGGCAAGGAAGTGTACAACTTCCTCGACGGATTCTCAGGCTACAACCAAGTAGCCATAGCTCCAGAGGATCAGCATAAGACAGCCTTTGCCACAGAATGGGGCATTTTTGCCTTTAGAGTAATGCCATTTGGGCTTACCAATGCACCAGCAACCTTCCAGAGACTAATGTGCCATGTATTTAAAGAGTTCCTGAGGAAGAACTTAGAAGTCTATGTTGATGATCTTTGTGCTCATTCCAACATTAGACAAACCCATATTCCTGAACTCAGACAAATCTTTGACAAATGTAGAGAATATCAAGTCTGCCTGAACCCAGAAAAGTGCGTCTTTATGGTCAGGCAAGGCAAGATTCTAGGACACATAGTGTCAAAGAATGGCATATCCACTGATGAAGAGAAAGTGAGAGCCATAGTAGAGCTACCTAGGCCAAGGAATGTCAAGGAAGTACAAGCTTTCATGGGGCATTGTGGTTACTACCGCCGGTTCATTCACATGTATGCTGTCATTGCAAAGCCCATGTACGGACTTCTGACTAACTTTGAGTGGAGTGATGAATGTGAGAACTCCTTCCAAGAGCTTAAACGAAGATTATGTTCAACACCAATCTTGACCACACCAGATTGGAACAAGCCATTCCATGTTCATGTGGATGCATCCAATTACGCTATTGGGTGTGTGCTTGCTCAACCTACTGGTGAAGGTAATATGGATCTTCCAATTGCCTATGCCAGTAGACAATTGAATGCAGCTGAACGAAATTACACCACTACTGAGAGAGAAGGCTTAGGCATGGTATATGCAGTTAAGAAATTTAGACACTATTTGCTTGCAAACAAGTTTAAATTTTTTACTGACCACCAAGCATTGTTATATCTCGTGAACAAGCCATGCAATACAGGAAGGTTAGTAAGATGGTTTCTCTTACTAATGGAATATGATTTCGAGGTTGTGGTAAGGAAAGGGAAGACTCATTTGAGAGCAGATCACCTTTCTAGGCTCACATCGGGAGAAGCCCCACAAGGAGTGTCAGATGACCTTCCTGATGCTTACTTGTTTAATTTGGAAGTGGTGCCGCAGTGGGCTAAGCCATTGGTACCAGTGTTGACATATGGACCTAACCACCCAGTAATAAACACACACGATAGAGAGGTAGTAAAAGCCCAAAAGTATCACATCATGGCAGGAAGTATGTACAAGCACACAGATCAAGGGATCTTGGCTTGTTGTGTGGAAGAGGATGAGTACGCTAAATGGTTGCAATTAGCACATGTAGGTGCACTGGAGCAACACTACTCAAAGCAACGAACCTTATAGACACGAAGGAGATTCGGAGTGCATTGGCCTACTATGGAGGCTGATGTCCAAAAGTTGTGCAAGGAATGCCCAATCTGCTGCACTAAACCACCTGTGGAACATGCCACTCTTTATCAAGTGTCCATAGTGCCAGATTGGAGTGAACCTCTAGTATCCTTCTTAAGGATGAGAACATTCCCTCCAGACATGACTTCGGCTAGGCAAAGGAGTTTAGAACAAGAAGCCCAGGATTATTCACTCATTGGTGACAATCTATACAAGCGTGGTAAAGATGGTTACCTGAGACTATGTGTCCATGAGAGTGAATATCTCAAAATCTTGGATACTGCTCACCAAGGTGTAGCAGGGGGACACTTTGGACCAGATCGGGTAATCAAGGCAATACTATTTGCAGGCTTTTGGTGGCCAACCCTTCACATGGATGCACATACCTATGTGAAACGGTGTGATGTTTGTCAGAGAACTCAGTACCCTATACGCAAGGATGAGATGCCACTGAAGCCTATGATGGGCGGACGTGCGTTCTCTAAATGGGGAATAGACTTTGTTGGTCCTATTAATCCCCCAGCTAAGGGTTCACATGCTGAATATATCATTGTGGCCACAGACTATCTAACCAAGTGGGTAGAAGCGAAAGCTACTACAAAAAATGATGCTCAAACAACAGCAAAGTTCTTATTTGAAAATGTATTCACGAGGTACGGATTGCCAATAGAGTTGGTGAGTGATAGAGGCACACACTTCTTGAATGAAGTCATAGAAAACCTTCTCCAAGAATTCTTGGTGATACATAAGAAATCGGCCCCCTATCATCCACAAGCTAATGGCCAGGCTGAGAGCACTAATAAGATCTTATGCAATGTGCTGACTAAACTAGTGAACAATAAACGCTCTGATTGGGACGAACAGCTACACCATGCTGTTTGGGCATACCGGGTTGCCTATAAAACGGTACTCCAAGCCACCCCCTTTCAGATGGTATTTGGCCAAAATGCTGTGCTACCCCTGGACTTCTTAATACCTTCCTTGAAAGTGGCACAAGAGCACGAATGGACGGGTCATGAACTCTCCTCTAGACTGTTTGACCTTGAACGATTAGGAGAAACAAGACTAAGAGCAGCTGCAGGGATATATGCAGCTAAGAAATGACAGAAGGCATACTTTGATGCCCACGTTAAGGATAAAGGTTTAAAGGCAGGCGACTTAGTTTTAGTCTACACATTGAAGCAACATGCGAGAAAACTGGAGAAGAGAGGCTATGGACCCATGATCATTAATAGAATCTCAACAAGTGGAGCAGTGCAACTAGCCACATTAGAAGGCGATGTTCTCCCAAGTTATATCAGCGGATGCAGAGTCAAGTTGTATCAGGAACCTCTCACAGAGGAAATGCTAAGTCGACTCAATACTGCTAAGAAACGCAAAGAGGAAGAAAAGCGAATTCGAGAAGAAGCTCAAGCAGAAGCCCTAGAGCGCATACGGAGAATGAAATTAAGAAGACAAGGTAGAGAGCACCCTAGGCAAGGTGCATATGCAGACCAAGGATATGACGTGGCTATGTGTGAAGCTTCAAGTGTTAGCTCACATGGGATAACTGATCGACGTCCTTTCATAACCTTAGATATAGGACAAGGAAAGAGTGCAAGGACTGTAAGAGCCTTGATTGACTCAGGTGCAGCCACTAGTGCTGTTAAATTGTCTTACTGTCAAGAGTTGCAATTAACTGTCAATCCTGTGGAAGCATATCTCATAGGATTGGGAGGCGTGGAAACCCCTTGCATGGGCGAGGTGGAACTTCCCCTCTATATTCACGATGAGGCAATGACAGTTAAAGTACTAGTATGTCAAGATGAGGACCTCACTGAACCCCTTGTCTTGGGTCAAGACTGGATCTATGACCAAGCAGTCAACTTAAACCTAAGAAGTGGACTTGTTCAGGTATGGGTGAATCAAACTAGAATTACAATTGAGTTAAATAATGGAGCACTCAAGGAACTAGGAAAGGCACAGATTCCTGGTCCCTCCAGGGGTACACATGAAGTTGACCATGCTGTTCTTGTCCAAGGCTATGTGATACAGAAGAACGAAGATCTCAAAGAAGGAGTCAGAACCACAATGGAACTCCCTTCTTTTCCAAAGGCCAGAAGGAGGTTGCAACTAAGGGCAGATCAATCACTGAAGATTCTCCAGGCGAGAGACCAAAAGAACGCGCGAAGCAGAACAACTCAGCCGATGAAACAAATGTGGGTGCGGAAAGACGAGCTGCCGACCGTAACTAAGTCGCAACAACGGTCTCAACTTCCTATTAGTAATCAACGACTGGATGCTAATAAGAGGACTCCTAAAACCTCGGTTGAGAAAGTGAAATCCATTTGGGTACCCAAGAAGTCGATGAAGGCTGACCCACAATCAAGAAAAATTTGGGTGCCTAAGGCTTGCTTGCGGGCTCAACTAACCCCACACAATTCACATCATACACGACAGGGTTCACTCGCTCAAGCAGCCGCCACCCACTCTTGTCTGATACACTCGAACACACTGCCACCTAGAAGCACGCACAGACTCACTCGTAAATGGGTCCCAATGACACAACAACTCCCAGCAAAATTACTCATGCAACCCTCCCGAATCTCCACAAAACCAAGACCCAAAGCCATCCACTGTATTTGGAAACCTAAAACTTATAATAAACCCCCGGACCCCAGTTGTAAATCCATGCCCACCTACTAACTACGTCACTCTCACACTACATCATTCCACTTAGTTCTTAGGTCCAACCAATTCCTAACTACACACACAAGCACCGAGCACTTATTAACCTACTAATCTCTCCCGAACCTCATGATAATGTTGTAATGGGGACAAAAACGATTCTAACTTGTCCTTTACAATATTAACACATGTTTCTATATTCTCACAGAATCAGAAGGCAAGAAGTAACATGGCAGAAGCGACAGGTCCGAGCTCACAAGTAGGAATACTTACTGCAGGAATCGATGTGGATAGTCTACCTGTGGATGTGCCACCAACTGAACGACTTGTGGAGCTGCAACACCTTCAACAAATCCCGGTACCGGATCCACCCACAGGGATCACAGAAAGAGTCCATGCCAATTCTCATTGGTTCAATGGCATGCCAGGTCCATTAGGAGAGGCCAAGTATATATGGGAGTCTAAGTGCGTGTATGACAGATCATGGGTTCGATTCCAATTTTTCTCCAAGGAGTTTGAGACTCTACAGAACACCGAGGATCTCCAGACCATATGGCAACGTGCAGGGCTAGCAGAATACTTTGAAGCACCACTACCTAAACCGGATCTCCTCCGATGCTACTATTTGGTCTCCACATTACAAGCTAATGAAGAAAAGGACAAACCAGGATCATTTGTTCTTCCTTCCTTGCTGGGCAACAACGAGTTGAAGAGGTTTGAACTTACTGTGGAGTTGGTGAGCGCTGCTTTGAATATGCACGGCACACATGTACCTTCTGAGAAGGATGCTCTCGTTCCTACTAACATGAAGGATAGGAAACTATTGAAGCTTAAAGACATGGCAGCACTCACACCAAACGTGTCCATCCCTCTCCGTATGTGCATGCAACATTTTTCTTTCCCCGGCCAAGACCGCTTCACACAACCACACAAAAGAATCTGGTTCGCTCTCTACTTAGCGGAAGCAGGTGCGTTACCAATTAAGCTGCCGGTATGGATTATAGATCAATTGTATGAAGCAAATAAAAGGTCTTCTAGGAAATTAGTGGTGAACGGTTGCTGTGCAATCACACGCATTATTTACCGGTGCCTAGCATACGATGTTCCCATTGAACGTGCCTTAACTTGGGCACAATTACAAATGTTTAAGAAGCTCAAGACGTCCACACATCAATCCAAGCGCATGAGGGGTGCAATCCCTTGTGTCCAGACAAGGGAAGTTCTGACTACTCCTGAAGTATCGCCACGAAGGGAGACCACTGTACCTCCCTTTACCATTAGGATACACAGGTCTGGATCTGAAACTACGACACAAGCTACCCCTTCAGCTCCTCCTGCTCCATCTGAATTTGAATTTGCTACAACTGGAGATGCTGAAGGAATGGATCCCCAGGACTTCGAAGCATTCTTACAAAGTACACAACTCTCTGATGTAGAGTTTTATTCAGATGCAGAAGAACAAGGCACATCTTCACAAAGAAGAAGAAAATCTACAGACGGCCGCCATGTACATTGGAGTGACGCTCAACAAGGTCAACAACAAGGACACCTAGAAGAAGAAGGAGCATATGAAGAGGAGACCACTGAAGCCCCAGCCTATACAGCAGAACTCCGAAGGCTGTATCAAATTATGGAAAGAGTGCGATCGCAACAACTGCTCACCAAACAGAGCAGTAGAGTACTCATGACTCAGCTGTTGGAAGAAGCAGGAGTTGACTCAGAATATAGTGAAGGTCTCTTATTGATGGCAGAAACATATGGGGTAGTGGAAGCAGTGCGGACCGCCATTAGGAGGTCTCCAGTTCAATATGATCCACGAAGATTCCAGACACGACCACGCTCAGGTAAGAATATCCAGATCCCCATTACAACGGCAGAAGAGCCAATTATTACATCCGAACCCATCAGGACAACCTCCCAAGCAACCAAAACGGCTAGCCAAGAGCACCCAGTCACCCATGAGGAATCCACCGAGCCACTACCACCCACACCCCCACCATCGCCTCCTAGAGCAGAAACCGTGGAAATCACCTCGACCACTCAGCCCACCGAACCAACCTTCATCTTCCGTACTCCCATCTCTAGTTCAACCCTATTCTCCACCTCTGATAACCCAATCTATGAAGCAACCCCCATCACTACACAATCCACCGAATCGCTCATAGAGCCTGCCCTAGGACAACCATCCCCCATGCCCTCAGCCATAGGTCATCCTGACCCTAGATCCATATTCATGGGTTTCCCTGCTACCACACAACCCTTCATGCCCTCCTCAACTCTACAACCTCAACCCCCGACCTCCATCTCTCCACTTCTCCAATCCCTCCATAACTTCCTTGCTAGAACTTTTCAACCCAGGTCTCAACCATTCCCTTTATTTTCAGCTCCCCACCCCACTTCTCATCTATTCACCACTTTCACACACACACCACCTAACATTCCAATGTATATGGTAGACCCCACACTCGCACCCACTCCTGAAAGTATGGACATTTCACCACCCACGGCACCTCCCCCTCCCCCCACGCTTCCACCTCCTCCCATTCCCCTCCACCAATTTCACCCACACACTCGTCTTCAATAGACACATCATTCACTCTTCCCCTTCCCCAATTCCCTTCCCATGCATCTTCCATTGTAAACACCACCCCCTCATCTATAGGAAATGCATTGGACACCATGCTAGCTTGTATATCAAACTTAAGGACAGATTACAATCAGCTCCAGCAACAGAATGAACGCCTACAAGAGCACTCAGAGACACTACAACACCGCCTTGCTGCACTAGAGGAGGAAAATGCTCGCCTCCACACACAATTCCAAACTCTCCAAGAGGCTCATAGCATATTGGAGGTACAGTTACAGAACACAGATAAGGAAGCAATACAAGTGGTAGAAGGTCACCTACGGACACAGCTCGAACGCAATTCAAAGCTTCAGCAAAATATGGCCCTACTCAAGCGACATCTTGCGGCCGCTCAGGAAGAGAATCGACGCCTGCAAGTACAAAATCAAGAGAACCTAGAAGCAGCTATCGAAAGCACACCTGGGGCACCCATCAGCCCATCAAAGTTTCAAGCAGTGACCCCCGACAATATCAAGATCATATTGGAAGACTATGCCATGCTGCTTGAAGCACATGACCTGCTATCAGAAGAACTGGGTCAACAGAAGCAGAAACACCAAAAAGAAACAACAACAGCCTCTCAAACCACCTCCTCCGCGGCTTCACTTCTCACAGACTCAGAGGCCTTAAAAGATCTCCAGAAACACGTCACCGAATTGCAAGCACGTCTACTACAATATGAGAGACCACCTTCCCCTCCAGAGGCTCCCACCGACGAAGAAGTAGTACAAATTCCTGTGGAACAGACATTTGAAGAAGAATACGACCCACAACCCTTCCCAGGAGGCCAACAAACGGAAGAAGCTCAGGACACATTCGAGGCACCACGGCCTCCATGGCTACGTCAAGTGGAGGAAATCGGGAGTTCCCACGAAGAGTGCACAGTAGTGCAAAATCAGGCCATGAGGGTCATAGAGGAAATTGTGCTACAATCTGCTTACTTCAAGAACCTGTCATCGAGACACCTTATCCTCTCATCTGAACTCCAATACAGGCCTTATTATATTATCCTGGCTGATTATAATGCAGAAATACACAGAGTCACGGGTCAGATTCCTACCTTTGCTACCCAATTTCAACCCGAAGACCTTCCTCCAGAGGCGCAAAAAGGCAAAATTGGTCAACCCACCTGGCGCCAAAAACTTCTAGAGACATATCCAGAAATGCTACGCACATGGAACAACGCGCCTTTACATCTCCTATACAATCCATGCTACGGTCCAGTTCCACGCCGCAGGTCTTGGAAGGCATTCAATATCAAAGTGCAGAACAACACGCAATGCAAGGAATGGCTAAACTACCCGTACATTGCGCCACCACAGGGACCACCGTCGGTAGCATACATGATGGGAACAATTCGCCATTGGATGCCGCGATTGAAGCCCATCCCAGATGTAGCAGCTCAAATGATGCTTAAAATTTTAGATATGATGCAGGTAGTCCTGAAAACTTTTAGGAATGCAGCCGCACCACAAGTACGTCTCCCGGGGTTTACCAATGGAAATTATGATTTGGTGTATGACATGAGCACCACCCCCAGTATTCGGGTGGCTTACGCCTGGCATGCACGCATCAAATACCTCCCTACATGTTACAAACAGACCTTCGAAGAAATGTTCAGATCAGGTTTCTGGGAGTATCACTCGGAGATCTTCGCACCGAAGCCAACACACCTGCTCCATCTCTTTGCTTGTGAACAAGCAATGTACTCTGAGTACTACACCACCCCGCAACCAGAGGTCCCTGGCGCAATAAATTGGGATGCATTGGAAGCTGATCTAGCAAGAGGCTTAAGGATAGGAGAACACGAACTTGCCACCAATGTCATCCAATACTATATCGACCACCCGATAGAACAGAGGTCTGTCAGGGGCGACAGACGCTAGGAAGGGGGGCGTGTTGGCATACAAAGCAACAGAGGAGTCATGCACAATACGGCAACAAGGCCAAATCATTTTTTTCCATGGACCATTTACAACTCAAGTGATTTTAATCACTACACAAACATTGTAAATTTTGTTTTTGGTAGAATAGAATCCATTTTGTGCAAGCCGAGGAGTCCTCGAGCTTGAGGAGTATTAGAACTAGCTACATATCAATTTTCATAATTTTTAGACTCAGTTTGAGCCCTCAAATAGGCTCTAGAACCTAATTTTTAACTAGGCCAGACACTAGGTCTGGACAAGACCAAAGCTAGTTAGAAAACTATAAAAAGAGCTAGAGAGCTCATTTTTGAGGTTAGATTGTTTGTGAATTGAGCTTATGTAAGAGACTTTTTGACTAATGCAAAGAACTCCATTGTTCCTCTCCTTGTTCTTGCCTTGTGTGCGTGTGTGTGTGTATGTGTGTGCATGCTTGTGTGCTTCTCACTCACACACTTGTGCCTTCACTTGCTCATAGTCTTCATACTAGTCCTCACGTCTCCACGGATTGACAATTATGAGGTGAATCTTCTCATGTTGGTACTCACCATTGTGCTAGAGTGACAGTCACGTAGATTTCAAGTTTCCTTAAATCATGCATATATAGAAGGGCTGCCACGATTCACTCCTTGAATCATGCATGTATTTGAGAGCCACCGAAAATGCATGTGTCCTATATAAGGGCTTAGAAGAAAACAAGGCGTGTGGCTTCTCTTATAGATGACACTTACTCTTATATGAGTCGTGACTCCAATGATGGAGACTGTTAATCTCCAAAAGAACAAGCTATCCTTGGTATTAGACCACCTCTAGACCAAGAATAACCTTAGACTCCACATAATTTTGGAAATCCACTATCACATTACCAAGAAATTGATTAACTGTGAAGAAATCACTTTTCTGAAAAGTCTGCTGCAGATTAATCACTCATTGACTAATCAATCCTGTAAAGTTTTTAATAAAACTTTGCACAATGCTTCGCCTTAAGGTTGTGCACCTTCTCCAACTTAAATCTCTGCAAATGATTCAGTATACTCTGAGAAATCATACAAACAATTTACCTATGTGTAAAACACCTTCTCTGCAGTAGCGACTTTGACACCTGTAACTTCTTAGCTATAGCTCTCCCAATGTCGAACCCGTTTGATCAAGATCTTTTAGCCATAGATGGCTTACCTTTCAACTTAGATTTTAAGCCCTCACTTGTGTAAAACTTTACACCATGCACTGAGCAATGTTCATTTCTCTGCACATGAAATCTGCGCCAGTTTTGTCGACTCTCAGAACATCTTCACATATGAATGTTCCTATGCAAAATTCTCTTAACCTGATGACAATTAGACTCTCAAATTCTAGCCATAGATTGATTAACTATGGACTTAGATATGTTCAGAAGGATTTCTCAAAAGATTAACTACAGAAGTAGCAGACACCAAAACATCGGGCGTAAGATTTCCATTGATTACTCAGAAAAGTTACAACTACATTAAGGAAGTAACTCAACTAACTTTCTTGTGTCCAATGACACTTTTCTACATCTCATTTCTCTCTTCCTATTCTCTATATCTCATGCCCCGATTTTTTCAAAACATTTATAGGCAAATATGTACAAACTTATGACTAATCAAAAGTGTGAGTAACCTATATCTGAACTAATGTACATATGTGTACATAGCTTTGAATTTCTGAGTATGTCCTTCCTTCAAACTTCTGAATTTGTTCTCTTCTTAATTTCTTGACTTCATTTCTTCATAAACCTTCAATTGATGATTGGCATGCACCAACAGCTCCCCCTCAATCATTAATTGAGGTTTTTCTCTATCTTCTTAATACCTGCCATATCCTGGAATCTCTGTAGCTTTGGTCCATCTAGACTTTTTTTCATCATATCTGCAAGTTGATCTTTTGTAGGAGTATGCATAACTTCAATTTCCTTATCAATGACCTTCTCTCTCAGAAAATGATACTGTATTTCAATATGTTTAGTTCTAGCATGAAACACAGGATTAGCTGCCAAGTATAGAGAACTCATATTGTCTCCACAAATAATAGGAGTACTTTGAACAACATCAAAACTTTTCATAAGTGTCTTTAGCCATATTACCTCCTTTGCAGCTTCCACCATACCTTTATATTCTGCTTCTGTAGATGACAAAGCAACTGTATGTTGCTTCTTAGAACACCATGAAATCAATTTGTCTCCTACATAGCACAAATATCCATGTGTTGATCTTCTATCATCCACATTACCTGCCCAATCTGCATCACTATATATCTTCACTCTTGTATCAGAGGTAAATCCATAGTACAACCCTTCTCTGAGTGTACCCTTGATGTACCTAAGTACTCTTTGTCCTGCAATCCAATGTTCCTTTCTAGGACAATGCATGAATTGTGAAAGCACACCAACTGCATATGACAAGTCAGGCCTTGTTAATGTAGCATAAATCAAGCTACCAACCAAACTTTGATAAAGCTTCATGTCTCTGAATTCTTCTCCTCCAAATCTAGACAATTTATGGTTCACTTCCAATGGTGTAGGTGCAACCCTGCAATCTTCCATTTTAAATTTGGTTAGAATATTTTTAAGATACCTTTCTTGGGTCACATATACTCCATGTTGAGTATATAAAATCTCCATTCCCAAGAAGAATGACAAGTTCCCCAAATCACTGATTTTGAACTCTTTCTCGATCTGCTTCTTGATCATTTGTATTCCTTTATCATCTGTTCCTGTAAGTATTATGTCATCAACATAAATACAAACATAAATGAATCCATCTTCACTTGCTTTGACTAGCAAGCTACTATCTGCCTTTGATGCTTGAAATCCAAGTTCTTTCAAGAACTTTACAAGCCTATAATTCCATGCCCTTGGGGCCTGCTTTAATCCATACAAAGCTCTCTTGAGCTTACACACATAATTTGGACTCACTTGATCTTTGAACCCATCTGGTTGCTCCATGTAAACTTCATCTGAAATGTAACCATTCAAAAAAGAATTTTTAACATCTAATTGAGATAACTTCCAACCTTTGCAAGCAGCAATTGCTATGAGAGTTCTGATGGTTGTCATTTTTGCCACAGGACTATAGGTCTCATCATAATCCACTCCATATGTCTGTGCATACCCTTTCACAACAAGTCTGGCTTTGTACCTAGACACACTTCCATATCTTTTTGTTTTGTAAACCCACTTACATCCAATAATTTTCTGGCTATTAGGTTTAGGAACCAGATCCCAAGTCTGATTCTCTATCAATGCATCATACTCCTCTTGCATGGCTTCTTCCCAATTTCTCTTGCCTTTGGCTTCATCATATGTAGATGGATGTTCATCTGCTTTTACCAAATAAGCATAATCTTTAGTAGTCAAGAATGAGGTGTCATAGCTATACCTTGTAGGTTGCCATTTGTGCCTAGATGACCTCCTAACTTCTGCACTTTTTGAAGTCTCTGGCTCATCACATTCTGGATCAAACCTTGGCCTCTCTTCAACTTCAACCTGTACTTCATTATTCTCATTTTCATCAAGTAATTGAATCTCTGCTTTACCTTTCCTTTGATCCACTACTTCTTCAATATCTGCATGTACATTATATTTACCTGCATACCAAGTACCTTGCTCATCGAATGTAACATCCTTGGATACAAGGAATTGCTTTGTGGATGGACTCCACAACCTGTATCCCATTTGCTTATCATCATAACCAATGAATACATACTTTTCTGCCTTAGGCTCCAACTTATGCCTCAATTGAGATGGCACATATGCATATGCCAAGCATCCAAAGATTCTGCAATGATCCAAGGTAGGTTTCTTACCCCACCAAGCTTCATATGGTGTCATACCTTGCAAAGCTTTACAAGGCAATCTATTGACCAAATATGTAGCTGTATTAACAGCCTCTGCCCACAAATAATTTGGGCAATTCTTCTCCTTCATCATGGACCTTGCAAACTCAACAAGAGTCCTATTTCTTCTTTCTGCTACCCCATTTTGTTGAGGAGAGTACCTGCAAGTAACTTCTCTCTTTATACCTGCATTCCACAAGTAATCATTGAATTCATTTGAGAAATACTCTCCCCCTCCATCTGACCTTAGTCTCTTCAATTTTTGACCTGTAATCCTTTCTGCATATGCATGATAGTGTTTAAATGTATTAAACACTTCTGACTTTTCTTTAATCACATAAATTGTAATCCATTTGGTAGCATCATCAACATATATGACATAATATCTTGAACCATTTATACTAAAGTCCTTTGAAGGACCCCACACATCTGTATGCACCAACTCAAGTCTTTCTGAATACATAAACCCATGCTTGGAATAGGATTGCTTATGAGCCTTACCTAATTGACATGCCTCACATCTGTATGTCATGTGTTGACCTGCAATGTTAGGCAACCCAAGCACTGAATCATTATTAATCATGTCTTTGATACCTCTTTCATTGAAATGTCCAAGTCTTTTATGCCAAAGATCCAATTCAGATACCTTCTGCTCTCCATATGTGAACATAGCATGTCCAACATTTCCTTGTACCTTCAATGTGAAGAGCCTTCCTTCTTTCTTTCCTGTAACAACCTGTTTATACCCTTGACTAGGGTCTTCAACATAGACTCCATCATTGGTAAACCTTACCTCATATCCTTTTTCCACAATTTGACCTACACTAATCAAATTCTTTGGAATTGTGGGAACATAAAGAACCTTACTCAAAAGAGTGCTCCCATCTTTAGCCTTGACTGAACCAATTGACTTTACCTTATGCTTTGTATTATAACCTGTCTGAACTGTATGGTTAATTGCATTATGATCTAGATCAGTCATCAAAGCAATATTTCCACTTAAATGATTACTACATCCTGAATCAATATAGAACACTCTCATGTCCTCATGTGAGGTTTCATATGTTGCATTCATAATGAGAGTCGAATCCTCCTTCTGATCTGCTGCATAGTTGTAGTAGGTGTTATTGTAGGATTGATTTTGGAAGCTTCTTCCTCCACCTCTTCCAAAAGAATTCCTACCACCTCTACCTCTGAAGTTTCCTCTCTGAAATCTACCACCTCTTCCTCTTTGATTAAAGTTCTGATAATTACCATTGTTCTGATTATTGTGCCAACAATCATGAGATAGATGATTGGTCTTACCACATATCCAACAAGCTCTTGCATTATCTTTGTTGTTTCTGCCTCTTCCTCTACTTCTGCCATTTCCTTGTCCTCTTATGAAATTTGCTTGGTTTGAAGTACCTTCTTCTTCACCTGATTGTTGCTTTCCTTTGTTAGCTTTCTTCTTGTCTTTAGAATACATTGCATGACCTGCACTCTTATCTACATCTCCTTTGATATCATTCTCAAAAGTTAGCATATGACCTAACAATTGATTCAAATCAGGAGTGAAGTGATCTAATGAAAGTTCTGTAGACAAAATAAAAGGCTTCCACTTCTCATCTCCTCTTAGCCTTGTGAGAATTTGTCTTACCAATTTATCTTCTTCAATATCTTCATCCACTGCACCTAAAGAATCTGCAATGTCCTTCATCTTTGTCACATAATCAGAAATTGATTGTGAGGCCTTCTTCTTGAAAGTAGTAAATTCTGCCCATAGTGAAGCCTTCCTTGATTTGGTTGTGTTTTGGAAATGATCTTCCAAAGCATTCCAAATGTCACATGCACTTTCAAGTCCTCTAATGTGAGGAAGCAAATAGTCATTGATTGCCATGTAGATTATGCTCCTTGCTTGAGCATCCTTCTTCATCCAATTCTTTAGATCTGACAATTCTTCCCTAGTTGGAACACTAGGATCTCTGAACTGAGGCTTCTCTTCTTCACCTGTAATGTATGCTATCAAATCTTTGCTCATCAAATGAGCTTCCATTCTCATAGACCAAGCTGGATAGTTCTCTCTATCCAACTTTTCAATTTGGAGACTATCTCCCATCCTTGCTTCACCTGTAGTCTCAAAACTTTAGACTTTACAAGAAATAAATGTACCTCAACTTCGAGTGTTGCTTCTTCTGATCCTTTTGATAATCTTTGCGTGTCTCCCTTCAATCTTTCTTCAACACTTTATCCTTCTGAACCTTCAAGATGTAGAATTTGTATATCTGCAGCAGTCGGAGTTTTCCTTTCCTTAATTTTGACACAACCTGCTCTGATACCACTGATGGAGAGTGTTAATCTCCAAAAGAACAAGCTATCCTTGGTATTAGACCACCTCTAGACCAAGAATAACCTTAGACTCCACATAATTTTGGAAATCCACTATCACATTACCAAGAAATTGATTAACTGTGAAGAAATCACTTTTCTGAAAAGTCTGCTGCAGATTAATCACTCATTGACTAATCAATCCTGTAAAGTTTTTAATAAAACTTTGCACAATGCTTCGCCTTAAGGTTGCGCACCTTCTCCAACTTAAATCTCTCCAAATGATTCAGTATACTCTGAGAAATCATACAAACAATTTACCTATGTGTAAAACACCTTCTCTGCAGTAGCGACTTTGACACCTGTAACTTCTTAGCTATAGTTCTCCCAATGTCGAACCCATTTGATCAAGATCTTTTAGCCATAGATGGCTTACCTTTCAACTTAGATTTTAAGCCCTCACTTGTGTAAAACTTTACACCATGCACTGAGCAATGTTCATTTCTCTGAACATGAAATCTTCGCCAGTTTTGTCGACTTTCAGAACATCTTCACATATGAATGTTCCTATGCAAAATTCTCTTAACCTGATGACAATTAGACTCTCAAATTCTAGCCATAGATTGATTAACTATGGACTTAGATATGTTCAGAAGGATTTCTCAAAAGATTAACTACAGAAGTAGCAGACACCAAAACATCGGGCGCAAGATTTCCATTGATTACTCAGAAAAGTTACAACTACATTAAGGAAGTAACTCAACTAACTTTCTTGTGTCCAATGACACTTTTCTACATCTCATTTCTCTCTTCCTATTCTCTATATCTCATGCCCCGATTTTTCAAAACATTTATAGGCAAATATGTACAAACTTATGACTAATCAAAAGTGTGAGTAACCTATATCTGAACTAATGTACATATGTGTATATAGCTTTGAATTTCTGAGTATGTCTTTCCTTCAAACTTCTGAATTTGTTCTCTTCTTAATTTCTTGACTTCATTTCTTCATAAACCTTCAATTGATGATTGGCATGCACCAACACCCAACAGTACCATTGCTTTCTTTGGATCTCTGAGATCATGATTTTTTCAATATAATAACACTCGATTACGTTTCTGTAGTACTGTAAGGAGAATACAAGTTGTTTATGTTAGTTTATATATTCTCTCTCTCTCTCTCAAGATGATAAGAATGTTATGATGTGTGATACATTGTTGATGCTGAAAAGAAAGCAGCAGTTGTTTCGTGGACATATATGCTTTGAAGAAGTGATAGGAAATATTGCAGACACAAGGTATGTCATCAAGGTTATTTTGTTAGATCATCTTTGAGGTACTTCTGTTTGCAGAGAAGTAATATCTTATTACAGTAAGCATGTTATATGTTGAATGACTTGCCAGAGATTACAGGAATGGTTCATATTGAATGACTTTTTTCATAAGAGTTTATATGTGAATAAGCTTCATAAAGGTTAATGTGATTGATGAATAAACGTTCTCAGTATAATTCACATGCACATTGACTAGCATTAAAAGTGAAGTGAAATAATAGGCCACGTTGAATGGTTGCACGAAATATGCTCTTTTAGATAAAGACAAGTATATTTATGCAACTTGCAAATAAACTATGCCTCAGTTTGTACATTGGAGATTGTGTCTTCATTTATGGTGAAAAGAAATGAAATGGCCACCAAATGCATTATGTGCAGGAAATCGGATTGCATTAGAGGTAATATAAGATACGAGGTTCTTATATGCAAGGATGTGCCTGGTGGTAAATACATCTATTGTATGTGATTAATTCATATACACTGACATTGTAATGTGCAGATGCAAGTTTATATGCAGAATATGTTGATGGGTAAACATATATTGATTGATGTGATATGCAGGGATATAAAAGCTGAGAGAACAGTCGTAGAAATATTGATTGATGTGATAAATTTAGATGCAGGGATATAGAGGCTGAGAGAACAGTTGTAGAGAGTGATTCATATATGTACAGATACAAGTTCACATGTAGAGAATGTACAAATGGGACATGAATGATATGTGTGTGCAGACATATGCTGAAACACATATGATTTGCTAATGAAGATTTGAACAGGTGACATTTGTATGTGTGTGTCTCTTAGACATATATAAATATATATTCGGGCTGAGAAGTGTTTTGAGTAACACATAGTACCACTCTATGATCAACAGTCCATATTGCCTTCCTTATATGCAAGTATTTTGGTTTCTATGCAGAGTAAACAAAAGATGATCTTATGGTGTACATGAACTCTTGCATGTCATTGTTGTTCTTGAATGAGTTGTAAGGAATATTGGACACATCTTGAATATATGCAATTGTATAAATAAAATTTCAGAAGAAGTCTTATATGATTGATCAATGATTTGAATGATGAACTGTTTATATGCATAATGTTTCTTTTGAAGGACTGTTGAGCTTCTTTATGTATGAAACTTGTGGAATGAGGTTGAAGCTATAATATGCTTAAGTGACGTATTGAAGTTGTGGTTTAGTACAAAGAAGCCAAAGGGGACTATAGAGAATTGAAAAAGTGATCAAAGTTCTCACTTCGATCATATTGGATTATCGGCCAATCACCTTCCGCATGTGCTTCGGTATTCCATATACCTACAGTGGTATCAGAGCCATAGTGCTCTTGCATGGTTGCAAAAATTTGTTGAAGTCACCGCATTAATGTTTTTTGATGCACTTTGATTTCTAGAGGCTTGTTGAAGCCATAGGATTGCAAGAAAACGGAAGGAGCTATTGGAGCTCAAGGTCCCCCCAAGGATTTCATACTTGATACTTTTGTTGGAAGAGATACTAACTCTTTAAGAGTGTTTGAAGAATACAGGTTCTTGGAGGAAGCAAGTTCAAATGACTAAAGACGAAAAAGCTTCGGGAAAAGACAAAGAATCTCGAGACAAGAAGAAGACTCCAAAAGGCAAAGGGCTGCCATCATAAAGTTGGATAGGATTCAAGAAGGAATTCCTATCATAAGTCTCCTCATCAATTGAGTTGAAGACAAGCCATAAGAAGATAGCTAGCAAAGGTTCAGATTCAAGCTTTGGAAGGCAAACGAGTTGTGGCAGAACTCGAGGCAAGGAGTGTGAGTCCTTGTTACAAACTTGCTTGGATTCAAGAGGAAGAAATCTCAAGGTATACATTTCTTTAGTTCATTGTTCTTGAACATTGAGGCTAAAGTGATAAAGGTTCTACAAAGGACTTCTAGTCCTAAGTCATTTATGCTAGTAATTTGAGAATCTCGCAAGTAGCTCGCCTAAAGCTTGAGCATTGGTCGCTACTGGGAAGCTTGAGCAATGGTCGCTACTGGGAAGCTTGAGCAATGGTCGCTAAAGGCTTGAGCATTTTTGGCTTATGTTTATCTTGAAGTGATCTCAACAATAAGTGTTGAGAACCAATTGAAGACAAGAAAGAAGTCAAGAATACATTTTTTCAAAGGAGGTGGTTAAGCAAAGCCACGACAAGGCAAAGGAGTCAAGAGGAGTCAAGAGGACTCATCAAAGGAGTTAGAGCTATTGAAGCTCACTCAAGCTACATAAAGGAGTCAAGAGGACTCGTCGAAGGAGTTAGAGCTATTGAAGCTCACTCAAGCCACATCAAGGAGTCAAGAAGACAAAGGAGTTTTGAGCTAGTGTCGAAGCTCACAAAAAAAAAAGATTGAAGAAAGGAGTCAAAACTATCATTCCAAGATAGTCTCAAAGGTATAAAATCTTGGAATATTTGTTGTGTTCTATTTCATGTTATGAAGACAGAAGAGATGGCAAGACAAAGCCCTACCATTGAAGAAGAAGAGAAAATCATTCATGATTTTCTATCATGGTTGGAGGACCAGCCATATGAAGAACTTGCGGATACTAGAGATGAAGGGGGAGACATGTCAATAAGTCAAGAGAGTGCACCTTATGAAGATCAACCAATAGATGGAGTAGAAGAAAAGGTTCAAAACATCAAAGATGACAAAGAAGAAGTACAACCAGCCCAAGGATCATTGACAAATAGAAGAAGTTATGAAGAAGACACAACCATCCCTGCACATGAAGATGAAGGAAACCAAGGTAAGAAGATTTTGGAAGAAGAAGAAAAAGAAGACAAGATCAAGGCAACCACCTACAAAGGAAAGCAAATGGAAGAAGCAAGAAGGAATCAACATGAAGAAAAGAAGAATGGAAAAGAGAGGGAAGCCACCACAAATCAAAAGAAGAGAGCAAGAGAAGAGAATGAGAGAGAGAAAGCAATGGAAGAGAAGATTTATGAAGACTCGAAGAATCAAAGAAATGGAAAAGCATTCATGGAGAACAAAGGGAACATCAACAACCTTGGAGTGAAGGTAAAAAGGAAAAGCTTGGTTCCCTTTCTGATTTTCAAATCAAATGGATGGACAATATGGTTGTTCATCACCCTAATCATGTTGAAGATCATCTACCAAGATATCTTCAAGCAAGTCATGAAGTGGTGTCTTGGATTATTATATAATCCAAGTCATTTCTTTATGAGAAGACGCATGGAACGTCAACGACAAATCATGAAGATATGGACACTACATCGAGGATCACGAGCATTCATTGCCTTGCTCAAAGAAAATTTTGTATGGCACATCCCTTGGATCTTTCATTGAATCTTGAGGGGGAGTGTTGAAAATGCAACAAGCTTCAATGGAAGCTATTCATAAGTGACCCCTTGACTTAAGTCTCATTTTTTCTTAATATCTCATCCATAGG
>CM035410.1:53556646-53561646 GCA_020310875.1 Ceratopteris richardii
CCAAGGGCTAGGTCAAGTATCAAAGACTAGATATGGGAGACTTCAACACTCAAATTGAAAAGCTAGACAAAGGGAACTATCAACCATGGAGATTTAGGGTCTCCAACTATCTTATGGGCAAGGGCCTTTGGGGGTTGATTAGTGGAAGTGAACCAAGACCTAGGTTGGATGAGAATCCAACCAATGATCAGAGAAGGGCCTTTAGGGAATGGAATGAAAGAGACAAGAGGGTTATCTTTATCCTTTCCCAACACATTAGCAATAGCATGATCGGCCATATCCAAGACTTGGATTCAAGCATGAAGGTATGGGAGACACTTGAAAGGCTTTATTCAACAAGCACCAAAGCAAGGAAGATCCAACTCAAGAATGAGCTCAACAACCTTAGGAAGAGCTCAGGGAGTAGCATAAATGACTACATACTTAAGGTCAAGGAGTTATCAGATGCATTGGGATCCATTGGAAGCCACATAGACGATGACGATCTTGTGGCTTATACTCTCAATGGTTTGAGAGATGATGAGAAGTGGAAACCCTTTACCACTTCAGTTCATGTAAGGGATAATCTTCCCGATTTTGAGCAATTGGTTGCTCTCATGGTCACCGAAGAAATGAACATAGGTGGAAGTTCAACTAAAAGCAAGGATGCACAAGTTTTCTATGCAGGTAATCAAAGGGGCAAAGGAAGACGAGGACAAGGAAGGGGCAAAGGAAGGTTTGGAGGAAGGCAAGGCCACTCAAGCAATCAAGGACATGACCAAGGCACCTCATCACAAAGAGGGAGAGGAAGAACAAGAGGAAGAGGAGGACGACATCAACAAAACAGGAATCAAGATGGTGAAGGATGTTACATATGTGGCAAGTTTGGCCACTATGCTAGAGATTGCTACCAAGGAGGAAACCAAAGGAGCTATAATCAAGGTTCTTCATACAAAGGCCAAGGTAATTATGCTTCTACAAGTTTAGAAAATGACAATCTCTTGATGATGCACATGAATGGGAATTCAAGCAAAGTAGATAACACTTGGTATATTGATAGTGGATGTAGCAACCATATGAGTTGCAATGCTTCTTGGTTTACTAATCTACATGTTCCCAAAGGTAAAGGACATGTAGAAACAGGTGATGATACAGCCCATGAGATCTCCCATGTTGGAGATGTAGCTTTGGATGACAAGGAGGAAGGAAGATGTCTCAAGGATGTCTTGCATGTACCTACTATCACAAAGAACTTGGTGTCCGTTGGGCAAATGGTTGAAAGAGGCTATCAAGTAAGGTTCAACAAAGGTGGATGCTTTGTGGAGAACCCTAAGCAAGGTTACAAGGTCATAGCAAGAGGAAAGAAGCAAGGGAGACTCTTCACTTTGGAGGTAAATTCTCATTCTACTCAACATGTCTACTTCACATATGGAAACAAGAGGATTTCGGAGTTGGACTTGTGGCAGAAGAGGATAGGTCACATCAACATACAAAGAATGAAGGAAATGCAATTCAAGAGGCTGGTTGAAGGTCTTCCCAACTTCCAAGGACAAGGTATGAAGCATTTATGTGAATCTTGTCAACTAGGGAAGCAAGCGAGACTTCCATTCAAGAAGAGTGGCTACATAAGCCAACATCCATTGGAGTTGATACATACAGATGTGTGGGGGCCAACGAAAGAGCAATCCATTGGAGGTAACAAGTACGTTGTCACTTTTATAGATGATTGCACAAGGATGGTTTGGGTTTATTTCATCAAAAACAAATCAGATGTGTTTACATGTTTCAAAGCATTCAAGGCAATGGTAGAGAAGGAAACAGGTACATATATCAAGAAGCTAAGGTCCGATGGAGGGGGAGAATATTTCTCAAATGAGTTTTCTGATTTTTTAATGGATCAAGGCATCAAGAGGCAAGTAACATGCAGGTACACACCCCAACAAAATGGAGTAGCAGAGAGAAAGAATAGATACATTGCCGAGATCGCTAGAGCAATGCTTAATGAGATGAATGTACCTAACATGTTTTGGAGTGATGCAGCAAATACCGCCGTGTATCTAATGAATAGGGCTCCTACCTCAGGGATCCATGGCTTGACACCATATCAAGCCTATTATGGTAAGAAACCTGATCTTTCCCACTTGAAGATATTCGGATGTACTTGTTATGTACATGTGCCAAGTGAATTGAGGCACAAGCTACAACCAAAGGCAGAAAAGTGTGTGTTTCTAGGATATTCAAATGATCATAAAGGTTACAGGTGCTTCAACCCAAACACAAAGGACTTGAGGATATCAAGGGATGTAGCATTTGATGAGCTACTCCCTTGGTATAAGAAGTATGATTGTATGCAGGACTATGAAGAAGAAAAGCATGGACATGATGAAGAACAAATCGACCTAGAGCTAAGCGGCCCAAGGTGTTCCATCAATGAAGATAGTTCAAGCATGAACTCACCATGGAGGGGGAGATCTTCATCAAGCTATGAAGCACAATCAATCAACAAAGGCAAAGCAACATTGGTGGAGTTGGATGAAGAAGGTAATGAAGTTGAAGATGATGAAGGACACATGATGGAGAAAGAAGCCACGTCAAAGAAAGAGATCAAGTTCCCAAGGCAAAGGAGGTTTATTCCTCCAAAAGGTGAAGAAAGGAAGTCTTCTAGAGTTAAGTATCCAACTCAAAGGTTTACTTATGATTCATACATGGCAACACATTATGCATATATGAACAAAGTAGTAGAAGATCATGAGCCCCATTGCTATGAAGATGCAAGCAGGTACACCGAATGGAAAGAGGCAATGCAAGAAGAGATCGACGCACTTGAGGAAAATCAAACATGGACTCTAGTGCCCAAGAAGGAGAACATGAAGGTAATAGGTAATAAGTGGGTGTATAAAGTAAAGAGGAATTCAGATGGATCTATTTCTAGGTTCAAAGCAAGATTGGTGGCCAAGGGTTTTGCACAAACCTATGGAGTGGACTTTGAAGAGACATTCAGCCCCGTGGCAAAGATGAGCACCATTAGGACACTCATTGCAATGGCTGCTAGCAAAGGATGGAAGCTTTTCCAATTGGATATCAAGAATGCCTTTCTCAATGGAGACTTGGAAGAAGAGGTATACATGGAGCAACCACTAGGTTTTGTTCATAAAGAGTTTCCACATCATGTTTGTAGGTTGAAGAAGGCACTTTATGGCCTAAAGCAAGCTCCAAGGGCTTGGAACCAAAGATTGGTGGACTATTTGATCAAATGTGGTTACAATCAATGCAAGGCGGATCCATCTCTCTTCATCAAACAAAGAGGAGAACTTGTGGTCTACATGTGTGTGTATGTAGATGATCTTATCATTACAGGTAATGATACAAAGGGCATTGAGGAGATCAAGGCAAAGCTTGGAAATGAGTTTAGGATCTCTGATCTTGGAGATCTTAGGTATTTTCTTGGCATTGAAGTTGTATACAAAGAAGAAGGTATTATGCTCATACAAAGGAAGTATATTCTAGACCTACTTGAGAGGTTTGGGATGCTACATTGCAAGCCTATTTCAAATCCCATGGAAGTTAATGTAAAGCTAAGCTCCATTGATGGAGAGCCATTAGAGGATGTAACCTTGTATCGATCTATTGTAGGATCTTTCAATTATGCCACAATAACTAGGCCCGACATAGCATATGGAGTTGGAGTGTTATCACAATTTATGCATAGTCCAAGGACTACACACTTGCAAGCTGCAAGAAGAATGTTACGATATCTCAAGGCCACTATAAATGAAGGATTGTTCTATTCATTTGATGATGATATGCAGGTCAAAGCTTATTCTGATGCCGATTGGGCCGGTTCGAAGGAGGATAGAAGAAGTACAAGTGGTTACCTAGTCATGCTAGGTAGCAAGATCATCTCATGGATTTCAAAGAAGCAACCCACGGTGGCATTATCTTCCACCGAGGCTGAGTATAGAGCTTTGGCTCAAGTCACATGTGAGCTAATGTGGATTAAGAAGTTATTTATGGAGCTTAATTTGCAGGTTGACACATATCCAATTTTTTGTGACAATATGAGTAGCATTCATCTAGCATCGAATCCTGTCTATCATGCTAGAACCAAGCATATTGAAGTGCACTATCACTTAATAAGGGAAAAGCTGATATCGAAGGAAGTTTCAGTACATCATATTGGTACCAAGGACCAAGTTTCCAACATGTTTACAAAGGCTTTGGATGGGATGAAGATTTCAAAATTCAAGCAATGCATCAACATGAAGGAGCTTGGATGAGGACGAAGAATTGAAGCTTGAGGGGGAGTGTTAAAAGTCAAGCTTCAAGCTACAAATTCGTGGGGAATCTTTTATGGACATGTGGAGCAATCAAAGGAAGCCAAAAGCCACGAGATTCCATCAAGAAAAGTCACTCAACCACTCCCCAAGTCATCTCAACTAATTCCTCCAAGTTAGGAGGCTGATTTGGAAAGGTAGTTCCTAGATTTTAGGGGCACACTTCTCACTATAAAAGGAGCATGTATCCCGACTTCTTTTGGGCCATCTTCTTGGAGTTTTAGCTCATGTAAAGTGAGCACTAAGTGCTGGAGTTGTGATAAGCAAGCCCCTTGCTTAAGCAACCCCCTTGCTTGCTTGTTTGTTTTCTTTTAGTAGGCATATCTATGTGTGTGCACAGGCAGTGTTGCAACTCTCTACCCCTGCGTTGTTAGCATTGGTTCTCCCTCATATGGTATTAATTTGATGTAATTCTTGTCTCATTGGATAGCTATAAGAGTCTATTTTATGCTTACCAATTCTCTAGAGCATTCTCTGAGTAATCTGGGAGCAACATTCATTTTAGTGAAGTTGTGTGATTGATATCTCTCTCTTTGTGTAGGCTCTGTTGGAAATATTTTGCTCTCTGTTGTAAGGGCTGGTTCTCCTTCTCTATGTATCCATTTGCTATGATTTTGGTGTCATTGGGTAGCTAATAGATTGCTCTAAAGTTGACTCAAGTTTGAGATTCATTCTCTGTATAATCTC
>CM035410.1:53574146-53591646 GCA_020310875.1 Ceratopteris richardii
TAGCTTGTCTAGTGCATCTTGATTAGATTGCTGCTCATTTTCCTGTTGCTCTGACTCATTTTCGGTCGAAATTATTTCCGTCTCTGCTTGATCTTGTTGTTCTTGTTGCTCAATCGATGATTCATTATGCATTGAGGTGACTGTATCATGGAACATCTCTTCTTCTTGCTTCTCGTCTTCTTTATCATTATCTTTATCCTTTCCGGCTGAGCCTTGTGCTTCACTTTCTGAGAAGCTAATCCTGATGCGTTTCTGGCGGAACAACTGATTGAGCTCTTCTTCATCTTCTTCTTCCTCATCTTCTAGTAGTTGAACTGACTCTTCGTGCCTTAAAACTGGTCCTCGTTGAGGTGGTTGAGCGGCGAGTATGGTTGGGAAGAGAAAAGAAAGGATGTGGGGAAGTCTGGATCAAGGGGTGGTTCCTTTGTTGACTTGTTTCACTATGGCGACGCACTCCTTATGGATTCGGTGAAAGAAAAATGAGGCAAAATTAACGGGTTCTCATGCGGCAAGGTCGATGGCGGAATAGAATGGGTGGGAGATACCGTAGGTGCGTTTTTGGAGATTAAGGATCGCAACTAAGAACTGCAATGCGGTTCTTTCAGGTTCGGGGCGGCAGAGAATGGCGTATTCGTTCGATGAATGGCGGGGGAAAAGTTCGGTCATGCGGGCTACGGGGATACTTGGGCCATTCTCGCGGCCTTGTGGAGTGAGGCGGAAGGCTTCAGCGAAGGCCTGGAAGGTTATTACGGTTCTAGATGGTAGGGAGGGGAAGAGCCATTTTCGTTTGGTGATGGGAGATTGGGCGATGGCTGGGATAATTTGTGCGAACAAGGGATGGGCTTCCATTGAGTGCCAAGGCAGCTCAGCAAAGTTGGCCAACCCTCGGATACGCAGGTATTCTCCTAGCTCGGTAGGGATACCATCACAGAAGGCTGTGTAGTTTGCCAACGCTTCCATTGCGCACGCGAACACAAATACACAGGACACAGCACACAGATACACAGAACACAGAACACACAATCACAATCACAAGAACACAATAGCGTTTTTTGGCGCAACTGAAGAGCTTAAGTACAGATATTACGGTGGGGGGGTAGGAAGTGATGGTTATCATTGTGCAGTGCTGGAATGATATTGCTTTTAATTTGGCATGCATACTTGAGTAATTGGTAAGGAGGGCGGCTTATGACAAAACACGGCTATTAAAAAAGAAGAGAAAGAACAGAATGAAAAGTAAAAAACAAAAGCTAAAAAATGCGGTCCACCGCCGAATGATTTAATGCGGACTAGTAGCGCTTCGATACGGCCGCAGCTTCGAGCTGTTGATTGCTTTTGGAAGTGGATTTCTGGTCAACGTAGTCAACCAAAAAGTTGCTGGACCAATTTGCTCTGAGATTTTGTAAGGGCCGAACCACCGTAATTTGAATTTGCCGGCGGATCTATTTGACTTTGCATTATAAAAAAGTACAAGTTGTCCTACCGAAAACACTGGAGTTTTCAGGTTTCTATCGTGCGTCCTTGCCTGTCTTAGTTGAACTTCGTGCATAGTTAAGAAACTGAGCCATCGGTGCTCATCTAACTCTCTGAGTGTGTCCAACCGAATTGATAGTGAGTCTTCCGGTAGAAGTTTCTGAGTGATTGCTACGCGTAAACTTGGTATGACTATCTCCATTGGTGCTATAGCTTCTAAGCCATAAGCTAATTTGAAAGGTGTCAATCCTGTTGTTACCTTGTAGGTAGTCCGGTATGCCCATAACACTGCAGGTAGCAGTTGATCCCATCTTTCCGGTGATTCCATGATCAATTTTCGAAGGATATTCAGCAAGGATTTGTTTGTACTTTCGGCCAATCCATTAGCACGAGGATAATAAGGAGAACTAAATTTATGTGTGACCTAGAACGAATGTGTAAGTGCCTTCATTAGATTGTTTACAAAATGAGTGCCTTGATCTGAGACAATTTCCAGTGGTAAGCCAAAACGTGGAAAGACATCAGTTAGCAGACACTTTGCTACCGTAACGGCTGTAGCAGACCGTAAAGCCCAGGCTTCAACCCATCTGGTTGCATAGTCTGTATAGGTCAGTATGTAACGGTTGTTACTGAAGACTGCTGGTGGTGTAATTGGACCGATAAAATCTAGACCCCACTTCTGGAAAGGTTCCATTGGTAAGATGGGTTGCAGAGGAAAAAAATGACGTTGTAAAGGCTGACCCGATCTTTGACAAGTATCACATTATTTGACAAGCTGTAATATATCTCTGTACATCGTTGGCCACCAGAGACCACTCTGCAGAATTTTCCGGTGAGTTAGATCTGCAGCAAAGTGGCCACCGGAAGGAATCCAGTGAGCCAAAGTGATAACTGAGTTAACTTCATGCGGTGGAATACATCGAAGTAGGATTCCGGTGTGATCTACATAATATAATTCTCCAGCAATTAACCGAAATCGGCGGCTAAAAACTGCAATTTTCCTGCATACTACTCTAGAAGTCTGAGATGGAAGGCAACCATCAGTGAGAAAGGTCAAGATCTGATCATAATATGAAAATGGGATAGGTGGGTCTGCAGATTCTTCATTAATTGGTTCTGATACATAAATCACGGGTATCGTGTCATCTATGCCCACCGGAGCTTCACCGGAATCTAAGCGGGATAAAAAATCTGCTAAGGTGTGTGAACTGCCTGGCCGGTGAATGACTTCATAATCAAATTCCTGCAAGAGTAAGACCCATCACGCTAATCGACCACCTAGATGCTGCTGCCGAACTAGATAGACAAGTGCAGCGTGATCTACATGAAATGTGAATTTACGGCCTAGCAAGTAATGTCTAAATTTCTTGACCGAATATACTAGCCCTAGACATTCTCTTTCTGTTACAGAGTAATTTTTCTCAGCAGGTGCTAATCTTTGACTTGTATAATACACTAGTCTGAACCATTTATCAATTTTTTGCATCAATACACTTCCTATTGCTATATCTGAAGCATCAACAAATATATGAAGTGGGTGATCCCAGTCCGACGGTTGTAAGATAGGAACTTGTGTTAATAAATGCTTTAAACGATCAAAGGCTATCTGGCATTCCTGGGTCCATTCAAATTGTCGAGGTGTTTTGCTGATTAGCTTGTTTAGTGGTATAGCCAGATGAGCAAGCCACCGTAAGTGCCTTCAATGCCACTGTACTTGGCCCATAAAGCGCATAACTTCTTTTGGAGAAGCTGGCACCGGAGCTTCTAATACTGCCGAAATCTTATCTGGATCTACTTGGATACCTTGTGCAGATACAATGTGGCTAAGTAACTTGCCACATGAGACCGCAAACACCGAGTTGTTTGGATTCAAACAGAGTCTATATTCTCTGCATTTCTGAAAGCAGCACCGTAAATGAAACAGATGTGCTATCATCTTACCAAAAATTGAAAAATCGTCGAGATATACTTGCATAAATGAAGTGAGATAAGGAGAAAATATCTCCTGCATACATCTTTGAAATGTGCTTGGTGCGTTTCTTAATCCAAACCACATTACCGTACAAGCAAAGACACCCCAATTGGTAATAAATGTAGTTTTCGGTATATCTTCTTCGACCATTCTTACTTGGTTGTAGCCACTGTATCCATCTAGAAATGAATACATCTCGTGACCTGCTACTCTATCAAGCATGGTATCTAAAAAGGGAATTGGAAAGGGATCCGGTACGGTTGCTGCATTTAATTTCCGGTAATCTACACAAATTCTCAATTGCTTGTTTTTCTTTGGCACAATCACAATCGGAGAGATCCATTCAGCATGCTCTACTGGCACGATGAATCCAACTTTCAATAACCTATCCAGTTTTGCCTTTACCTGGGAGGCATAGTGGGGATTCATTCGGTAGCTAGTTTGCTTTATCGGTCTTGCTTCTGGCTTCAGCATGACCCTGTGCTGGTAGATACGGGGGTCCAATCCTTTCATGTCTTTGTAGTCCCATGCAAAGACATCAGTGAATTCTTGGAGTAGCTGGATTAAATCTGCTTGAAATGTTTCCGGTAAGTTTTGCTTTATCTTCACAGGACGCGGATGATCTTCATCTCCTAAATTGTAAGTAATCAGCTGATCTTCGGGGACATAGAACTGTTGATGTTTCTCTGTGTTGTCTGTTGGTTTAAGAAGTTGCTGCAATTCATCGTCATGTGTCGAAGCAGTGTCTTCCTTCTTAGCCTCTTCTGTGACGGGTATTACTGTACAGACTGAAGCATTCCAATTATCTACAACGGGCTGTAGATCAATAGTCCCTAAGGAAATTAAGTCAGCGTTACTCTTCAGAAACTCTTCTTCTTCATCATCTAACAATCCATCTAGCATATGGAATGGTTCAGCAAAATACGGTCTAGCGTGTAGCTCGCAAGGTTGTATAACATCTAATTTTACCACATATCTATGATTGGCATCTTTAAACGTAAGCTCTTGTGCAGAACAGTCCTGTATTACCTTCGCATGTTTTAGCCAAGGTCGGCCAAAAAGAAGGTTGTAATCCAAAGTGGATTCCGGCAAATCTAGTATAACAAAGGTCATTTTAAAAGTCGTACCTTGCAAAGTGATGGGTACATTTTGCACAAGTCCTACAGGATGGACTCTTGATTGATCTGCCATTCTGACAAAAAATTGAACTGGTTCGATTTCGGTCCATCCTAATCTTTTGCATAATGCCGCAGTCGCAATGTTAACACCAGAGCCTCCATCAATTAATACCTGCGTAATCTTATGATTCTTATACCATACTGTAATCAAGGGAACTGAATGATCAACCGTAGAATCAGGTTCCGGTTGAACTGCTGCTGTCGCCGGAATACAAGAAGGTATCGGACTGAACTGTTGTTGGAACTGTTGGCAAATTCCAGGTACTAATGCCAGTAGTTGGCCCAGAGGCAGAGTGATAGATACCTTAGATAAGATTTCCCAAGCTTGTTGAGATTGATTGACAGGCTCTACTGATGTTGAAGTTGATGCCTCTGCTGATGCGGAGGTGTCTACGGTGGGCAATGTATCTGCTGCTAATGATGTTTCTACTGCTAACTCCCTTTGTTGTGTTCCTTCCTTTGTTAACGAGGGTTGGGCTACTGGAATAGGCTCTGGAAAGACTGGTGGTTCTGCTGTGGTCCTTTGACTAGCTTTGTTATACATTTTGTGTTGTTCATGTATCCCTGGTTCACATATTTCTGCTGCCGGTTGCAGTTGTTTACCGGAACGGGTCTGGATTGCAGCAGCCTGTATCTCCACCGGTGTGATTTTTACCATGTTGGCCATTGGATTTTGACGTTCCTTCTTCCTTTGATCATACTCAGCTGCATCCTTGCAAAATCTCCTAATATGTCCAAATTCACCACAAAAATGGCAGCGTGGTGGTGGTAAATTGGGATTTTCCGGTGGTGGTCCGTTTTGCCAGCGGTTTGGATTATAATTGTTATTCCTCTGTCCTCGGTAATTTCGATATCCTTGCTGTTGGTTGTTTCTCATTTGTGGAGGCACATAGTGATTGGCTGGTTGTCCTTGTTCCTGGATAATTGCATTGACAGTTGTTGTTCCTTGTACTCTAGCGTTGTATGCGCAGTTTTCGGTGGTGTGTCCGGAAATGTTGCAGATAGCGCAGAATGTTTGATTAAGTGCGCAATTGGCACTGGTATGTCTTGAATTTTTGCATATGTTGCAGTATACCTGTCTAGTCATATCTTCTGCAACATTCTTGTTTGCTTTTAACCATTCTAAATCTTCTGTAAATCCACCGACTTTGTGTTCCAGTTGTAGAGTCATTGCAATGACTGCATCAAGGGACATGGCTCCGACACATCTTATGATCATGATCTGCTTAAGTTGTGGAACCAAGCCATTAATGAACCACTGAGTGATAACGTCATCTGGTAAGTTAGCATGGGCCGGTGGTAGCTACCTTAAGTGTGTTCTGAAGAGAGTAGCATACTCTTGTACAGTTTGATTTGGTTTCTGTCTGTTATTTTGCAGATAATAAAAAATTTTGACTGGATTCTTTTTTAGCCTGAATCGCTGTAGAAAAGAATCTCGTACTGCTTCGTAGGTGCCAAAATGATTAATATCATATTCTGTAAGCCATCTAGCTGCTTCATTAACAAGTGTAGATTGGAAGACAATGGCTTTGTAGGCCTGATCCGGTGGATGATTGAGAACTGCGTAGCTTATCTCGAAGGTGCGTACGTGAGCATCCGGATCATCTCCTGGAAATCCACCAAACTTCGTGTATGTCACTCCCGTTGGAGGTGTCCTTGGTGGACATAACTGTTGTTGTTGTTGTCCGTTCATCATGAGTGTATTATACCTTCCTTCTGTATCTCGGGCCTGAATATCTGAACTACCGGAATCTGTATCGTCGGATGGTGCACTTTCCGGTGTGATTATCTTGCTTGATATGCTTCGAATCTCTCACGGTGATTGGGCTGAGGATTCAGCAGAAAATGCTAAATCATCACCAAAAAACTGTGATTCTCTTACCGAAATATCACCGGAATGAACCGAAATTATGCCCGATTTCGACGTTTTTTCGCCTTCGCCGATTTCTTTGACTAAAGTGTTTCTAATCGTAGATGAATCTGAATCTTTTTCCAAGGTTGTTAAACTAGATTCCCACTGCGTCTTGGTAGGTTCTAGAATTACTATATCTTCGATAGACTGTGCCGAAATAGTACCGGAATGTTCTAGAGATGTAACAGGTCCCACTGGAATATGACCAGAATCAGTTTTAACATTCTTAACTTTCTTGACAACTGGGTCAGTCCTAGTTGTACTTCCACCTCCCAAAGTTGGTTTTAGTACTCCAGACTGATGGTTCTTGGGATACGTTTCACCGGATCGAGTAACCAGCATGTATCATCTTTTGTACTAATCGCGTAGTATTACTAACGGGACAGTCTGCAACAATCTGGTTCTATTGCTACTGCCAATCAAACGATAATCTAATTCTGACAGATGACTGGCAATCTTGATGCCACTTTCCCATAGACGGCGCCAAGTGTTAAATGTTACACAGTTACGCTGTGTTAATAACTAGCCGAAATCGTTACCGAACAAATATTAAACGTAAAATAGTGATTCACCGTAAACTGTATTAAACTTTCTATTACCGAAAGGTGTTATCAGACCAAGTGGGTTCTTGGGAGTGGTAGGGGTCTGTTAGACAGAGGCCCTGTACTCTTTTCCCAATTCTTAATCACAACATCAAAACACTAATGCACGTCTTAGCTTAGTTACTTGCGGTAACTAGACAATATTGGGTTTCTTTATGCCTGCATATCGAGCTTCTTCAGACTATTTTGCTATTGGAACAGAGCAGTAGTCCATTCTACAGCTCCGCTATTATACGTAAATCAACCAAAGCGAAGACTATAGCTGACAGATTCATTCGTCACCACACTTGCCAGTGATCTCAAAAGTCCACGTTACCAAAGATACTAGTTCGTACTCATATTCGGGGTCACAATTATTAAACCGAATGCAATGAGTCTGATGGAAACACACACAACATACTCCAACACGGCAACAGATGACCTATTCAATTCACATAGCCAGATAACTACTCAAACTGACTCAGGGTACTTCAATAACTAAAAAATACGCAGCAATACAACATGATAACAGTACTCAGACACACAATCCGTCATTCAATCACTCGTTACGGTGAACTTCAATGTGAGCATCCGATACAGAACTCAACATTTACATTACTCAGACTCCACAACAGTATAAACAGTACTCTGACAAAAAATTAAGCGAACAATCCGGCAATTCCAGAAATACGTCTCTCTCGAGCATTCTCATTACATTGCTTTATATAGATTTACAAAGTGCGCGTACGAACTTTTGCGCGTACTTCAAGGAACTCCGTTACATCCGGCAGTCATTACATTTGTCTCACTCGGTGGCCGACTAACAATATACATATACATATACATATACATATACATAGACATATACATATACATATACATATACATATACATATACATATACATATACATATACATATACATATACATATACATATACATATACATATACATATACATATACATATACATATACATATACATATACATATACATATACATATACATATACATATACATATACATATACATATACATATACATATACATATACATATACATATACATATACATATACATATACATGTACATATACATATACATATACATATACATATACATATACATATACATATACAAATACATATACATATACATATACATATTTTATACATATACATATACATATTTTATACATATACATATACATATACATATACATATACATATACATATACATATACATATACATATACATATACATATACATATACGTATACATATACATATACATATACGTATACATATACATATACATATACATATACATATACATATACATATACATATACATATACATATACATATTTTATACATATACATATACATATACATATACATATACATATACATATACATATACATATACATATACATATACATATACATATACATATACATATACATATACATATACATATACATATACATATACATATACATATACATATACATATACATATACATATACATATACATATACATATACATATACATATACATATACATATACATATACATATACATATACATATACATATACATGTACATATACATATACATATACATATACATATACATATACATATACATATACATATACATATACATATACATATACATATACATATACATATACATATACATATACATATACATATACATATACATATACATGTACATATACATATACATATACATATACATATACATATACATGTACATATACATATAGATATACATATACATATACATATACATATACATATACATATACATATACATGTACATGTACATATACATATACATATACATATACATATACATATACATATACATATACATATACATATACATATACATATACATATACATATACATGTACATGTACATATACATATACATATACATATACATATACATATACATATACATATACATATACATATACATATACATATACATATACATGTACATATACAAATACATGTACATGGACATATACATATACATATACATATACATATACATCTACATATACATATACATATACATGTACACGTGCACATACATGTACACATGTACATGCACGTTCACGTACACATGCACGTACTCGTGCATGTACACATGCACGTGCAAGTGTATGTGCATATGCATGTGCATATGCATGTGCATGTATGCCTGCATGCACATGCACATGCACATACACCTGCATGCACGTGCACATGTATGTATATGTACATGCTCACATGCATGTATACGTACACGTGCACGTGCACGTATACATATATGTATATGTATATGTACACATATATGTATACATATATGTACACATATATGTATACATATATGTACACATATACTTATACATATACTTACACGTATATGTATATGTATATGTACACATGTATATGTATACATATACGTATACGTATACATATATGTATATGTATACGTATACATATACATATACGTACACACGTATACATCTACATGTATGTATACGTATATGTATACGTATACATATACATATACATATACGTATACGTACACATATATGTATACATAAATGTGTACATATATGTATACATATATGTGTACATATACATATACATATACATATACATATACCTATACATATACGTATACATATACGTACACATATACGTATATGTATATGTGTACATATATGTATACATATATGTTATATATATATATATATATATATATATATATATATATATATATATATATATATATATATATATATATATATATATATATATATATATATATATATATATATACATATACATATACGTATACATATATGTTTACATACACATATACATATACGTATATGTGTACATATATGTATACATATATGTGTACATAAACATATACATATACGTATACATACACATATATGTATACGTACACATATACGTATATGTATGCGTTTATGTACGTATATGTATATGTATATGTAGACATATATGTATACATATATGTACACATATACGTATACATATACTTACACATATACGTATATGTATATGTACACACATAGACATATATGTATATGTATACATATACGTATACATATACATATACGTACACACGTATACATATACATGTACGTATATGTATACGTATACATATACATATACATATACATATACATATACATATACATATACATATACATATACATATACATATACATATACATATACATATACATATACATATACATATACATATACATATACATATACATATACATATACATATACATATACATATACATATACATATACATATACATATACATATACATATACATATACATATACATATACATATACATATACATATACATATACATATACATATACATATACATATACATATACATATACATATACATATACATATACATATACATATACATATACATATACATATACATATACATATACATATACATATACATATACATATACATATACATATACATATACATATACATATACATATACATATACATATACATATACATATACATTACATATACATATACATATACATATACATATACATATACATATACATATACATATACATATACATATACATATACATATACATATACATATACATATACATATACATATACATATACATATACATATACATATACATATACATATACATATACATATACATATACATATACATGTACATATACATATTGATGGAGTATATCCATTCCTAGTTGCAACAAAACAATGATAGGCCCTTCCTAGGACCAAACAATTCTCTACCATAGTCCACCAAATCTTGAATTGATCTCTGTACTTGAAGACTGAACCTTTTAAATTTTGTCACAATATGTAAAAGAAATAGGGGCTTTCCAAAAAGCTAAAGATCACTAAATTTGGATAATGTTAGAGGAATCAAGCTTGCTTCACAAGACAAACCAAAAATTGTGTAAACTGGTAGCTTGCACCTATGTGTACCTTCCACAGACATCTGGACTTGAAGAATGAACCTATGAAATTTTGCACAGTAAAGAAAAAAGTGGGGGCTTTCCAAAAAGCCAAAGATCAATCAATTAGGATAATTTGAGAGGTATCAAGCTCCCTTCACAAGACAAACAAGAAATTGTCCAAACTGGTAGCTTGCACCTATGTGTACCTTCCACAGACATAAACTTGGGAATATGTAGATATCAGATGAGAGAGCTTTCAAGCTCAATATAATCAAGGATAATGAACACTTGATACTAAGATTATATCCAAAAGAAAGCTTACAATCATTAGAACAAAATCACCTATCTTGTAGATGAATTGGACTACTACACAAAGAGATATGGGTGATCAAAGGTCACTTCCTATGAGAGGCACTTCAACTTAGCATGCGTTCCATACTTGAGCTTGCTAAAATTCTAACACTCCCCCTCAAGCTCACGGGTTAGCCTCGATTGATCTCCTTCAAGTCGAGGTTGATCTTCAACTTCTCCAACTTGCTTGCAACCATAAACTTGGTCATGATATCTGCTAGCTGATCCTTGGTGTTGATGTACTTGATGTCCACTTCTTTTGCTAGTACCTTCTCTTCGATGAAGTGATAATGGATCTGTATGTGCTTTCCTCTTGCATGGAACATAGGGTTGCTTGCTAGATGAATGCTTGACATGTTATCTCCAAATAGAGTGAACTCTTTGAACTCCACATCCAAGTCTTTGAAGAGCTTCTTGAGCCACATGATCTCAAATATAGCAAGTGCTAGAGCTCTATACTCAGCCTTAGTAGATGATAATGCAACTGTAGGTTGCTTCTTGGACATCCATGAAATGACTCTTTGACCTAGCATGAAGGCATAGCTAGATGTGCTTCTTCTATTCTATGTTGAACCAGCCCATTCAGCATCACTAAAGCCTTGAGGTTCTAATCCATCTCCATAAGGGTAGTACAACCCTTGGTTGATAGTGTGCTTGATTGATAGTGTGCTTGATGTACCTAAGCACTCTCTTGGCTGCATTCATATGACCATCAGTTGGAGAATTTAAAAATTGAGAAAGAACTCCTACAACATAAGACAAGTGAGGTCTTGTGATGATAGAATAATTAAGGCTTCCAATTATGCTTCTATATGCTAAGATATCTTCAACAGGTTGTCCTTCACCTACAGATAACTTAGTGTTTGGATCCATAGGTTGTGTGAGTGGCTTACATCCACTCATACCATACTTATAAAGTACATCTAGCAAGTATTTTCTTTGAGCAAGGTAATTTCAATCCTTAGAAAGTATTTAAGAATTCCGAGATTTGAAATCTTGAATTCTTTTCCAAGCTTGGCCTTGATCCATGTGATACGTGCATCATCACTTCATGTTATAATCAAGTCATCCACATATATGCATACATAGACAACTAGTCTTCCTTCCTTCGTGAGGTATAAGGAAGGATCTCCATCACTTGGCTTGTGTCCACACCTCCACACATACTCCACAAGCCTTTGATTTCATGCCCTAGGAGCTTGCTTTACACTATACAATGCTTTTTTATATTTACAAACAAAATATGAATATTTAGGGTTCTCAAACCCTAATGGTTGAGTCATGTAGACCGTCTCCTACAAATCACCATTAAGAAAAACACTTTTTACATCCAATTGGTATATTGCCCACCTCCTAAATGTGGCTGAATGTTTCTTCATAGTCAATCCCATAGGATTGAGCAAATCCCTTTGCCACAAGCCTTGCATTGTACTTAGCAATTGAACCATCAGAATTTTCTATTCACTTTATAGACCCCTTTGTTGCCAATTACCTTCATCCCTTCTTGTCTTGGAACTAGACTCCATGTGTTGTTTTCTTCAAGGGCTTTGTACTCTTCTTCATAGTTTCTTGCCACTCCTTTGTGTCTTTGGCCTCTTCATAGGTAGAAGGTTCATGATCTTTGATAACCTTATTCATGAAAGAATAATGCATAGCAATATAACTATCATAGATAAGCCTTGAGATTGGATGTTCTACCCTTTTTTGACCTCCTTTCTTCTCTTTTTGGTGGAATGAACCTTCTTTGCCTTGGTTCCTTGATTTTTGCTTTTGGTGTAGCTCCCCCTTCTAACATAGGTTCTTCAAAGTCTTCAACTTCATCTCCATCTTCATCAAGCTCTACCAATCTTGCCTTTCCTTTATTCACTGATTGATGGGCTGAATCCATGCTTGAACTCTTTTGTATGCTTGGACCACTAATTTCCAAGCTATCTTGAAACCTAGGTTCATACCTCCTCTCTACCTCTTCAATATCTTCTTTCTGCAATGGAACTTTGGAAGCATACCATGGTTTGAGTTCATCAAACACTACATCTCTACATACCTTTAACTCCTTTGTATTAGGGTTGTAGCACCTGCAACCTTTTTTCTCCATAGCATAACCAATAAACATGCATCGTTCAGCCCTTGCATCCATCTTACCGCTCAACTCTTGTGGCACATGTGTGTAGCATACACACCCAAAGATTATAATGTGTGAAAGGAAGTTTCCTTCCATTCCATGCCTTCTCATGTGTCATGTCATGTACCCGTGATGTGGGACACCTATTCATCAAGTACACAATAGTAGATACAACATCTACCCAATATTTTAAAGGCACGTTCATTTCATTTAACATATTTTTAGGAATTTCAGCAATATACCTATTCTTCCTCTCCGCTACCCCATTTTGTTGGGGAGTATACCTGCAAGTGATTTTCCTCTTTATACCTTGGTCCTGCAAGAAATCACAAAAAGCATGGGAGAAATATTCTTCCCCTCCATTGGATGTTAGGGTTTTGATGTAGCAAACTGTCTTCTTTTCAACTTGTGCCTTGAATCTTTTGAATACATCAAACACATCTGATTTTTGCTTTATACAATACAACCATACTTTTCTTGAGTAGTCATCTATAAAGGTAACAAAGTACATTGTCGTAGAGATTTTAATCTCTACTCTCGTTTCTATCATTTGTTATTACTTGAATTTGTAAATCATGGAGGAGTGCTTTTCAAGGCATATATTATGGGTGATTTCATTGGATTAGTACGCAGATTCTTTTTGCCAGATGTGCAGAAGTAACTAGGAAATGGAGTAATAGCCTTTCCTTGAGTAAAGTGGCATATAATTAAAGAGCGGAGCATGCAAAAGGGAGAAAAGTGATAGCTAAGGGGGTACATGCATCAAGAGGACATGCAGAAATGAGGGAGATCTCGTAAAAGAAAAGGTGGCGCATGCTGAGAAAGGGGGGGGCATCGCAGTTCTCTCCCACACATTTTTAGTTAATCAAGTGGTCCTCTGGCGACACGGGTTGGAGACGCGCTTTCTACTTCATCTACAATAGTTAGGTGTCGAAGGCCAATTCAGGAGGGGGGGCTTATCTGCTGACAAGCATATGTTGTGATCTCATGCGACAGGGAAGAAGAAGGCCAATCAACGATTGACTACATATTTTTTCACGTTTAATCTGACAAAACGCGATATGCTGAGTCTTACAAAACTAGTTTATCTGATGACAAACGATGTTTGAAGCTCCAAAATACTGCTGCGTGCATCATATGAAAAGAGATTCTAACACAACAAGAAAGAGAAACTGATCCATTCTGTTTTGGAATCAAGCTCTACGAAGAAGATATAACTCATGTGATCTATTATTGGTGACGCAGATTCAGTGGAGGAGCATATAATTCAATTCATCTTCCATGCCCATTTGGTGTTACGAATACCGAACCACATGCCTATTTGAGTTCTTTTTTTTTTTGTTGAGTTTCAACCATCACTGTTCTCACAATGCTATGGAGGAGGCTGAAGCTCTATTCAGAGAGGAACAGTGGACCATCGATCTCTGACAAGTTGTGCAACACTATGAAATCGTCAATATATCTACATGTCCGATAGAAATTGAGATAAGTGAAACATTTACTATTCTGCTTATTTGTCCGACCTTATTGCTTCTGCATCAGCCATAGCTGATTCTAAAGTTCGTAATTGATGATTATCTCTGAAAGTTCATGCACATATTTTTATTCGACTGGAAATGGCGATTGTTATTTTTCACCATGTAATGGTTTTATGAGTGTCATCACTGTGAAATTATGTGCAAATTTGTTTAAATAAAAGCTTCCATTGGATTTACTAACGTGACTGTGCAATGCATAGAAGTTGGAATTTCTAATAGCTTTGGGGCCAATTGATCATATGGAGGAAATGCCATATTGAAAAGAGTCAAAGAAACTCTGATTCTCTGAACCAACGTTGACTGAGAGCTATGGGAATGATTTCTGCACAAAAACAAAAATAGAATCATTTGCAAGTCGTAGAACTAGTGGTGAACTAAAGAGTTGCCCTAACATTTGAACGGTCTTGTTATGTGTTTCAAGTTTTCTAATTTGTCTAAAGTAATAATTATCCCCTCAGTTTTTTTAACTATCTCCATTCTCAGTTTTAATTTAACTCAACTCTGATTATTGGATTGAATCTCACATTTCATGTTTGAGGGATCAATATGAATGAGTTGTGCTATTTAGTTTGAAGATTGTCAGCACCAAGACTTGATAGCGATAACTTTATATATTTTTGTTTTGCATGTTTAAGCTACATGTTTTTTCTTAGTGTGCAACAACTATTTCATCTTTCTTAGAGCAAAGATAGAATCATACTCGCTCATGACATGTTGATTGACTTATGTATAAGATGTATTTGTTAAAACATTGATTCATAAAGGATATACAAAGGTTGTTCTTTACATAAATTTTGGGAGTTCGTTGGCTTGCATAGCCCATTTGGTTCATGTCGCTATTTGTGAATCAAGGGGTGGGCATGTTAAGTGGAATGACTTATTATGTATAGTTTCTTTACTTCATTTTTTTTTTCTTGCATGTACGATCCTGAAGAAAGAAAATATTGCATGATACTTCTGTTTATCTCATTACAAGTCTATTTACTCATTTAGGTCAATGGATGTCTTTGATGTCATAATAATATGATTAAATTGCACTTTCGTGTATTGTATTGTTTGTCCTTGAAGTTCACGTTCTTGAGAAGAACATCTTTGGATCAAAGAGTCAAGAGTGTTTTCACATAAGTTTTATTTTCATGTGAAGGAATGACTGTGAGTAATTTGATTTTTAATAAAGAGGATGGCCGAATGCTTTGAAATCGACTTATAACCTTAGATCGAACTAGACGATAAAGAAAGAAATGAGTTAGTGTGGAACTGTTATTAAAACGATTCACTTTGATTTGATTGGTTAATTGACCAAGTTTGAATTATGATTTACAAGGAGTTGCAAGAGCTTTTAGTTATAGGACAAGTTTTGATTTTGAATTGATTATTTTTCTGAATATAATTTGCTTCTTTGAGTCTCCAAATCACCTGAGCTTGCTCCGAGCACCCTATGTGCGCCATTAACGAGACAATTGAATTGATCCACCAGTCATCACAATTCGCTCCCACAACGTATTACCTATAAGAGAGGGCTCTTTGGTTGGCCCCCACACATCTGTGTGCACAAGGTCTAACACACCATGTGCTACATATCCACTCTTCTTGAAGGGTTGCCTAGAAGACTTGCCTAGTTGACAAGATTCACACATCTCATGCAACATTTGTAATGAAAAATGTGGTAAACCTCTTACCAATTGCCTCTTCTCCATGTCTTTCAACCTTTGAATGTTGATGTGACCACACCTTTTATGTCAAAAATCCAAATCTCCAATCTTCTTGTCGCCATAGGTGATGAAAATTGCATTTTTGCTTTGCCCTTTGCCAATGTCAAGAGTGAACATCCTTCCTTCCTTGTTTCCTTTGGCTATAAGCTCATTGCCATTCCTTGAGTCTTCAATAAAGCATCGTTTGTGGTTGAACTTGACTTGGTATCCCCTTTCAACCATTTGGCCAACAGAGATTAAGATCTTTGTAATAGTAGGAACATACAATACCTTAGATAGTCCTCTTGCTTTGTGGTTGCCTTCAAGCTCCACATCTCCCATTTTTTGTATTTTATGCTCTGTGTTGTTTCCTATCTCCATAAAGTCTCTTTGCTTGGGTGCTTGAAGATTGATGAAGTACTCCTCTTTACCTGACATGTGGTTACTACAACCATTATCTATATATCACACCTGATCATGTGGTTGACCTTCAATTTTATGCTTCATAGCTAACAAATGCTCATTTTCTGAATTTCTAGAGGAGTTAGCATAATTACCTTGCCCTTTGTATTTGTCTACCTTGATTTTGCCAACAATCTTTGCATAGTGCCCTTGTTTCCCACAATTG
>CM035410.1:53599146-53609146 GCA_020310875.1 Ceratopteris richardii
ATCCTTCTGAATATTCTTCTTTTGGAGCTTTGTTTTCCTGTTCACCACCTTGTTGTGTTCTGTCATCATCTCCAACTTCATATTCTCCTGCTTGTGTAGTCTCTACCTGTTCTTCCACCTAGGTTTGTGGTTTTTCCAGCTTTTTCTGTAGTTCTTCTATTGTTAACATTAAACTTCTATTTTTAGATGCCCATATCTCTCTTTCTGCTACCCACTCACTTCTTTCCTTTTCTATACTTAACTGCCAATCACTCCTTTCTTTTTCTATATCCATATGTAATTTGTTGTAACCCCTCATTGAGGTAGCAACATGTATACTAGCCTGTTTTTCCAACTCCTTGGCTTCTTTCAACTCTGTTTGCAATCTCATGATTTCTTTGTGTAATTCTTCCTTTTCCTCCTGTGTCACCTGAACAGTCTTGCTTTCTTTCTTCAACTGGCCTTCTTCCATTAATAGTTTGTTTATTTCCTCATTCGCCTTGGCCATAATTTGATATAATTTCTGCAAGGTTTTGTATCTCCCTTCAATTTTTCTCAACTCCATCTCAATTTTACTACTATGCTCTGTCTGTTTTGCACACTTTTCTTCAAGATATTGAATTTTGTTTTGTTGTTGTACCTCTAATTCTTCCAAGGAAATTACTCTGTGTGTCAATTCCTCATTTTTCTCCTTTACAATCCTCAATTGTTCTACCAATTGTTCCTTTTCCTTCTTGTGCTCTTTAATGATACCACTGCCTTTTTCAAACTCAGATTCAGCTACCATACCTGATATAATCACGCTTCTGCTTGATGGTCTAAACTGCTCTATGTTGCTCATAATGATCTTGCAAGCAGATCTTATATTTTTAGGTATCCTTTCCAACCCAACTTCTATTTCCATTTGTTTGACTTCTATCTGCTTGTTTTCTTTACACTCATTCTCCTCTTCATCTTCTTCTTCATATTCTATAACCTGAGTCTTTTGTTCTTCATGGCTCTTATCTGCTTCCATCTTTTCTTGGTCTGCAACATCTTCTTCATATTCCAATATCTGGTCATCCTTATTCTCATGTCCTGATGTCTCTTCAGTTATCTTTGTTTCTTCTGCCTCCTTGTTCTACATCATTTGTTGTTCCTCTTCAAAGAAATGTCTTTCTTTTACCTGTACTTCCTTTTCCTGAATCAGGGTTGATTCAACTTCCTCAGTAAGCTTCATCTCATCATTACTTGTTTGCTGTTTCTGTCCTTCCTCCTGCTCATCTATATCCATGAGATGCATCTCTTCCTCCTGTCCTTGATCTTTTGTGATTGTAAAGTCATATAGTATATCTTTTATGCTTTGGTTGATCTCCTTTTTGTTAACTCCTTATTCTACTTCTTGAGGATTCTTCTTTTCCACTATTTCCTCTGTTTCCTGAATTTGATCTGCATCTTTCTGTTTAATGGTTGGACTGCTTAACTAAACTCCTTTTGCTATTTCTGCTTTCCCTTCATTCACTTTGAAATTGATTTGTTGTGAAGGTTTTGTCCATATTGACTTTAATCCTGAATCTACTAGCCCACAGCTAAATTCCTTTCTTACTTCACTCTCCTCTTCCCTCATCACTGATTTTCCTTTAAGTAATCTTCTCTCTTCTTCAAGACTAACCTGCTTTACTACTTCTTCTTGGTCTTGCTTTTCTTGGGGCTTCTCTCTCAAGTCTTCTGGTGTTTTATGTTTTTCAGTGGCCTATGTCACCACATTAGGTGTACTAGGGACTGAAAAATTCAAACTTTTTAACAAGAAGTTTTCAATATCACTTTCAGAGTCTGAAGAGAATTGTGAAGAGCCTGCTATTCCTGATTTTTCCAATTTTGACTCTTCTACAGCAGTAGATTCCTTCTGGTTCCTTTCTTCTACTATCACTTCTTCAGCTTCCATCATTGGTATAGTGTCTGCTACTGATTTTCCTTTACTTTTCTTAGTTAACTTCTTCTTTGGTACAGGTTTCTTCTGAACCTTCTTCTTTGCTACAACTGTATTTCTTGTTTCAGGAGGTCCTTGTAGCTCTTTGAAATATGCTAACAATTCTACTTCTTTTTTGACAAACACTTCCTCTGTCTCAGCTGTCATCATCTGATCATGCAGTTCTTCATAATGTTCTACTTCCTCTTGAACCCAATCTGTTGCTTTGCAAGAGTAATCCTCCAGCATCTTTTGATATTGGGCTTCATATACTGCCCTTTTATTATTTCCTTGGGTCAAATAGGTATACAACTGTTCTTTGCTTGTTTGAGGTGGATGAGGGTCTTTTGAAGACTGTACCTGCTTCTGAGCAGCTTCATGCTCTTCCTTTGTTGCTTCTACCTGCTCTAATTCAACTTTTCTTGGATCCAATCTCCTTTTCTTTACAGGAACAACTTCCTCTAAGATCCCCTTTCTCTTCCTCTCTGATCCCCTCATGCTTGATTGGCCTTCTGATTCTCTTACAGATATCTTCCTTGAAGGACTTTTGATTCCTGCCATCAAATTTTTGAAATATTGGGCTGTTGGAGCTAGCTTCAACTGATCCTCCATTCCAAGTACATGATATATAATCCTGGTTAAAAATTGAGCTCCATTCATATACTTCTTCTGCTCCCAGTGTTTAGCTGCTTCTTTCAATTGCTCATGTATATATGGTGATACATCCATTATTCCAAAGGGCTTAGTTCTGTCCTTATTGTTAAACATAATCAGTGTTACTGATTTGTGTGGCATGGTATATCTCGACAGTTTTGGGAAATAGAAATATTGCAAAAACATTCTGATGGCATATTCCTCAATTTCTCTTCCCTTAAAATCAGGAAATTTAGAATATCCTGTATATGTTTCTTTATTCTTCTTGACAAAGCTATTATCCAACTTAGTTCCCATTGGATAAAATTGAAAAGATGCCCTGATATGCTCTACTTTTATAGTGATATTCTCCTCCTGGTTTTCTTTGTTCTTGACTTTACACCAGAAATATGCCTCATTACCCTTCCCAACTTCTAACAAGTTGTTCATTACCTGTGCCACTCTTTCAAAATCTATGAAAAATATAGGTTCATCCAGCAGCTTGTGTAATCCCACTGCTTTCCATCTCTTGTAATTGACTGCACTTTTCTGGAATTTATAAAACTCCTGACACAGCATAGTGTACTTGTAACCTCCAACTCCCACTGTAAATATGTGCTTGCCAATAATACCTAGAGTTTCCTTGAGTTCCTTGACTATCTTTTCTGCTTCTGGAATCTCCTGCTCTTCATCAGATTCTAATTCTACTATCTCCATTGTTGCTTCATTGTCTAAGAACCAGTGTCCTCTAGATAGGGTGACTGAGTCTGCTTTGAACTCATGAATTGGTAGCTCCTTTGGATTCACCATTCTGGAGAGAATATAGCATCACACAAAAAGAAAAAACTCCACTCACATGAGCCACAGGAAATCAAGAATGATATTTGTTTCTAAATGGAATGAAAGAAGAATGAAAGTAAAATCTTAGTTAAATCCTGACTTCCTTAAAAGACTCAATTAAAGTGATCATTACATGTGTAGCAAGATGTCTAGTGCTCTCTTCTCTTCTGACAACTTCTATCCAGGAAGAAGATATTTTAAAAAGAAAAATGAATAAAAAATAAAAAATCATAAAAAATAAAAAATAAACATAAAAATTAATAAATAGAAACCTGCTACCCTTCTACCTATATCTTGCTTTGTGCTATATATTTTATAAAAGGAAAAATGGATAGTTTTCTCTTCTCTTTTTCTTTTCTCTTTTTTTTCATAAGAGAAAAATGAAATGGGTAATTTTTCTCTTTTTTTTTATTTTTCTTTTATTTCTCTTCTCTTTTTAATTTTTCTTCTCTTTTTTTTTAAAATAAATTTTCCAACTTCCTTTCCACTTCCTTTCTTCCCCTCCTATTTTTTTCAGAAACAGGAAAAGGTAAAACAATTTGTCAATTTTTTTTTTCAAAAATTGTCAAAATTTCTTCTATGTGACACTCTGATTTTCTTATCCAAGATCCTAACTGCATCTCTGATACTCATGTCCTTTTCAATTGAATCAGCTTTGATTTTTTTACCCAATAATATTTAATCTTTGCTGATCCTATTCTGGGAATACACCCGTCTTTATTTGATGAGCTGTGGTTGAAATTTTTTGGCTTCCATATCCATTTTGTTCTGGGAATTTGTTTTGATGAGCAGGTCTTGTGTGTACTTTGTTTCCACATCCTTCTTGTTTTGATGTCCTGATATTTTTTATTATACCCTAATTGCCACCTTGCTTCTATCTCTTCACCCTTTTTTGCTCCTTCAATTTGTTGCTAGTTTTAATTAAATGAAGCTTGATCCTCTAGTAATTGTATTCATAATTTCTGTGTGTCTTCTAATAAAAAAGTAAATCCTTCCAGTTCTGAATCATGAAGCTCCTGTTGATCTTCCTGTTTTTCAGAGCTCCACAAGAATATTAAAAACCTTTTGTCATTTACTGTTAATTTGAGTTTCATTTTTTCAAAATCCAGTATTACTTTACCTTGCCTTAACCATTGTTGTCCCAAAATCAATTTTTCAGTCATCAAGTGATCTGGCCATTCTTCACAATCTATTTTCATAGATTCTATATTGAACTTAACTTTAAGAGAAGATGAAGACATGCTTTGTATTATTTGTCCTTCCAAAGTTTTGATAAGTAATTTACTTTTAGTCCTTTTCAGATTAAACTTTTTCAACAATTCTGAACTGATCAAGTTTACTTGTGCACCTGAGTCTATCAAGACCTTAATTTCCTCATTCTAGAAATTCATTATTATGACAGGCAAATGTTTCTTTTCTTTTAGAGATGTTTCACACAAAAGGACTTCTCTAAGATTTTTGGTTTTTCTTATCCTTTCCTTTGCCTCCTGTTGAGCCTCTTTTCTAATGTTTTCCTCTTCTTTTTTTCTATTTTGAGGTTGGTGTAATCTTCTCCATTCAGAAGCAGTTAATGGAAGGTCATACCTTTTAACTCTGCATCCACTTATGAAGTTTGGCATGATTTCTCCATCTATGTTAGCTAGTTGGATAGATCCACTGTTACTGATCTGATGTATAATATAAGGCCCATGTCCTTTTTTCTGAAATTTCTTCTTATGTTCCTTTATCGTATATGCCAGAACTAGATCTCCTTTTTGTAGATCTTTTTCTTTAATATGAACATCATGATAAGCTTTTTGTCTTTTCTTGTCTGCATAGATGCTCATGATTGCTTGGAGTTTAGAAGCTCCCAGTCTTTCCAATTCTATTACTCTCTCAGAAAATTCATGTCTAGTCCAATTGTATTGACTACCCACCTTCAGTGTTGGAATAAGGAATTCTAAGGGCAGAATTGCATTTTGTCCATATACCAAGTTGAATGGTGTGGTTCTTAATGCAGTTTTGTATGCCACTCTATAGGCACATAGGACATGATTAAGTTGTAAATCCCAATCATTCTTGTTTGTGTTTACTAATTTTGACAATACAGTACAAAGTACTTTATTAGTACTTTCTGCTAACCCATTGGCTTGTGGGTGATATGGGGCTGACTTTTTATGACTAATCATTAAATATTCAGTTATGTTTTCTATGATTTGGTTCAAAAATGAGTCCCCCTATCACTTACCAATTCAATTGGAAGTCCAAATCTGGTGATCATATTTTCATAGAGAAATCTAGCAGTAGTATGAGCATTATTTCTTTTTGTAGCTTTGGCCTCAGCCCATTTTGTCAGGTAATCTGTAGCTACTAGTATGTATTCAACATGGGATTGTCTTGCTGGAGGATGTATGGGTCCAATGAAATCCAACCCCCATTTACTAAATGCTCTGGCTGAAATTAATGGAACTAATGGCATATTGTCTCTTTTATTTGGTTGACTCACCCTCTGACAAATGTCACATCTTTTCACGTATGTTCTCACATAAGGAAATAGGGTTGTCCACCAGAAGCCAGAATATAATATGAGTTTAGTAGTTTTGTCACTTGAAAAATGTCCTCCTGCCACTCGAGAATGTGCTATTTCCAACATTTCCAGATATCTATCTTCAGGAACACAAATTCTTAAATATCCATGCATCCCTCTCTTATACAATTGTTCTCCTATCAGTTGATATTCTTCAGAGATCATTTGTAGATTTTTTGAGTCTGCACTAGCTCTTACTTGTTTTCCTTTATTCTCCCTTTCAATTCCTTAATGATGTTCTCACTCCATTCTGGATTTTTCTAAAACCAATATAGAGTAATAAGTTCTGAGTTTTGCAAGGATTGGCATTCCCAGCAGTTAGCAATATATTTTGTTACATCTTGAATCTTATTAGGCCAATGTACCCCCATCCTATTGAGATTACTTAGGGTAACTACTCTGGAAGCATGAGTACAAGGGTTCCAACAATGAGCTCTTCTCAGATATTCCTATTGCTCCTCTTCTGCAGTACAATATTCCAATATGCCTGTATGGTTGAGGTGATACAAGTGCCCAACTAGCAACATAAAGTTTCTGCTTTATAATACTAAATGTGTGTTGTTTCCAAATGTTCTGCAAGGTCCCATGGTTAGCAAAGGTATTAAGGGCATGGCCCACTCAGGAACACTTTCTACTTTGAATAGATATGTATCTGGCAGGTCATCATCTAAAGGTGAACTTGGTTCTTTAGCCTGGATTCTAGACAAATGATCTGCTCTCAAATGTGTTTTTCCTTGTCTTACCACCACTTCAAACTCAAACTCCATCAGTAAAAGAAACCATCTGACTATTCTACCAGTGTGACAAGGTTTGTTTACTAAATAAAGTAAAGCTTGGTGATCCATAAAGAACTTAAACTTGTTGGCCAAAAGGTAATGTCTATATTTTTTCACAGCAAATATCATTCCCAACCCTTCCCTCTCAGTGGTTGTGTAATTTTTCTCTGCTGAATTCAGTTGCCTACTAGCATAAGCCATTGGGAAATCTAACTTGCTCCCTTCTATTGGTTGTGCTAACACACATCCCAAAGCATAATTTGAAGCATCCACATGGACATGAAAAATTTTATCCCACTGGGGTGTTTTCAGAATTGGTGTTGTAACCAAACAAGTTTTTAGAGTCTCAAAAGCTTGGTCACACTCTTTGGTCCACTCAAATTTTGTGATCAAGGTATACAAAGGTTTAGCTATGTCAGCAAACTTGTGTACAAAGTTTCTATAATACCTGCAATGTCCCATGAAAGTTTGAAGTTCCTTTACATTTGTTGGTCTTGGAAGTTCTACTATGGCCTTGATTTTCTTCTCATAAGTTAAATTCCATTTTTGGATACTATGTGACCTAGCATTCTTTGTTGTCTTACAAAGAATACATACTTTTCTGGATTTAAGCATACTCTATATGTTCTGCATTTCGTGAATATATTTTCTAAATCTTTCAAATGATCCTGTCTTTTTAATGAAAAAGTACACAGATCATCTACATAAATTTCCATTACACTCCTCACGAATTCTTTGAAGATATGACACATCAATCTTTGAAAAGTTGCTGGGGCATTAGTTAACCCAAAGGGCATAACCCTAAAAGCATAAATTCCCCATTCTGTGGAAAGGGCAGTTTTATGTTGGTCTTCCAATGCTATAGGTACCTGATTGTATCCTAAAACCCCATCCAAAAAACTATAAACCTCCTTCCCTGCCACTCTTTCTAGAAGATGGTCTGTTATAGGCAATGGATAGCTATCCCTTATAGTTGCTGCATTCACCTTTTTCAAGTTAATGCATACCCTAAGTTTCCCATTCTTTTTTGGTACCACAACTATAGGAGATATCCATTCTGTATACTCAATCTCATAGATGAAATTGGCAGCCAGTAGCTTGTTAATTTCTTCCTTTATTTTAGCAGAGTATTTATCATTGAATGTGTAATGTCTCTGTTTGCTAGGTTTTGCATAAGGTGTGATAGGTATCGTATGCTCACAGATTTTAGGATCAATACCTTTCAAATCCTTATAGCTATAGGCAAACACATCCCTATAGTTTCTGGCCAAATTCCTTAGTGCCTCCTCTTCTTGATTTGTCATGTCATCAGCCATTACAATATGTCTTTCTTCCCCATCTTCCTGAGTGATCATAACCTTCTTAGTTTGTTCTTCATTGTCATATGCCTCCCCTTTTCTCTTTTCTCTCTTTGGTTTCATTTTTAGAAGTAATCTGTCTTCTACTTCATAAGTCTTGAAATTTTCTGGTACATCAAACTGTTGATCTTTGTTTGTCATTTTCTCATTTTTTCCATCCTCTTGGTCTTTTTCTATTTCCTTGTGTTTGTTTTTCTTATATTTGCCTGAGATTTTATCTTTTATTGCATCTTCAGCTTTTACTTCTTCCAAATATTGTGTTTTTCCATTTTCCAATATTATTTCTTTTTCCTAGTCCTCTTCTGTTTTTGATACTCTTATCATTTGTAGTCCAATGTGAAAAACATCATACCCTTCTTCATTTTGAAATTCTACTCCTACATACTCATCATTGGCTAGATCCATAGTAGCCAAAATCTGGTTCCAACCATATGGCTCAAATTCTTCATCTCTGAATTTTTGTGGTACATAGCTCTCATCTTGTAATTTTCTCCCTTCTACACAATCTTCTCTTCTTAATCTCCTCTTTCCATTTGTAATGTTTCTTAATACATTGCACTTCCATATTGATGATTCTGTTTCATTTTGATCTTCCAACTCTGATTCTTCACTTAAATCTTGATTTTGATGTATCTTGAACCATTCTTAGGGGATATGTCACAAAAATGACCATTTCTTAGATTCACTCTGGTTATTCTCCCTTTGTTCTGAAGATATAGACAGTCCCATTACCCCAATCTTGCACAATTTGCATCTGTCTCATAAATGGTCTTCCTAGGATAATTTCATATGAAGTGGATTGTGGAAATTCAACTATGGCAAAAGTATGCTCTATTTCTATTCCACATATATCCACAATCACCTTTTCCCATATTCCTAGGGGTTTTTCTATATGTCCATCTGCAAGTTGCAATCTCATTTTAGTGGGTATCAATTCACTTTTTCCCCATCTTTCCCAAGTTTGTTTAGTCATGATAGCCACACCTGATCCACTATCCAATATGGCTTGGGCATGGTTTGTACCAAATTGTATTCTCAAGGTTGAGTTCCCTTCTTCTCCTTCACAATATCCACCTATCTTATCAATAGGAATGTACCACAATTCCTCCAACTCTTGTGGCTGTGAATCAAGATTTTTTGGTATTGCTTCCCATTTTTCCATTTTGTATTGTAAGTGAGGATTCTGTTTTACCAATTCCTCCAATGTGGTGTGGTATAAGATTGTACATTGTTTATCTATATTTACCTGGAATGTAATTTGTGGGTTATCTTCTTGATTAATTGTTTCTCCTGTTCTTGTTGCCTTTGACTCCCCAACTGTTGTTTGAGAATTGTCTAATTCCCCCGGTTTAAGTTGTGCTTCTTGTATGATTTGTTTGCATATTTGCATCCTTTCATGTTCTATATCTGGCATAGGATAAGCCATTACATGGTCTGTAGGATTTGGTCCCTCTTGAATTCTTCCCTTGTATGCTTTTATCAAGGTGTCTAGACTCTGTGAATTTCTTATCTCTGACTGGGTTTGTGTCTTTTGAGGAGGAGTACTGTTTGACTGTTCCCTATTCTCTTTTTCCAAGCTTTTACCCATTCTTTTTTTCCTTTCCCATTTCCCTTTTTGTCTGTTTTTCTTCACGTTTGAAACTGAACCTTCATTTTGTTCTTTAGTTGTCTCTTGTTGTTTAGCTTGTGCCCTTGTTAGAGCATTTACATTGACTTGGTCAATGTCACTCAATTCTTCTTGCTCCATGATGTTGACTGTTTTCAATGGTATGTTATTAGATGTGTTTTGTTGTTTTTGAGGATTTTTTGGACAATCCTTTATTAAATGATCCCTGCCACAATCCTTGCAATAAGCTCCTTCTATTCTTAATGTAGGAGGTTGTGGACAGTCTCTAATGAA
>CM035410.1:53614146-53674146 GCA_020310875.1 Ceratopteris richardii
GAACCTGAGATCTGGTAGACACTTAGGCAAGGATAAACAAAGCATTAGATCTTCTGAGGCTAGTGTCAACCATACATCCAAGTCTTGGGCACAACAACTAAGTGGTCATCTTTTACTAAGATCAGACACAAGTGATTCAGAAATGTCTTTTAGTATGGGAAAACCTGCAGGTGGCTCAGGGACTGCCCATCTACAAACACCAGAAGGTCCCTATAAGACACAGTTGGAATATATTCGGACCAACCAATTAGGTGCTCGCATCTATGAGGATGGTCTGAGGCGATCAGTGGTCCAACTCAAAAATCCAGATCAATCCTTTGGACTTGAACACCCGGTGGTCAAGTTCGAAGAGGGTTCATACATTGATAAGGAAGGAACCATGTATGTGGTTACCAACCAACCAGATAGGACCGATGAGTTTGGAAATATCATTCATGAGAATGAGATAGGAGACCTAGAACAAGGAAACGTAGGACAAGGACCCCAGACTCCTAGAGGTAAGTCAGTTTTGACCCGAGTGATCACTCCGGACTGGATCCCTCAAGACAACAAAAGCATAGAACTATTTTTGAATAGAGAAACAGAGGAAGCCTTTTGGAGGTTCAAGCCAGATCAACCTAGCCAATTGGGCATAGTTATCATCTATGAATTCAAAGATCCTGAGATACCAGGCAAAGTTGTCTACCTGGATAACACATCAGAGAAAATTTTCTTGGTAACGGAACATGATAGACATGCATATACATGGAAGAATGAAATGATTTTCCCCCCACCAAGATCCAATGCTTCCCATGGCCTCCAAGGGGTAGGATCATCCCAGGCTCATGAAGCCCAGAGAGAAAGAACTAGAGAGAGACCTGAGGTAAGCTTTGCACACACCGTGGGCAGGAATAGGTCAGGATTTGAAAATGAAAGACCTGAAAGAGAGAGACATCAAGCACATAGGCAACAAAGAGATGAACAGGATTTTCCATTGCCTAGACCCCGGGAGTACCCAAGAACCCTTAAACCCAGTCACGTGATCAAGGCAATGAAGAACTATTTCGATGGGACAGGGGATCCTTATGATCATGTGGCCGAACAAATTGAGGACTGGTTCACCCAGTACGAGGCATTTGGTTTGACCCTTAAAGGCACTGCCTTAGCTTGGTTTCAACCATTAAGTAGAAGCAGCTATCGCGATATAGGTCAACTGCTAGACGAATTCATTGTAGAATTTTCCAAGAGTGGTATCAGGCATAACACATCGTCCCTGATCCATAGTTTCAAGCAGACACCCCAAGAAACAGTGCGACTAGCAGGTAGAAGGTTCAGACAGTACCTAGAAAGATGCCCTACTCCAGAGTTACCCACACCAGCTAAACAAGTGGCTTTGTTCTTAGATGGCTTACTGAGCACCAAGTTAAGATCATATGTGTACTTGAAAGATCCTAGATCCATAGAAGAGTGTGTGCGGACGTGCATAGACATAGAAGATAACTTGGGTGAGGAGTTAGGATTGGCCAAACTCTACAAAGATTCGGATAGTTCTACTAGTCATACTTCAAAGATCTCCACAGAAATAGAAGAGATAGCTGAGCAAGTTGCCAAGAAGCTGGGAGTCCAAAATCAACAAACACAGAGAGTCACTCCATTGAATCGGTGCTATACTTGCGGAGGTGACCACATGGCTAACGTATGCCCAAAGCAAAACCAAAACATTAGAGAAAGGAATGCTCCATATTGCACTATTGAGAGAAAATACACAAACCACACGGCTCAAGATTGTCCCTACAATAGGCAGGCTGTTAGACAAAATTATTAGCAACCTTACCCACAAGGTAGGTATCAGAATCAATACCAACAGCCATATTACAGACCACAACAGCAATATCAGGTACCATATAGGCCACAACCTGTCTTGGTAAACCAACCACCAGCTCCAGCCAACGTGATTCCAGTCAAGTATGCTGTGGGAGAGGAAAATCCAAATAGAGCTTTGGTGCCACTAACCCCATTGATACCAGATAATGACTCTCATGCTCATAGTTCAGACTACTCCCATGAAGGTAGTCCACATGCTTATTACACAGAGTCACCTGAACATAGTGAGATTTACTCGTATCAATATGAGGCACCGCCTATGGAGCAAAATTGGGAGCCAGAATACTCCAATGTCATGTACACAAATCCTAACCCTAGGCCCCAGTTGAGACAAATGAGACCACAAGCCCCTAGAGGATCTTGTTTCAGATGTCATGGTGACCATTTCATTCGTGACTGTCCCCACCCACCATCTCCGAGTCAAGGACAGGCTATCACAATACAGGCTTTTTGTCCTGATTGTGGCAAAGACCATCTCCCCAGAGATTGTCCAACAAACCCCTCTAGTGCACCCAAGATTACACCCATTAATGTGGTAGGCTTAGTGGCAGATCCAAGTTCAAGTAGTAGCAATGTGGCTCCTATACAAGCTGTCACTAGAGCACAAGCCTTAAAACAGGATAAACCAGTAGAACAATCAGAGTCGAGTGAATCGGGAGAGCCTAGTAAGAGGAAAACAAGAACATGGAAGGATACCAGAGAGAAGGCCAATCGCAAGTGGAATAAAAAGTTATCGGAACTAGAAGAAAGCTTAAAAGAAGCGAAAACAAAAATAGAAGACATTGCATCTCAAAGCCCCTCGCATGCCGAAACTCCATCCACTCCACCTCATCCCACCCCACCACCCATTGTAAATAGACCGCAACCAGGGTTTGTTCTTGCAGATCCAACCCCAGAAGGCTTGGACATGATGTTCAAGGCCTACCAGGCTCGACTTCAAGAAGGGCCTACAGCGGCAAACCTAGACAAGAGTTACCCTAGAGCAGATTTAGAGATTGAACGGATGAAAATGTGCATGAAAATGGTAGAACAAGCTCAAGCCATACTTGAGACTAGTCAAAAGTTCAATCAGACAAACTCTATCAAATCGGGTTTGCATTTCCAGGGCTTACTAGAACGATTAGAGCAGTTGGTAAACAAACCACAAGTTTCTTTACCTCCACAGGCTCAACCAGTTATTGAAAGAGGAAGCTCACCACCCAGGGGAGCTTATGTTCCTAATCCCATGGATGCTGGAATACCTCCTTCTATTCAACAGTACTCTCAAGAATTCTTGCGGGAAATACAAGAAGAGAAATGGGCCAAGGAGAAGGGTAATTCCCCTCCTATTCCTGAGATTGATGATCTTCATGATCAATTTCCCCAAGACATCCCATCTATTTACGAAGATGAAGCAGAACAACAAGAGGACGAAAGGTTAGATTTTGAATCTAATACCTTAGAAGAACTGCCTCAATTTCCAAGCCCATGGGAATCTGAATCACTCCAGATTAGAGCTCCCACAATACTGGTAAGAAATGAAGACTCAGTGGTTCCAAGGAACACTGATGTCGTGAAGAACACTAAGGTTCAGTGTCATCTCACTGTAGAAGAGCTGCTCAAAGCAAAACCTGAGCTCTGGAATCATGTGAAGGATCAGGTTCCAGAACTTGATTCCAACATGCCAAAAGCAGGCTCCAAGCAAAGGGTACCCGAGATACCTCTAGACAAAATAGGGGACATGTGTGAGGGTGAAGAAGGTAATACTTATCTTCCCATCACCTACCAAGGTTACACAACCAAAGCAATCATAGATTCAGGTGCTGGTGTTGCTATTGCGACCACCTCCTTGTGGAAGCAATGGGGCAAGCCCACATTAAGACCAACTAGAATGAAGCTTCAAATGGCTGATGGTCATTTTGAAAGACCTCTAGGATTGCTAGAAGGGATCACTCTAACCACTTGTGGTGTAGAATTTGAGCACACATTTGCTATATGTGACTTTGAGAAAAATAATGTCTTTGAGATGATCCTAGGAAGACCCTTCCTACGACAATTGCAAATAGTACAGGATTGGGGAACTAACTCCTTGTACTTACAGCACTTAGGGGTCACCACTAAGGTCAATTTGAAGGATTACACCTTCAGAGATGTACCACCCCTACAGTGGAATTCTATCCACAAAGCGAAAGAAGATTCCATCTCTGTGCATTCTGAAAGTTCACTTGATCCATCATGGCTGCATGAAGATACTCATTTGTGGATGTGCAAGGTCGCAAAGGAAGAGGAAAAACGTTTAAAGGCAAGAGAAGAAGGAACTTCGCTAGGAGATAGACCAGTTAGGGACCCAGCCTACACACCGATGATCTTTCCAGATGAGGAGTTTGAGCCTCATGGCTGGCCAGAAATCTTAGCCACCATGGACATTGCTGTCAATTAGGAACAATGGACACCTCATTGTGATGAGGAGGGTTATGATATCTCAGTGTTCATGTGTCAACCCTTGCTAGAAGAATGTGACCCTAGTGATGTCATAGAAGAAGAAGAGAATGACGATGATTTGGAGTCTATTGTGATGGATAGTTGTTTTAACTCAGAGCAGCACTATCTAGAAGATATAGGAGTGTTCACCCAGAAAGAAGAAGAACCTCTCACAAGTATTAAAACAGTAAACTCAAAGGATGGAAGTGAGAGTAGTCAAAAGAAAAAGAAAAGAAAAGCAGTGAAACAAGAAAAGGAGGAATCATTGTTTGAAGTACCAGAAAACTTCAAGAAATATGAAGTTGACGACCGCAAAATTTTGGTACGAATGCCTAAGAGAGAGGCCATCATAGGAGAATCATATGATAATAAAGAAAAGACCAAGAAGATTGTAGTGACCATTGAAGAGAACGAAGAGAGATGCACATATATAGGAGATGACCTAAGTGCAAGAGAAGAAATGGAGCTCATAGCTCTATTAAGGGAATATAGGGATGTGTTTGCATGGCACTATAGAGACTTGTGTTGGTGTGTAAAACACCACAAGAACTAAACTAATGTGGTATTAGAAGACCTCCATAACCATCATTAGCTTAGCAACACTCACATTATGAGTCTTTATCTCTGAACTTAGTGAAAATCAAAATTTCACTTCACAGAAATCTGCGCCTTTTCTTCAATCCTTCAATCTGACCTGTATTAGCTCAATCTTTGCCAAATCTTTTGATTACTTGCTAAGAGAAGTTCTTGCTAGTGTTAAGCAACACATAACAAACAAAACTTTCAAGCAACAACTTCACAATCCTCTGATTTTGTATCAACCTTTACACTATGTCTGAAAACTGAAAATGTACTTCATCGATTTGACATACCTTCACTCTTAAACTGATTTCTCTGAGTACGCGTCCCGTTTCTCAAAGATCTTTTGATCAAATGTAGTTGAGGATTATAGCTTTCCAACGAGCTATCACTTACCAAAAACTTTACACCATGCTTCAAGATCTGACCTTCAGAAGATCAGTCAAATGTGCGCCAGAAAAGTCGTAACTATCAACTAACTTTCATAGTCATATGAAATGACTTGAGACTCAATGTACAATAGGAATTAGACACAATGCTTCTACACAAACATGTGTTTATTATCAGAGAAGGTGTGTACAAAATGGCTTGGCCTAATTTTGCTCACAGCCATGGAAAACTCTCTCAGACTCAGAAGTTTTCTCTCACCATCTCTCTCAGAAATTACACGACTTTTCTCTACTCACTCAGATTACAAAATTGAGTTCTCTCCTACATGTTTCTGACTCAAATTAACTTATATACCTATGGTTTACATTCATCTAGACTTGAACTCGTAAGTTCTAAAGATCAAATACAAATCTAGACTCTAATTTTGCACTAATTTACAATAGTGAAATTGTCCCTTCACTTAGGCTTGATTTTCTGTAAGTCATTTCTTCACTTCTTCTTTCCTCCATCATATGTCTTCATATGTCTTCTTATATCCATGCCTAATTAGTGAGTGAAGCCCCAACAGCTCCCCCTCAATCACTAATTAGCATGCTTTGACTTCTTCACATAATCTTCTTCTCTTTTATTCCTGCCATCTCCTTGAACCTATTTGTCTTCACTCCATCCAAGCTTTTTGTCATAATATCTGCAATCTGATCTTTTGTGGAAGTATACACCACTTCAATCTCTTTCTCCATTACCTTTTCTCTAAGAAAATGATACTGTATCTCTATGTGCTTTGTCCTTGCATGAAACACAGGATTTGCTGCAAGATATAATGAACTCATGTTATCTCCATGAATAATGGGTATACCTTGATCAATTCCCAAGCTTTTGAATAATGTCTGCATCCATATGACTTCCTTTGCTGCTTCCACAAGTCCTTTGTATTCAGCTTCTGTTGATGATAAGGCCACTGTGTGTTGTTTCTTTGAACACCAACTCACAAGCTTATCTCCAATGTATATCATGTAGCCATGAGTAGACCTTCTGTCATCTTGACTTCCTGCCCAATCTGAATCACTATAGGCTCTCAATCTTATATCTGATGTAAAAGGATAATACAATCCTTCTTTCAAAGTCCCTTTGATATATCTAAGGACTCTTTGACCTGCAATCCAATGTGGATCCTTTGGACAATGCATGAATTGAGAAAGAACACCAACTGCATAACTAAGATCAGGCCTTGTTAGAGTTGCATAAATCAAACTTCCCACTAAAGATTGATACTTCCTCATGTCTTTGAACTCTGCACCATCATATCTACTGAGTTTATGATTGACTTCTAATGGTGTAGATGCCTCTCTGCAATTCTCCATGTTAAACTTCTTTAGAAGATTCAAGAGATACCTTTCTTGTGATACATAAATGCCATGTTCTGCATAAGTGATTTCCATTCCAAGAAAATATGACAATTTTCCTAGATCACTTATCTTGAATTCCTTCTCAAGTAGCTTCTTCACCTCCTTGATTCCTTCATTTGAGGTACCTGTAATTATAATATCATCTACATATATACAAATGTAGATCATACCTTCATCTGTTCTTTTGATAAGTAGACTTGCATCTGCCTTTGAACTTTGATACCCAAGGTCATTAAGATACTTTACAAGTCTATAATTCCAAGCTCTTGGAGCTTGCTTCAAACCATAAAGGGCTCTTCTCAACCTGCAAACATAATTTGGAAACTTATGATCTGCAAACCCTTGAGGTTGCTCCATGTAAACCTCATCTGATATATATCCATTCAAAAATGCATTCTTAATGTCCAATTGACTCAATGTCCATCCTTTTGATGCTGCAATGGCAATGATTGTTCTTATGGTTGACATCTTTGCTACAGGACTGAATGTCTCATCATAATCTATGCCAAATGTTTGAGCATAGCCTTTAACCACCAATCTAGCTTTGTATCTGGCTATAGTTCCATCTGCATGCTTCTTAACTTTGTAAACCCATTTGTTTCCAATCACTTTCTTACCATTAGGTTTTGGGACAAGTTCCCAAGTTTTGTTCTCTTCAAGAGCATCAAATTCTTCCTTCATTGCTACTTCCCATTGTCTCTTACCCTTTGCTTCATCATAGCCTTGAGGTTCTTCATCTTCCTTAACCATGTAAGCATAATTTTTCTGAGTCAAGTAAGAAGTGTCATATGAATACCTTGTAGGTTGCTTCCTCATTCTGGTTGACCTTCTTGGTTCACACTCTTCATGTATATCTGGATGTACTTCTTCATCAAATATTGGTCCATCTTCATTCCTTCTATATGATCCAACTCTTGATGTGCTTGCTTGCATATGTTCTTCATCTCCATCTATTTGCATATGTGACTTACCTCTTGCACTCCTTCTTATCTCTTCTTCAAATGTTTCAAGCTCACATTCTTTATCTGCATACCAACTCTTCTGTTCATCAAAGGTCACATCTCTGGAAACAATAAAATGTTTAGTTAAAGGACTCCATAGCCTATAACCCATTTGCTTTTCATCATACCCAATAAACACATATCTTTCTGCCTTTGGTTCAAGCTTATGTCTGAGTTGTGATGGTACATAAGCATAGGCAATTGACCCAAACACTTTACAATGGTCAAGTGTTGGTTTCTTACCCCACCAAGCTTCATAAGGGGTCATACCATTCAAAGCTCCACATGGTAACCTATTCACAAGGTATGTGGCTGTATTTACAGCCTCAGCCCAAAGATAATTAGGGCAATTCTTTTCCTTTAACATTGCTCTTGCAAATTCAACCAATGTTCTATTCCTCCTTTCTGCCACCCCATTATGTTGAGGTGTATACCTGCAAGTTATCTCTCTCTTGATACCTGCATTCCAAAGATAGTCATTAAATTCTTGGGAGAAGTATTCTCCCCCTCCATCAGACCTTAGCCTCTTGAGTTTGTGACCTGTAACTCTTTCTGCATAAGCATGAAAATGTTTGAAGGCTCCAAAGACTTCTGATCTTTCCTTTAGAACATAAAGGGTTATCCACCTTGTAGCATCATCAATAAACAAAACATAATACCTAGATCCATTTATTGAACCTTCTTTTGTTGGTCCCCATACATCTGTATGTATGAGTTCAAGCAAACCATCATGCTTGAAACCTTTCTTCTGAAATGGTTGTCTATGAGCTTTTCCCATCTGACAAGCTTCACACTTGTATATCATATGTTGATTCTTTACATTTGGTAGTCCCAATACAGATTGATTCTCCACCATAGTTTTGATTCCTCTTTCATTGAAATGTCCCAATCTTTTATGCCAAAGATCTAACTCTGTAATTACTTCATCACCATGTGTAATTAGGGCTTGACCAACATTTCCTTGCACTTTGAGAGTAAAAAGTCTACCTTCCTTCTTACCACAAACAATGGGTTTGTATGCATCCTCTGGATCTTCAACAAATACTCCTTCATTTGTAAATCTGACTTGAAAACCTTTTTCCACTATTTGTCCAACACTAATCAGATTCTTTGGTATTGTTGGAACATACAAAACATTTGTTAATAAATCAGCTCCACTCCTGCACTTCACCTTTCCAATTGAATGCACATTGTGTTTTGTATTGTCACCTGTTTGTACTGTATGACTTGAATTTCCTTCTTCCAATTCTGACAATAATTCTATATTACCTGATAAATGATTTGAACAACCAGAGTCAATATAGAATACCTTGAGATCCTCCTTCTCTGATGAACTAATTGAATTCATCATCAATGTTGTATGGTTGTCATTCTGTGTATCATTTGCATAATTGTAATATGTAGTGTTGTATGATTGGTTCTGATTCCAATTTCTTCCACCACCTCTACCAAAACTTCCTCTTGAATTATGTCTTCCTCTTTGAAATTGATTCTGACACCTTCCACCTCTACCTCTGCCATTGTTGTTCTGATTTTGATTTGCTCCTTGTTGATTGTGCCAACAATCATATGCTAGATGATTGCTCAATCCACAAATCCAACATGTCTTCTTGTTATTGTTCTGATTACCTCTACCTCTTCCATTACCTTGACCTTTACCTCTGCCAAAACCTCTTCCTCTTGCATAATTTGCTTGAGTTGTTGACTCTTCTTCATCCTTTGCTTTGCCTTTATCTCCTTTCTTTTTGTTCTTCACATACATTGCAGAACTTTGACCTTTGTCTCCATCTGACTTTAAGTCTTGCTCAAATGTGAGCATCAATCCAAGTAATTGATTTAATTCTGGCACATAATGATTTAATGAAAGTTCTGTTGAAAGTACAAAAGGCTTCCACCTTTCATCACCTCTTAATCCTGCAAGTAATTGAGCTATCAACCTATGATCTTCAATATCCTCATCAATAGATCCAAGGCTATCTGCCAAGTCTTTCATCTTAGTGACATAATCACTAATGTTCTGATTTTGCTTCTTCTTGAATGTGGTGAACTCTGACCATAAGCTAGCTTTCCTAGCTTTAGTGGTGTTTTGGAAGTGGTCTTCCAAAGCATTCCAAATATCTTCAGCTGTTTCTAAACCTCTGATATGTGGCAACAAGTGATCTGTAATAGTGTTGTATATATAAGCTCTTGCACTTGCATCTCTCTTCTGCCATAGCTTCAAAGCTTCTAGCTCTTCCTTCCTTGGATGACTTTCATCTTCAAATTTAGGCTTCTCCTCTTCACCTGTCACATATACCATTAAGTCCTTACTCATAAGTAAGGCCTCCATCCTCATTACCCAAGCAGGATAGTTATCTCTGTCCAATTTGTCAATGGACACATGATCTGCCATGGTATCCTTGCTTCTGCTTCAACCTGTAAGTGTAAGGTTAAAGAATGATACCTTTTGTAGACCTTTACTCTTGGGAGCAACTTCGAAATACTCTTCTGATGACTTTTGGTTGTTGAACACCTCAGCTTCCTCCTTCTTTGATAAAGAACTCTTCAAATCTTCTTGTATCTGCACTCCTTTTATTCTCGAGGACTTTATCTGCTCTGATACCACTTGTTGGTGTGTAAAACACCACAAGAACTAAACTAATGTGGTATTAGAAGACCTCCATAACCATCATTAGCTTAGCAACACTCACATTATGAGTCTTTATCTCTGAACTTAGTGAAAATCAAAATTTCACTTCACAGAAATCTTCGCCTTTTCTTCAATCCTTCAATCTGACCTGTATTAGCTCAATCTTTGCCAAATCTTTTGATTACTTGCTAAGAGAAGTTCTTGCTAGTGTTAAGCAACACATAACAAACAAAACTTTCAAGCAACAACTTCACAATCCTCTGATTTTGTATCAACCTTTACACTATGTCTGAAAACTGAAAATGTACTTCATCGATTTGACATACCTTCACTCTTAAACTGATTTCTCTGAGTACGCGTCCCGTTTCTCAAAGATCTTTTGACCAAATGTAGTTGAGGATTATAGCTTTCCAACGAGCTATCACTTACCAAAAACTTTACACCATGCTTCAAGATCTGACCTTCAGAAGATCAGTCAAATGTGCGCCAGAAAAGTCGTAACTATCAACTAACTTTCATAGTCATATGAAATGACTTGAGACTCAATGTACAATAGGAATTAGACACAATGCTTCTACACAAACATGTGTTTATTATCAGAGAAGGTGTGTACAAAATGGCTTGGCCTAATTTTTCTCACAGCCATGGAAAACTCTCTCAGACTCAGAAGTTTTCTCTCACCATCTCTCTCAGAAATTACACGACTTTTCTCTACTCACTCAGATTACAAAATTGAGTTCTCTCCTACATGTTTCTGACTCAAATTAACTTATATACCTATGGTTTACATTCATCTAGACTTGAACTCGTAAGTTCTAAAGATCAAATACAAATCTAGACTCTAATTTTGCACTAATTTACAATAGTGAAATTGTCCCTTCACTTAGGCTTGATTTTCTGTAAGTCATTTCTTCACTTCTTCTTTCCTCCATCATATGTCTTCATATGTCTTCTTATATCCATGCCTAATTAGTGAGTGAAGCCCCAACAACTTGAAAGGGGTAGATCCAAGAATTTGCTCTCATACTATCCCCATGACTGCTGATGCTAAGCCCACCAAACAGAAGCCCTACACATATAATGATACCTATGCAGCCAAAATCAAAGAAGAAATTGATAGGTTGATTGAGGCTGGATTCATCTATGAGATTGAGCATACCGAATGGGTGTCCCCCATTGTTGTGGTAGCCAAGAAGAACGGGAAGTTGCGAGTGTGTATTAACCTTAAAAAAGTTAATGCTGCTACGATTAGAGATAGTTATCCACTTCCAATCACAGAACACCTTTTGGAGCGTGTTGCAGGCAAGGAAGTTTATAGCTTCCTTGATGGGTTTTCAGGTTACAATCAAGTAGCCATTGCCCCAGAAGATCAACACAAAACAGCTTTTGCTACAGAGTGGGGAATCTTTGCATTTCGGGTGATGCCATTTGGGCTCACCAATGCACCTGCAACATTCCAAAGGCTCATGTGTCATGTCTTCAAAGAGTTCTTGCGAAAGAGCTTAGAAGTGTATGTGGATGATTTATGTGCTCATTCCCAAGAAAGAAGGGTTCACATCCCTGAACTCAGACAAATCTTCAACAAGTGTAGAGAATATCGAGTGTGTCTGAACCCAGAAAAGTGTGTGTTCATGGTGCGTCAAGGTAAAATCCTCGGTCATATTGTTTCTAAGAATGGAATCTCAACGGATGAAGATAAGGTACGAGCCATAGCGGAGCTGCCAAGGCCAAGGAATGTTAAAGAGGTACAAGCCTTTATGGGCCATTGTGGATATTACCGTAGGTTTATCCACATGTACGCGATCATAGCTAGACCCCTTTATGCCTTGTTGTCTAATTTTGAGTGGAACGACGAATGCGAGAATTCTTTCAATGAACTGAAGAAACGTTTGTGCACAGCACCAATACTGACCACTCCTGATTGGAATAAACCATTCCATGTCCATGTGGATGCATCCAATCATGCCATAGGATGTGTGCTGGCACAACCCACAGGTGAAGGGAATTTAGATTTGCCCATAGCATATGCTAGTAGACAACTAAACCCAGCCGAAAGAAATTATACCACAACCGAGCGAGAAGGGTTAGGCATGGTATATGCTGTAAAGAAGTTTAGACACTATTTATTGGCCAACAAGTTCAAGTTCTTCACTGATCATCAAGCTTTGTTATATTTGGTCAATAAACCTTGCAATACTGGACGCTTAGTAAGATGGTTCCTCTTACTAATGGAGTATGACTGTGAAGTTGTTGTCAGGAAAGGTAGAACCCACCTTCGGGCAGATCACCTTTCTCGCATTACTTCAGGAGAGTCACCACAAGGAGTGTCTGATGAACTACCTGATGCTTATCTGTTCAATTTGGAAGTTGTTCCTAAATGGGCAAATAAGTTGGTACCAGTCCTAACCTTCGGCCCTGCAAATAAGAATGTGAAAACATCACAAGAAGAAATTGTAAAATCACAAAAATATCACATATTGGCAGGAAGCATGTACAAACAAGATACTGAGGGTGTATTAGCTTGTTGTGTCGAGGATGATGAACATAGTAGTTGGTTGCAGCAAGCTCATGAGGGATTGCTAGGAAATCACTATTCTAAACAACGAACATTGCAGAATTTGAAACGTTTAGGAGTGTATTGGCCTAGCATGGACAAAGAAATACATGAGTGGATCAAGAATTGTCCAATGTGTAGAGAGAAACCACCAGTGGAGCATGCGACCCTTTACCAAGTATCATTAATTCCAGATTGGAGTGCTCCGTTGGTAGAGTTTATGAGATCGGGAAGATTACCCAAAGAGGCCAGTCCAGCAAGAAGACGAAATATGGAGCAAGAGGCTCAAGGCTATGCCTTAGTAGGAGAAAACCTATACCGAAGAGGTAAAGATGGTTACTTAAGACTGTGCGTTCATGAATCAGACTATTTAAGGGTCTTAGAGACTGCACACAGTGGTGTTGCAGGTGGACATTTTGGCCCTGACCGAGTGATTAAAACCATTCTATTCTCAGGACTTTGGTGGCCCACTCTTCATATGGATGCACATACCTATGTGAAGAAATGTGACAATGCCAACGTGCACGATATCCAGTGAGAAAAGACGAGATGCCCTTGAGGCCAATGATGGGAGGACGTGCATTTTCGAAGTGGGGCATAGACTTCATAGGTCCTATTAACCCCCCAGCTAGAAACTCCCATGCAGAGTACATCATTGTAGCCACAGATTACCTTACAAAGTGGGTAGAAGTCAAAGCCACAACAAAGAATGATGCTCAGACTACGGCTAAGTTCTTATTCGAGAATGTGTTCACGAGATATGGACTACCAATAGAGTTGGTGAGCGATAGAGGCACACACTTCTTGAATGAAGTCATTGAAAATCTTCTCCAAGAATTCTTGGTGATACATAAGAAATCCGCCCCCTATCATCCACAAGCCAACGGACAAGCCGAGAGTACCAATAAGATCCTCTGTAACGTATTGACAAAACTGGTGAATAATAAACGCTCCGATTGGGACAAACAACTTCATCATGCTGTTTGGGCTTATCGAGTTGCCTACAAAACTGTACTCAACGCCACCCCATTTCAGATGGTCTTCGGACAGAACGCTGTGCTACCATTAGATTTCTTAATCCCTGCCTTAAAAGTAGCACAAGAGTATGAGTGGAATGGGCATGAATTGTCCTCTAGGATCTTTGATCTCGAACGCTTGGGTGAAACGAGGCTACGAGCGGCAGCAGGCATCTACGCTGCAAAGAAGAGGCAAAAGGCATACTTTGATGCACACATCAAGGATAAGGGATTGAAAGAGGGAGATCTAGTGTTGGTATACACACTAAAACAACATGCCCGTAAGTTGGAAAAAAGAGGATATGGACCCATGATCATTAATAGAATTTCCACTAGTGGTGCAGTTCAGTTGGCCACTCTAGAAGGAGATATCTTGCCAAACTATATTAGTGGCTGTAGAGTCAAGCTATATCAAGAACCTCTTACTGAGGATATGCTAATGAGACTCAACACTGCAAACAAGCGAAAAGAAGAAGAGTTAAGAGTGAGAGAAGAAGCACAGGTAGAGGCCAGAGAGCGTATTAGGCGAAATAAGCTAAGGCGATTAGGCCTAGATGTCAACTAAAAAGCCCCAAAATATCACATGGATATGTGTCAAAAGTCAGGCATTGCGACTTCTCAGGTCATTGACCGAAGACCCTTTGTGACCATAGAGATAGGACAAGGGAAGGGTGCAAGGACGGTGAAAGCATTGATTGACTCAGGTGCAGCAAGTAGTGCAGTTAAACTTTCCTACTGCCAAGACTTGGGGTTGAACATCAATCCCATAGAAGCTTATCTCATAGGATTGGGAGGTGTGGAAACCCCTTGTTTGGGCGAGGTGGAACTTCCCATCTACCTTCAAGATGTTCCAATGAAAGTCAAAGCGCTAGTATGTCAAGATGAGAACCTTACAGAACCACTTGTCTTGGGTCAAGATTGGATCTATGACCATGCAGTTAACTTAAACCTAAGAAGTCAAATTCTTCAAGTTTGGGTACAAGAACAATGCATTACATTAGAATTAGAGAACTGCATGCTCCTAGATCATGGCACCACACACTCTCTTAGTTCTTCCAAGACTAATCATATGAAAGAAGATGTTGTATGTGTCAAAAGCTCTATGATGCAGAAGGAGTCAATCGTGGAAGACCAGGTTCGAAGGCGGGTGGATCTTTCTTCTTCTCCCAAGACTCAAGTAGCCACAGTAGTGAGCCCACCACACAAGCAAACACAACCGTTCACGACAACTGCTACATCAAATAGAAAGACACCATTCGATAAAAAAGCGGTTCCGAGCATGAAGCAGATCTGGGTACACAAAGGAGAGCAACCACCAGCCTTATCCCCACAAATCCCATCCATGCACACTAACCAGGCCAGAAGACGAAGGAAGAAGCTCAGACAAGCTCCATCACAAGGTATTCAACAAGTTTGGGTGCCCAAGAAGTTAGCTGCAGCTCAACAAGGGCAATTACAGATGTGGGTACCTAAGAAGCTCTTACATCCACAACAACCTATGTTCTCCCACATGCGAAAGGTCTCACCCAAGAAGCCAAAAAGGGAAGAGGGTAAGAACCACGTACAGAGACCGAAAGAAGATCAAATCAGCTCTTCAAGAAAAGTAGGAAGACGTGCAAAAAGGATATGGGTTTGGAAGCCAAAAGTACAAGCAGCCTCCATCGAACCAAAGCGCAACCACACTGGATACCACTGTTCAGAACGCATCCAAAGAGGAAGACGGCTGAAGTGATCTCTACAGTGCCAAATGATGTTCTAAAATGGACTCCAATAAGGAGGATTACATCAGTTCGAGACTCAATGGATACCTCCACCAAGGTCGGCATCAACCTCCACAAATAACATCGAAAGCCTCGAACGAGCAACAACCATGTGCTCCTTGCACAACCCTGTCTTTTGCACCATTTAGGTCATGCATTTCCAAAGTATGCATTAATCTAGGGCCACATTACACGGCCGTGCATAGACACACTTGAGAATCCCATGCACAAGAGCACAGTGACATATGTCGAACATTTCTATTGATACTAACTTTTGTGTTCTTGTTTTGTGATATCCTTTTTCTCAAAAAAAAAAAAAAAAAAAAAAAAAGAGAGAAGAAGTGGGAGAGAGCTTGTTCCCAGTGTGTCTCGGCCAGCAGTGAGATTATTGCTGCCTTATCTGGTAGAGGAATAGCATTTGGCATGAACATGGCATCTACAACTATGATTTTCTCTTACCATGGTAGGAATGAAGAGCTTGAAGGTCCGCAACTTGAGTGATGCTTAACTACTTCATGTACCAGAGCATCCAAGGAGATATCTGCAAAAGGTAGTTCTGGAGGAGAAGACTCCTGCATATGGTGAGCTAAAGAGCATATGTGAAACACAGCTTGGTGTAGTTACCCGATGTTGCTTGCCAAGGAATATAAAGCAATTCAATTCTCAGTATTTCCTAAACCAGTATGGAACAGTAGCACTGGTGAATGGTCTATGTCAATCAGCATGGTAATCTCTTAGAAACCGGCACGTGTCCAATATTCCTCTGAGTGTCAATCTAGGGAAGTGAACGTGCATGAGCCCAAGCTCAGAAATGCACATTGTTAGTGACAAATGTTGCTTTGAAAAGAGGAGGGGGGATCCACCACTCAAAAGATCTCATCAGTGGACAATCAACATGGACATTCATCAACAAGGTTCCATCCCAAAGGCCGAGTGTACAACACGAAGAGGCAAACATCCATCAACCTTTGCCATGGTAAGTATCTTTACTCTGGAAACACCATAACCATGATAGTTTAGGAAACCTCTTCGTCAGCATACCCTTGAGCACTTAGCTCAAGACCCGCAATTTTTGCACCATATTTCTTCCAATGCATTTTCCAAGTAAGCATGCGTAGGGCTACATTACAAGGCCGTGCACAAGGCACATATTTTTTTCAACCCATGCACGAACACACTTACCCATCACTCAATATGGGTTATGAGTACTTGGCTTGACTACTATGAAGATCAACTTTGGAAGATCTAGAAAACATCAACGGAGACTCACAACGACACAGTCATGCTGGAATACAAGGCAGAAGCACATACCAAGAGACTACAACCTGCAAAGACTCACAGTGATAGATGAAGAACGTCGGACGACTTGTGTTCATACAGAAGGGACACTCCCTCTCAAGGCACTACTTGGAACAACCACTACAACAAGGGTCTGTCAGGGACGACAGACTCGAGAGGGGGGGGAGTGTTGAAGCTCAAGGTCAAGGACAAAGCATGGAAGCACATCAAAGAAGTGGACATAGAAGAAGAGAGAGCAAGTAGGGAGCTCCAAGAAGTGTATGTCAAATTTTCAGAAGAATCCCCTACAAAAATAGTGATTTTCATCACTAGAAACCATTGTAAATACCATTATCTATTTTTAGTAACTCCATTTTGTTCAAGCCGAGGAGTCCTCGAGCTTGAGGAGTATTAGAAGTACCATCGTACCAATTTTCATAATTTTTAGACTTCGTTTGAGCCCTCAAATAAGCCCTGGAACCTAATTTTTAACTAGGCCGGACACTAGGTCTGGACAGGGCCAAAACTAGTCAAAAAACTATAAAAAGAGCTAGAGAGCTCATTTTTGAGGTTAGCTGGTTAGAGAATAGAACTTTTGTGAGAGAACTCTTTTGCAATCTAAGCTTTCCATTGTTCCTCTCTTTGATCTTACTTTGTGCGCGTGTGTGTGTATGTGTGTGCATGTTTGTGTGCTTTCACTCACGCACTTGTGCCTTCACTTGCTCGTGGTCTTCATACCGGTCCTCACGTCTCTGCGGATTGACAAGTAAAGGAGGTGGTGCTTACGCTTGAGCTACATATGGGGAGAAGCAAGTACGGCATACATGCAGATCTGGCACTAAGGCAACCCATTAAATTTTTCCAAACCTTACATCATTTTAAAATGATTCTCATCACTAAAAACCCTTGTAAATATTGTTTCACCTTTTTGTAGCTCCATTTTGTACAAGCCGAGGAGTCCTCGAGCTTGAGGAGCCTTAGAAGTAGTTGCCTGCCAATTTTCATATTTTTTAGATCTCGTTTGATCCCTCGAATAAGCCCTGGAACCTTATTTTTAACTAGGCCGGACACTAGGTCTGGACAGGGCCAAAGCTAGTCTAAAACTATAAATAGAGCTAGAGACACCTCGACCTATCGCGACACTCCGACCTATCACAACACTTCGACCTATCACGACACCTTGACCTATCGCAACACCTCGACCCGACCTATCACGATACACGGGCTTAACGCATGAAATTTTAGAGTGAATTAAGTGAGTGAATTGAGGTATATTTGGGCTTAATTTTGGACACATTGGGATAACATTAGAGCCTTAGGAGTGGGCAAAAGACCTAGAAACTAGGGAGGAATTTCCTGAACCCTGAGAGCCTGTTTTGACCCCTAGGTGCCTGAATGGTCATAACTTCACCATACGAACTCGGATTGATGGGATTTTGGTCTCGTTGGAAAGCTTGTTGAGAATCCTACGTGGACCTTGACTAGTCTTTGTAAGAATCATATGTGGAGTTTTAGAACATGTATTTTTAAGTTGGCCATTCGGTAGAATAAGGTGGTCATAAGATTTTGGGGGTACAGTGAGCTACTCCAAGGGGGGCTTGTAATTGTTGATGTGTGTCAGTCAATCCATTGTGGTAAAGGAGCTATATTAACTTGAGAACTTTTGCACGAACATTGTGTGCAAGCAAGGCATTCCAAGGCAAGCTAGCAAGGGTGTGTACCAAGCTTGGGAGAAGGCTTCCTGGGCTTGTGCAATAGTCTGAGCAGCCATCTCTGAACCCTCCTTTGTCAATTCCTAGCCTAGGCTAAGTACGACTTAGGTGTGGTAATTAATTAGGTCAATGTCAGGCACAAACTAAGTCTAAGAGAACTAATCAACCAAGTGCAAGCATTAAGTAGGTCTTAAGTGCGAAAACCCTAAGGGACAAAAGTAAACTTGAATCGATCACTTATCAAGTGCGAAATTCACTTAAGTATTCTTGACGACGTGATATCAGACAAGATCCTAAACATAATAATCAACTAAAAAGAACAAAGTGATTGGTGCCAATTAACCTGCAACGAGAGTGTACTTGGGACCAATGGGGTAGAGAAACCAGGCATATGAACCTTAGTCAGGCAGACACTTAGGCCGAGACAGACAAAGCCTTAGATCTTCTGAAGCTAGTGTCAATCACACTGCTAGGTCTTGGGCCCAGCAGTTGAGTGATTACCCATACACTCCCCGATCAGAAACAAGTGATTCTGAGATGTCCTATAACATGGAGAGACCAGTAGGTAGTTCAGGGGTGGCATACCTAGAAAAGCCAGAAGGACCTTACAAGACTCAATTGGAATACATCAGGACTAATCGTCTAGGTGCTTGCATCTACGAAGACGGCCTGAGAAGATCAGTGGTCCAGATTAAGAACCCTGATCAACCCCATGGACTAGAACACCCGATAGTCAAGTTTGAGAATGGAGCATACCTAGATAAAGAGGGGACTATATATGTAGTCACCACTCTTCCTGATAGAACAGATGAGTTTGGAAATGTGATTGCGGAGACCGACATGGGTGATATAGAGCAAGGGAATTTAGAGAGAGAGCCAAGAACTCCCCGTGGTAAATCCGTCTTGACCAGAATCATGACTCCAGAGTGGATTCCACAGGATAATAAAAGCATAGATTTGCTTTTAAACCGAGAAACTGATGAGGCTTTTTGGAGGTATAAACCTGCCCAGCCTTAGGAAGTAAGTGCTCTCACAATCTATGAGTTTACAGACCCTGATAGCCCAGGCAAAGTAACCTACCCAGACAATACATCCGAGAGGATCTTCGTGGTCACCGAGCATGGCAGACATGCCTACACATGGAAGGGTGAATTTGTTTTTCCCCAACCACGGTTCAATATGTCCTACAGTCACCAAGGAGCTGGCACCTCCCAGGCTCATGGAGCTCAAGGAGATAGAAGTAGAGATAGACCTGAAGTAAGCTTTGCCAACCCCCAGGGAAGAGAAAGAAGGAGAACAAGGATGGATAGAGAAGAAACCGAGAGATTTAGAGACCCAAGGAAGCAAAGAAATGCTGATGATTTTCCTTTGCCAAGGCCGAGAGAACACACTAGGACCCTAAGGCCAACTCAACTGGTGAAGTCCATGAAGAATTACTTCGATGGCACTGGAGACCCTTATGACCATGTGGCAGAATTTAGGCAAGTCTTGAAAGCTGAACAGGTAGAGGACCTATTCACACAATATAATGCTTTTGGTCTAACCCTTAGGAATACTGCCCTTACGTGGTTTCAACCACTGAACGAGAGGCATTTTAGAAACATAGACCAGCTCCTAGAGGCATTTATCATTGAGTTTTCTAAGAGGGGCATAAGGCACAACACTTCCTCACTAATTCATAGCTTCAAGCAAACACCTCAAGAGACGGTCAGACTAGCAGGAAGATGGTTTAGGCAATACCTAGAGAGGTGCCCGATGCCTGAGTTACCCACACCAGCCAAGCAAGTGGCTTTGTTCTTAGATGGCTTGTTGAGCACCAAGCTTAGGTCATATGTGTATTTGAAGGACCCCAGAACTATAGAAGAATGCGTGCGCATGTGCATAGACATTGAGGATAATCTAGGGGAGGAGTTAGAGCTATCAAAATTCTATAAGGATTCAGATAGCTCTAGTAATCTCACATCTGGTCAGTCCACATCCATTGAGGAACTTGCAGAGAAGGTAGCTCAAAAACTAGGTGTCTCTAGCAAACAAATTCCAAGATTTGCCCCAGTTAAGCGGTGCTACACTTGTGGAGGTGACCATATGGCAAATGTATGTCCCATTATGGCCCAACCCCAGGTGAATCCTAACAGCCAGTACTGCACCATAGAGCAAAGGTACACCAACCACACTGCACAGGACTACCCATATAACAAACAAACTGTTAGGCAAAATTACCCTCAGCCATATCCACAACAGGGTAGATACCAGAATCAGTACCCACCACAACAATACAACAGACCACAACAACCTTATCAGCCACCTTATCAAGGGCAGCAGAGACCTCAACCAGTCCTAGTGCAGCAACCCCCTGCTCCAACCAATGTGATCCCAATGAAATATGCATCTGCTGAAGAAAATCTGAACAGAGCCATAGTCCTAGTCACCCCATTGCTATGAGACAGTGATCCAAGTGACCATAGTTTTGACTCCACACATATTGATAGCCCACAGGCTTACTACATGCAGTCACCCGAGCATAACGAGTCATACTATTATGAGGACCCAAGTGAAAATAGTGGGGAGCCTAAGTATGCTAATGTCATGTACACAAACCCCAACTCTAGACCTCAACCTAGGCAGGTACAACCCCCATTTCCTAGAGGACCATGCTTCAGATGTCAGGGAGATCACCTTATACGTGATTGTCCACTGCCTGCCCCTACACAACCCCAACCAGTGACAATTCAGGGTTTCTGTCAAGACTGCGGAAAAGAGCATCTCCTACGAGACTGCCCAAAGAACCCCAATAATATGCCAAAAATTACTCCTATCAATGTTATTGGGTTAGTTGTAGATTCAACAGGAAGTGTCACTTCCATTGTGTTGGTGCATATCAAGCCTTCACACATTGGCTTGGAATCATGGAAGACTAGCTTGGACAAAGCTTTATCAAGGCTTCACTTGAAGCAAGGTTCATATGAACATATGCTTATAAGTTCTTACCTCTTTACCCCTTGTAAAAGCCTTTATGACTTGACACCTCATGTAATCACTTACCTACCTGATTAAGTCGTGGAAAAGAGAATGGTATGATAGAGAGAATATCTCCCTACTTTTAGAGGAGAGATTCTAGGGAGCCTACATTTGAATTTCAAATTCAAGTGATGACTCAACTCATATAAAAATGGAGAGAAAAAAACTCGCGGTACTCTCTGTCACTTCAGCTCACTCCCCGAGGCATTTTGTCATTGTAACTGTGTGTGTGTTAGTGCTACTCCATAACCTACATCACCACACCTCAATTAGCTATGCTTGTCATGCTAATGAGCTTGTATAATCATATCAATCAATAGATATATACACATTCATCATATCTGGTTCTCTGTGTTTTCTACTTCAAGTCTGTCAACTTCCAAGGAGCATTTCTCAGTGCTCACTGAACCAAATCAAGAGTTTAATAGCTCGTTGGAACCAGCTCAAGGTCTTCTACAAGCCTACAAAATTTCAGAAGATTCCATTCAGCCATTTGTGAGAAATCGGCTTCGAAGTCACCTCTAGTCTATTTCTGCAACTCTCCTAAAAAGTCGGGGGTAATCATAATTTTACTAAATCAATTTCTCTGGATGTGGTTTATCATTTTTTCTCATTCCACTTGCAAATGGTAGCTTATTAAGGTACTTTAATACTCCCAAAAGGAATTGTTTCAATTGCAAGTGTGCTGGTCACACTAAGCATAATACTGAGCAGGTATCATTACAAAAATAGCAAGTTTTTGGATTTGTGAAGGAACCAAGTTATCTGTTTTGGTTTGATCATTACACAAACCATTTGCAAAGTACATATATGGTTTCTTTGTGTCATTTGGAAGCTAAGCAAGTGTACTAAGCATTTCTGGAAACAAAGGAGGGCTGGTGTGAAGCAGGTATAGCAGCACCAACTCATTTCTTGAGTGCATCCAACCATCATTCAGGTATCTTGCACTTGTTGAAAATCAAACAGGAAGAAGCTTGAAGAGGCTAAGGTCAGATGGTGGAGGAGAGTACTTCTCCAATGAGTTTGAAGATTTCTTGCAGGAAAGAGGCATCAAAAGGGAGATTACTACAAGGTACTCACCAGAACAAAATGGGGTAGCTGAAAGAAGGAATAGACTCATTGTAGAAACAGCTAGGTCTATGCTTAATGAGAAGAAGTTGCCAAATTATCTTTGGGCAGAGAGTGTATCCACTGCCACCTATCTCATAAACAGGTTGCCATCCAAATCACTTGATGGCATGACACCATATGAAGCTTGGCATGGTAAGAGACCTTCTCTGGATCATTGTAAAATCTTTGGTTGTGTAGCATATGTGCATATTCCCTCACAGGTAAGGGGAAAGCTAGACCCTAAAGCTGAAAAGTGTATCTTCATTGGTTATGATTTAAACCAAAAGGGATACAGATTCTACAACCCAACAAACAAAGGCTTCAAGGTAAGCAGAGATGTCATCTTTGATGAGAATGACTCATGGTATGAGAATGAATGCAGGAAAGTTAGTCTACCCTATGACATGGAAGAGGATTTCCCAAAGCTCACCAAGGAGGAATCAATTCAGAAAGAAGATTCAAGCTCAGATGATGATGATACAATAAATCTTGAGGAGTTCAAAGCTTGGAAATCCAAAGGGAAGATGAAGATGAAACAACTAGAAGATAAACCAGAATCCTCAACTCAAGCAATGAGGAGATCTCAGAGAGAAAAGAAGAAACCAATCAGGTTTGGGTATGACACATCACTTGTAACTAAACATTCTGTATATCTTGCAAAGGACTTGTTGAATGAAGAACCAGGTACCTATGAAGAAGCAATTACTAAACCAGAATGGAAAGAAGCCATGGATGAAGAGATGGAAGCTCTCAAGGAAAGTGATACTTGGGACTTGGTACCCAAGAAAGACTCTATGAAGGTGATAGGATCCAGATGGATCTATAAGCTAAAGAGGAATTCAGATGGAACAATAAACAAGTACAAAGCTAGGTTGGTAGCCAAGGGTTTTGCACAAACCCAAGGCATTGATTATGAGGAGACATTTTCTCTTGTGGCCAAGATGCCAACTATCAGAATATTGGTGAGTGTAGCTGCATCCAAGAATTGGAATATGTACCAATTAGATGTCAAGAATGCTTTCTTGAATGGATGGATATCTGAAGAAGTCTACATGTCACAACCACCTGGCTATGAAGATCCAAAAAAGGTACATTATGTTTGTAAATTGAAGAAGGCTCTGTATGGTTTAAAGCAGGCACCTAGAGCATGGAATTACAGGTTGACAACCTATCTCCAAGACCAAGGATTTATGATGAGTAAAGCAGACACTTCTCTATTCATAAAGAGAAGTAGTACAGAGGTAATCTACTTGTGTGTTTATATTGATGACATCATCATTACAGGCAATGATGTCAATGGAATTAGGCACATCAAAGGACAGATGATGAAAGAATTCAAGATTAGTGATCTTGGATTATTGAAGTATTTCTTAGGTCTTGAGTTAGTCTACACCAACTCAGGTATATATATCACTCAAAAGAAGTATGTACAGGATATGGTCAAGAAGTTTGGCTTGTAGGATGCTAAAGTATCTACTACTCCAATGGAGGTTAACCTAAAGCTAAGTGCTCATGAAGGAGAAGAAATCCAAGACATCACAGGATACCAAAGTATGGTAGGAAGTTTGAACTATGCTACATTGACAAGAATTGACATAGCATATGGAGTTAGTGTGCTTAGTCAATTCATGCACAAACCAAGGGTACCTCACCTAGAGGCAGCAAAGAAGATCTTGAAGTATCTGAAGGGAACTCAAAGTCATGGTTTGTACTTTCCTTATACATCAGATATTGACATTAAAGTTTACTCAGATGCAGATTGGGCAGGATGCAAGGATGACAGGAGAAGCACCTCAGGATATATTTGTTTTGCAGGAGATAAACCTATTTCTTGGTCAACCAAGAAACAACCTACAGTGGCATTGTCATCCACTGAAGCAGAGTATAAAGGGCTTGCCAATGCCACTCAAGAAGCTATCTGGTTGAAGCTTCTATATACAGAATTAGGCCTATGTACAAGGCCACCAATTATCTTTGGAGATAACACTAGTTCTCTTCACCTTGCAGCTAATCCAATTTATCATGCCAGAACCAAACACATAGAGGTTCATTACCACTATGTGAGAGAGAAGTTACTTAGCAAAGAGATTCAATTGACTTATGTGTCTACTAATATGCAATGTGCAGATTTACTCACTAAAGCATTGGATGGAAGCAAGTTATGCAGATTCAAATCTATGATTGGATTGCAGGAAGTAATTGAAGATTGAGGATGAAGACTTAAGCCAAAGTGTTTGGCTTGAGGGGGAGCTGTTGGTGCATATCAAGCCTTCACACATTGGCTTGGAATCATGGAAGACTAGCTTGGACAAAGCTTTATCAAGGCTTCACTTGAAGCAAGGTTCATATGAACATATGCTTATAAGTTCTTACCTCTTTACCCCTTGTAAAAGCCTTTATGACTTGACACCTCATGTAATCACTTACCTACCTGATTAAGTCGTGGAAAAGAGAATGGTATGATAGAGAGAATAACTCCCTACTTTTAGAGGAGAGATTCTAGGGAGCCTACATTTGAATTTCAAATTCAAGTGATGACTCAACTCATATAAAAATGGAGAGAAAAAAACTCGCGGTACTCTCTGTCACTTCAGCTCACTCCCCGAGGCATTTTGTCATTGTAACTGTGTGTGTGTGTTAGTGCTACTCCATAGCCTACATCACCACACCTCAATTAGCTATGCTTGTCATGCTAATGAGCTTGTATAATCATATCAATCAATAGATATATACACATTCATCATATCTGGTTCTCTGTGTTTTCTACTTCAAGTCTGTCAACTTCCAAGGAGCATTTCTCAGTGCTCACTGAACCAAATCAAGAGTTTAATAGCTCGTTGGAACCAGCTCAAGATCTTCTACAACCATACAAAATTTCAGAAGATTCCATTCAGCCATTTGTGAGAAATCGGCTTCGAAGTCACCTCTGGTCTATTTCTGCAACTCTCCTAAAAAGTCGGGGGTAATCATAATTTTGCTAAATCAATTTCTCTGGATGTGGTTTATCATTTCTTCTCATTCCACTTGCAAATGGTAGCTTATTAAGGTACTTTAATACTCCCAAAAGGAATTGTTTCAATTGCAAGTGTGCTGGTCACATTGAGCATAATACTGAGCAGGTATCATTACAAAAATAGCAAGTTTTTGGATTTGTGAAGGAACCAAGTTATCTGTTTTGGTTTGATCATTACACAAACCATTTGCAAAGTACATATATGGTTTCTTTGTGTCATTTGGAAGCTAAGCAAGTGTACTAAGCATTTCTGGAAACAAAGGAGGGCTGGTGTGAAGCAGGTATAGCAGCACCAACTCATTTCTTGAGTGCATCCAACCATCATTCCCAACACACTGCACCAGTACAAGTGATCACTAGAGCCCAGGCTTTGCAACAGAACCCAGGAATAGGTCAAGAGAAGAGTGCAGAGGTTAGTGAAACCGAGAGCATAGCCAAGAAAGGGTCGAGAGCCTGGAGGGATAGCCGAGAGAGAATGAAAAGACAATGGTCTAAAAAGATGAGTGACTTAGAAGAAAGCATAAGAGAAACAAAAGCCAAAATTGTTGAACTCACCTCTCAAACAAACTCTCACATACCACCACCACCCTCACTTCCATCACCATCTAACCCACCATCTGTCCACCTACCTCAGACCATCCCACCAACCCCTAGAGTAGGATCACTATTAGCTGACCCCACTCTTGAAGACATAGACATGATGCTTAAGGCATATCGGGCCAGAATCCAAGAAGGGCCAAATGTGATGGAGCATGACAAGTGCTACCCCAGAGCTGACCTAGAGATAGAAAGAACCAAGCTTTGCACGAAAATGGTCACATTGGCTCAGACCATGTTTGAAGCCAGCCGTCTCTTCAACTACTCTGGCTCAGCTAAGACAAAATTGCACTTAGATGGACTCCTAGTGAAGTTAGAGAGCATAATTGCAAGATCTGCCAAGGAAGAAACAAATCAAGGAAGAGATGAGGCGAGCAAAAGAATAAGCCTTTCCCCACAGGAAGCTTTTGTGCCTAATTCCACTGAACCAGACGCTTCCTCTTCCATGAATAGGTACACACCAGAATTCCTACGAGAGATTCAAGAAGACAAATGGGCTAAAGAAAGTGAAGTCCCTCCTCCCATTGAACTTGTGGATGACGCCCATGATCAATTCCCACAAGATATTCCCTCTATTTATGGAGAGCATGAGAGCACTCAGTCTCAAGAGAGATTAGACTTTGAGTCTAATTCTTTACATGAATTACCCCACTTCACAGGCCCATGGGAAGCCAAGTCTACTTGTATGAGAACACCCACAGTCTTGATAAGAAACGAAGACTCAGTCATACCTAGGAATACAGAGGTAGTGAAAAACACTAAAGTGTAGTGCAACCTCACTTTAGAAGAGCTACTCAAAGTTAGGCCAGAATTATGGAAACATGTAGCCAAACAAGTACCAGAGATAGCAAAACCTCGTTCCCAGGTAGGTTCTCATAGGACTATGCCAGAAATTCCTCTAGACAAGATAGGAGATATGAGTGAAGGTGAAGAAGGAAACACCTATCTCCCTGTTACCCATCAGGGATACACTACCAAGGCAATTTTGGACTCAAGTGCAAGAGTTGCAATTGCCACCACTTCCCTATGGAAGCGTTGGGGCAAACCAGCACTCCGGCCGACGAGAATGAAATTGCACATGGCCGATGGCCATATTGAGAGGCCCTTGGGATTGCTAGAAGGCATAACTCTCACTACATGTGGTGTTGAGTTCGAGCACACTTTTGCTATATGCGACTTTAGCAAAAACCAAGCCTACGAGATGATTTTGGGAAGGCCATTTATGAGACAATTGCAAGTGGTACAGGATTGGGGAACCAATTCCTTATATTTGCAGCACTTAGGTGTTACAACAAAAGTCAATCTCAAGGATTACTCTCATAGAGATGTACCCCCCATTCAATGGAATCCCATCCATAGAGCCAAGGATGACACGGAGTCAGTGCATTCTATAGGATTAGGATCCTCATGGATGCATGAAGACACCCACTTATGGATGTGCAAAGTGGCAATAGAAGAAGAGAAAAGAGAAAAAGCCAGAGAGGTAGGTGCGAAAGAGACACATAGATCAATTCAAGACCCAGCCTATGCACCTGTAGTATTTCTCGATAAAGAGTTTGAACCTCATGGCTGGGCAGAAATTTTAGCAACAATGGATGTAGCCATCAATGAAGAGCAGTGGACACCCCACTGTGATGAGGATGGCTATGACATTTCAGTCTTCTCAATAGAGCCAATCATGGGAGATGCAGTTTTAGAAGAATGCGAACCTAGCCCTGATACATTTGAGGATGCACGTGACTCTGACTTAGAGTCAATCATTATGGACCCACCTTTTGCATCAGATGAAGAATACTTCTATGAAGTTGAAGCTTACCCCCAGAGACACGGAGAAGTCATGAATGATGTGAGGTTAGCCACACAAGTAGCCACTAAGAGTGGAGGAAAGAAAAGAAAGAAGAAGGAAGTCACTCCGGAGGCAGAAGAATCCTTGTTTGAGGTCCCTGAAAACTTTAAAAAATATGAGATAGACGATAGGAGAGTCATGATAAGAATGCCTAAACGTGAGGCACAAGCAGGAGAGGCCTATGATAGCAAGGAAACTACCAAGAAAATAGTTGTCGCCATAGAAGAGGGAGAGGAATGATGCACCTGCATAGGGCATGACCTGACGGAAGAAGAAGAGCAAGAGTTGGTCGCCTTGCTAAGAGAGTACAGAGATGTATTTGCTTGGAGCTACAAGGACCTGAAAGGTGTCGACCCAGACATATGCTCACACACGATTCCCATGACCTCAGATGCCAGACCATCTAAGCAGAAGCCCTATACATACAATGATAACTACGCTGCTAAGATCAAGGAAGAGATAGATAGATTGGTAGAAGCTGGGTTTATCTATGAGATTGAGCACACTGAATGGGTATCCCCCATTGTGGTTGTGCCCAAGAAGAATGGAAAATTGCGTGTGTGTATTAACCTTAAAAAAGTTAATGCCGCCACGATTAGAGATAGTTATCCGCTTCCTATTACTGAACATCTATTAGAAAGGGTAGCATGCAAGGAAGTGTACAGCTTCCTGGATGGATTCTCGGGCTACAATCAGGTAGCCATTGCACTAGAAGATCAGCATAAGACGGCTTTTTGCCACAGAGTGGGGCATATTTGCCTTTCGGGTAATGCCATTCGGCCTTAACAATGCACCTGCTACCTTTCAAAGATTAATGTGTCACGTGTTTAAAGAGTTCTTGAGGAAGAATTTGGAAGTCTATGTTGATGATCTTTGTGCTCATTCCAACATTAGATAGACCCATATACCTGAACTCAGACAAATCTTTGATAAATGCAGAGAATATCAAGTCTGCCTAAACCCAAAAAAGTGTGTTTTCATGGTCAGGCAAGGCAAAATTCTAGGACACATAGTGTCTAAGAACGGCATATCCACTGACGAAGAGAAAGTGAGAGCCATCGCAGAACTACCTAGGCCAAAGAACGTCAAGGAAGTATAGGCTTTCATGGGGCATTGTGGTTACTACTGCCGGTTCATTCACATGTATGCTGTCATTGCAAAGCCCATGTACGGACTTCTGACTAACTTTGAGTGGACTGATGAATGTGAGAATTCCTTCAAGGAGCTTAAACGAAGATTATGTTCAGCACCAATCTTGACCACACCAAATTGGAACAAGCCATTCCATGTTCATGTGGATGGCTCCAATTATGCTATTGGATGTGTACTTGCACAACCTACGAGTGAAGGTAATATGGATCTTCCTATTGCCTATGCCAGTAGACAGTTGAATGCTGCTGAACGGAACTATACAACCACCGAACGAGAAGGATTAGGCATGGTGTACGCGGTTAAAAAGTTTAGACACTATTTACTTGAAATAAGTTCAAATTTTTTACTGATCACCAAGCTCTACTGTACCTGGTAAACAAGCCATGTAATACAGGTAGATTAGTAAGATGGTTTCTCTTACTATTGGAATATGACTTTGAAGTAGTAGTGAGGAAAGGCAGGACTCATTTGAGAGCAGACCATCTCTCTAGGCTCACATCTGGAGAGGCCCCACAAGGAGTGTCAAATGACTTACCTGATGCTTACTTGTTTAATTTGGAAGTTGTACCTCAATGGGCTAAGCCATTAGTGCCATTATTGACATATGGGCCTAAGCACCCAATAATAAACACACAAGATAGGGAGATAGTAAAAGCCCAGAAGTATCATATCATGGCAAGAAGTGTGTACAAACATATAGATCACGGGGTATTAGCTTGTTGTGTGGAAGAGGACGAGTACGCGAAGTGGTTGCAATTAGCACATGTAGGTGCATTAGAGCAACACTACTCAAAACCACAAACCCTACAAACATTGAGGAGACTTGGAGTATACTGGCCAACTATGGAAGCAGATGTTCATAGGATGTGCAAGGAATGCCCAATTTGCCGCACTAAGCCACCAGTGGAACATGCCACCCTTTATCGCATGTCTCTAGTGCCAGATTGGAGCGAGCCATTAGTGGCCTTTCTGAGGATGAAAAAATTCCCTCAAGAAATGACTCTGGTTAGACAAAGGAGCTTAGAACAAGAGGCGCTAGACTATGCTCTCATTGGAGATAATCTATACAAACGAGGAAAAGATGGGTATCTTAGATTGTGTGTCCACGAGAGCAAATATCTGAAGATATTAGAGACTGCTCACCAAGGTGTAGCAGGAGGACACTTTGGTCCAGATCGGGTGTTCAAAGCAATTTTGTTTGCACGTCTTTGGTGGCCAACTCTTCACATGGACGCACATACCTATATGAAGAGGTGTGAGGTTTGTCAACGAACTCAGTATCCCATACGCAAGGATGAGATGCCATTGAAACCTATGATGGGTGGACGTGCATTCTCTAAGTGGGGAATAGACTTTGTTGGTCCTATTAATCCCCCAGCTAAGGGTTCACATGCTGAGTACATCATTGTGGCCACGGACTATCTAACCAAGTGGGTAGAAGTGAAAGCCACTACGAAGAATGATGCTCAAACAACAACAAAGTTCTTATTTGAAAATGTATTCACTAGATACGAATTGCCAATAGAATTAGTAAGTGACAGAGGCACACACTTCTTGAATGAAGTCATAGAAAACCTTCTCCAAGAATTCTTGGTAGTACATAAGAAGTCTACCCCTTATCACCCACAAGCTAATGGCTAGGCCGAGAGCACAAATAAGATCTTATGCAATGTGCTGACTAAATTGGTGAATAACAAACGCTCTGATTGGGACAAACAGCTAGACCACGTTGTTTGGGCATATCGAGTTGCCTATAAATCGGTAGTCCAAGCCATGCCCTTTCAGATGGTATTTGGCCAGAATGCAGTGCTACCATTGGATTTTTTGATACCTACCTTGAAAGTAGCACAAGAGCATGACTGGACCGGCCATGAACTATCCTCTAGAATCTTTGATCTTGAACGTTTAGGTGAGACACGATTGAGAGCTGCAACAGGAATCTATGCAGGCAAGAAGAGGCAAAAGGCGTATTTTGATACACATGTGAAGGATAAAGGCTTGAAGGCAGGAGACCTAGTCCTAGTCTACACATTGAAGCAACATGCACGAAAATTGGAGAAAAGAGGCTATGGACCTATGATAATCAATAGGATCTCCACAAGTGGAGCAGTACAACTAGCCACTCTAGAAGGTGACATACTACCAAGTTACATAAGCGGATGCAGAGTCAAGCTATATCAAGAACCACTAACCGAAGAAATGCTTAATCGACTTTCTATTGCAAAAAAACGTAAGGAAGAGGAAAAGCGAATTCGAGAAGAAGCACAGGCCGAAGCTTTAGAACGCATTCGATGAGTGAAACTACGAAGACAAGGTAGAGACCAGGCCATGACTGACAATCTTGAAGCTCATGGTTATCACATTGCCATGTGTGAGGCTTCAGGTAAGCGGACCCATACGATAGTTGATCGGCAACCTTTTGTGACCCTAGAAATAGGACAAGGAGACAGTACAACGAGCGTGAGAGCTTTAATTGATTCAAGAGCCGCCACTAGTGCAATTCGGCTTTCTTACTTCCAACAATTGCAATTGGAGGTAAAACCCCTAGAAGCATATCTAGTAGGATTAGGAGGTGTCGAAACCCCTTGCATGGGAGAGGTGGAGCTTCCCCTCTACATTCAGGAGGTACTAATGCCAGCAAAAGTGCTAGTATGTGAAGACGAGGATCTTATCGAGCCTCTTGTCTTGGGCCAAGACTGGATCTATGATCATGCAGTCAACCTCAACCTAAGAAGTGGACTTCTTCAGGCTTGGGCAGGCCAAAGCCACCTTATGATTGAATTAGAAAACCAGCACTCAAACCAGTAGAAAAGGCACCAACCCTTAGTCCCTCCAGGAACCCACATGAACATAATAATGTTGTACTTGTCCAAAGTTCTATGGTGCAAAGGATTGTCAATCTTACCGAAGGTACAGAAGTCAATGAGGAGTTCCCAGCTGTTCCAAAGAAGGTTCCAAACATGCAGACCGAACATCACACGACACGAAGGAGGCTGATGACCAAGAAGCAGGAGCACCAACCAGTGCAACATGGAGTACCTCGTGGCGCAAAGAATATCTGGATGCGCAAGGATGGAAAACCCACAGCTCTAGTAATAGGTTCTCAAGGAGGCACAAAACAAGCCACACCATCAAGGTCAAAAGTGAAGGAGTACCCTAGGCAACCTCCTAGGCATACCACGTCTATTTGGGTCCCTAAGCGGTCAATGAAGGCTAGCCCCAATGCTAGACAGATATGGGTGCCCAAGGCCTGTTTACGAGCCCAAATAGCTCCAACTCTATTCACTAGCACAATTCAACACTCCCAAGTCCTCTCTACAAACAACTCAGGAACTCTACCTAAATCCCACACTAACCCACACTCAGTCAAACCGAGTAATATCTAGAAATGGGTACCCAAAAGGTCCCAAATCCATCACAATCTAGTTCATAAATCTTTACCTGTCATTAGCTCTAAGAGCTACAAATCCTCTATCAAAGTTTGGAGACTTAAACCCTGTATGAAACCCCCAGTCCCAATTTTGTAAATCCATCCGCTCTGATGTAGGTGCATTCTGAGTACTTTGCATGTCCACAGTATGCATTTAGGAGTACAATAACCACTAACCACCACTTACATCTATCACGAACACTTCACCCTAACCACTAACCTTCTGGATTGTCATGTTAGTATTGTGAAGGGAACACCATTACATCCTGTTTCCTATGCAACACTAATGTGCCTTTCTTCTTCTAGCAGATAAGCACCCGATTCCCATGGCAGTAGCAGTAGGCACGAGCTCTCAGGCACGCACTAGCACTCAAAGCAATTGGGATACCATGACTGTGGAGGCCCCACTGACAACAAGGCCTGAAGATCTTTTGAATGTGAGAAGAATTCCCATTCCGGATCCACCAAGTGGCCTGACAGAAAGAGTAAAGGGGCATTCTCATTGGTTCAATGAGATGTCAGGAGATTTGGGAGACATATCTGGGAATCCAAGTTGGAATGTGGAGGAGTGTGGTGGACCTTTCAGTTCTTCTCACGAGAATTTGAAGCATTGCGAAATGTTGCCCCTCTTCAAGATATTTGGCAAAAAGCGGGATTGCAAGATTATTTCAGTGCAGCCTTGCCTAGACCTGATTTTCTTTGGTGCTACTACTTGATTGCAACTCTCAAGGCGACAGGAGACAAAGATCATTCAGGCACATTCCTGGTGCCCTCTCTATCAAACCAGGAAGAAATGAAGAAGTTTGAGTTGAATATCACTTTAATCAGGGAGACCCTTCAGATGTATGGCACCCATGTACCCTCCGATCGAGATCCTTTGATACCAGAGTCGATGAAGAACAACAAAATCAAGAAGTTGAAAGAAATGTGTGCCCTCATCCCCAACATCGCCATACCACTGTGGATGTGCCTTCAACACTTTGCATTTCCAGCGCAAGACCGGTTCACCCAGCCTCATAAGAAGATCTCGTATGGGTTATACCTAGTAGAGACCGGGAGCTTACCTATGAAAATGCCAGTATGGATCCTTGATCAGTTATATGAAGCAGGAAAGCGAGGAGTGAGGAGGCCTACTTTGAATGGCTGCTCCGCCATTACAAGAATCATCTACAGATGCCTGGCTTATGATGTGCCAATCGCACGAGCCCTCAAGTACTCACAATTGGAATTCTTCTAGGGGCAGAAATCAGGGGTTCAACCCATTAAAAGAATGCGTGGATCACTTTCACAGGTTCTGATTCCTCGCGAAATTGCCACAGAGACCTCTTGTAGAGAAGAAGATCAAGTAGCCCCTTTCACAATCCATCTCCAAGGACTACAATCAGGAGACTTGGTACAACCCACTCCATCAGCCCCCCCACTACCCACAGATGCTGAGTTTGCATCCATGGCTACATTGGCAGCAGATCCATCCTTTGACTTTGAAAGCTTCTTACAAACAACACACTTGTCTGAGAGTGAATTATTTTCTGACAATGACGGTCCCGGATCATCATCCCAAAGAGAACGGCCACAGAGTGAGGCAAGAAGGGTACATTGGGAAGATGAGGCACAACACACTCAGGCGGGAGGCACACACGAACAAGAGGAGATGCAGAGGAATGAATCAGAGGAGAGTGAGGAGGAAACCCCTGCTTACACTGCATAACTTAAAAGGCTCTACAAAACAATCAAGCAGGTACAAAAAAGACATAAGCTAGCAGAAGAGGCAAATAGAGCACTAGTGAACCAGATGTTGCAAGCGGAGAACGTGGATCCCCACTTTGTAGAATCATTGAACCTTTTGACGGAGACATATGGGATTATAGAAGCTATGCGGATCATGTTACATCGCAACCCTCCTCAATACGATCAATGAAGGATCGATACACGACCACGAAGGGGGAAGATGATTCAAATGGAAGTCTCTACAGCCCTCCCTACCACCACCCAAGAAGATGTTCACATGGCCAGCCCAACTAACATTGATGAACCAGAGGTAAATACACAGATACTATCTCCACCATCACCTCCCATCCCGCCCTCCGAAACCCTCACTACCAGTATTCCCGAACAACCAATAATAGCCATTAGTGAAACTATACCACACACCACCATTTCTCCATCCTACCCTTTACCTCCATCCACTAGTTCCAGCCAACTTCTTGAACCCCATATAGGCCACCCCGCCACCAACCAAACTATAATAGGTCACCCTTTATATTTCCCAGCCCTCGGACAGCCACTTGCCACTACCCAAATCTTAACACACTCATTCCCGTCTACCGATATTATCCCTCTTTCCCAACCCCGCACCACTGAGGCCCTCTGGACCTTCTCAGAACCAACATCCATCACCAAACCTCCATCTTAACAAGCCTTGTAAATATACTTCAACAAATAGAGAATTATAATAAAAAGTCCCTTTCCCAACCCACCTCCCCCACATTCACTGCCACCACTAACACACCACCTACCATTCCCGTATTCACGATTCACACTTCACACACCATCACGTCCGATCCTATGGACATTTCACCTTCCCCAGTTGCACTCACCACCACATTTGTCTCAACATCACCACTTGTAACTTCACGCACATCACCACACACACCCACTGTCAGCACAACATCCACTTTTCCCTTTCCCATTTCCCGACCCCCTCCATCTTTCACCTCCACCTCTGCATTCACCTCATTCAGTCATGCATTGGACACCATGTTCGAAGCCGCTGTCGAGCTTAAGGAAGAACACAGATTATTGGAAGAAATCAATAAGGAGCTGTGTACTCTGTCCTCCCACCTCCAGGCACGGGTCAATGCCTTGGAGTTAAGTAATACTACATTACAACACGAAGTGACCGCCCTCCAACAATTGAATGCAGAGCTAGAAGCCAAGTATATGGAGACGGGTAAGGCTATGGAGGAACAACTGGGAGATCAGCTAGCCCGTAACGCAAGGCTACAAAGAAACATGGCTCTACTCCGACGCCACCTAGCAGCTGCACAAGAAGAAAATAGGAGATTACAGCAACAAAATCAAGACAACCTCGAAGCCGCCATAGAAAGTACTCCAGGGGCACCCATTGACCCTGCTAGCTTCCGGGCCGTCCCTTCAGAAAGCATACAACAAATCAACACAATTCAAACCAGAGGATATTCCAGAGGCAGCCAAGAAAGGGGCCATATTCCAACCCATATGGAGGCAAAAGTTACTCGAAACCTATCCGGAAATGCTTAGAACATGGGACCACGCTCCCATGCATTTGAAGTATAACCCTTGCTTTGGACCAGTACAAAGGAGACGATCATGGAAAGCATTTGCTATAAAGGTTCAGAACAACGCAAATTGCAAACAATGGCTGAATTACCCCTCGATCGCACCACCAGCAGGCACACCTACAGTAGCATATATGATAGCTACCATCAGACATTGGATGCCATGCCTCCACCCCATGCCAGATGTCGCAACATAGATGATGCTCAAAATTTTGGACATGATGCAAGTGGTGCTACAGACTTTTCGAAATGTACGTAATATCCAGCCGCCAATTCCGGGCTTTATCAACGGTAACTATGACCTACTTTATGATATGAACACAACCCCGAGCATACGAGTCGCTTATGCATGGCATGCAAGAATCAGGTATCTCCCTGCTTGCTACAAGCAAACTTTTGATGACATGTTCACCACGGGGTTCTGGGAAGCACACTCAGAAGTGTTCGCGCCACGCCCAACCCACCTACTACAACTATTCGCATGTGAACAAACAATGCACTCAGAGCTCTACACCACGCCACAACCTGACATGCCTGGAGCAGTAAATTGGGATGCCCTGCAAAGAGATTTGGTCCGGGGACTACGGATTAAAGAACAAGAATTGGCAACAGACGTATTACAATAGTACATTGATCAAACCGTGGAGCAGAGGTCTATCAGAGACGACAGACGCTAGGGGGGGGAGAGTGTTGGCATCATATGGAGAGAAGCAAGTAGGGCATACATGCAGATCTAGCACTAAGGCAACCCATTAAAATTTTCCAAACCTTACATCATTTTAAAAGTGATTCTCATCACTAAAAACCCTTGTAAATATCGTTTCACCTTTTTGTAGCTCCATTTTGTACAAGTCGAGGAGTCCCCGAGCTTGAGGAGCCTTAGAAGTAGTTGCCTGCCAATTTTCATATTTTTTAGATCTCGTTTGATCCCTCGAATAAGCCCTAGAACCTAATTTTTAACTAGGCCGGACACTACGTCTGGACAGGGCCAAAGCTAGTAAAAAACTATAAATAGAGCTAGAGAGCTCATTTTTGAGGTAGCTTCTTGTAGTTTTGAGCTTGTATGAGAACTTGGTTATAATAGAAGTGATTCCATTGTCTTACTCTCTTTGTTCTTATCGTGTGTGCGCGCGTGTGTGTGTGCGCATGTTTGTGTGCTTCTCACTCACACATTTGTGCCTTCACTTGCTCGAGGTCTTCATACCATCCTCATGTCTTCCCGGATTGACATTAAAGGAGGTGCTACTCATCACTGAGCTACACATATACATATACATATACATACACATATACATATACATATACATATACATATACATACACATATACATATACATATACATATACATATACATATACATATACATATACATATACATATACATATACATATACATATACATATACATGTTGGAGAAACAATTACTAATTGGACATATATTTGAAGGTAAAAGCTTTAGAAGAAAACCACATGTCTATGTGAAGGGACAAATTCACAAGTGTATTACATTTGAAAAGTTAGTTCACTTTAGTTCTAGAAGTTTTTTAAAAATCACAAGAATAAGAAAATCTATCTAAGTTAGTTTGTATCAACTAACACGATGAGGAAGATAATGAGAAAGTGAGTTAGTACTCATTTTGTATGACTGAGAATAGTTGGGCTTCTCTGCATGAGACAGCACCTATGCATTTGTGAGGTTTCATAGTTATGAAAAGAGTTTATTAAACTTCTGTGTATAAGTCTTCTTCTTCCATCTTCAGTGTTTGTCTGCTGTGTGATGAGTTCAGAAGTTTAAGTTTTCCAAGCAACTCGATGCCTGGCATCGAGTTTGTGCTGATAAAGTCATTGTTTTATTCTCTAAGTGTTATCTCCTGCTAAATCTTCTTGAAAAGATGATGTTTGTGAAGCAACTCGATGCCTGGCATCGAGTTTCAGCATAAAGTCGATGCCTGGCATCGACTTCCCACATAAAAGTGGTCTTGTTCATGTCTGTGTTCAATTGGTCAGCTCAGGCACTAAAAAAGTGGTTAAAAAAGTTGAAAGTCGATGTTCGTCATCGACTTTTGTTGCAAGTCGATGCTTGGCATCGACTTTTGGTTGCAAGTCGATGCTAGGCATCGAGTTTTTGTTTTTGGACAGTCAGACTTACTAAAGCAGGCAAAAATTCCACTTTTGGAAGTCATACAGGGTCATTTTGTGAAGGCTATTTCTTGAGTTCTAGAGATATGTTTCTTGCATATGATAGCTTATTGGAAAGCTCTACGCTTCTTTTTTCATCCACTAAAAGATCTAGAGAAATATTATTTGAGCTAAGAGAAATTAGCAGAATACTGAAGGTATGTCATTTTAGTGACTGGAAAGTTTTGAGGAAGTAAAGTTCTTGGTTTTGGCTATCATTTCTCAAAGTTTGGAGTGGAACTGAGTTAATAGTGACCATAGAGGTGTTCTAATGTCACATTAATTCATTTCTTGTGATGTTTTACACATCAAAAAGTGGTATCAGAGCAGAAAGATTCTAAAGAGTAGAAGGCGGCAAAGGTACGAGAAGTTTTGAAAAGTTTTTCATTAAAGTTTGAAAGGTGAAGCATTGGAAGTCTCAAGGCATCAAAAGGTTGCTTCAAAAAGTATATTCATACATAAAGAACTCCAAAAGGTATTATTCTTTATCCATTAAGCTCAAAGGTTGCAACAGAAGGAAAGGAGTATGGCAGATCATATCCATTGACAAACTAGACAAAGATAATTACCCCGCATGGGTAATGAGAATGGAAGCCTTACTTATGAGTAAGGATCTCATGGAATATGTAACACGTGAAGAAGAGAAGCCAGTATTTGAAGATGAAAGCCAACCAAAGAAAGAAGAACTTGATGCTTTAAAGCATTGGTAGAAGAAGGATGCAAGTGCAAAAGCCTATATCTACAATACAATCTCTGATCATTTGCTACCACACATCAGAGCATTGGAATCATCTGAAGATATGTGGAATGCATTGGAGTATCATTTCCAAGCACTACTAAAGCAAGAAAAGCAAGTATATGGTCAGAGTTTACAACATTCAAGAAGAAGCCAAGTCAAAGTATTAGTGATTATGTCACTAAGATGAAGGATCTAGCAGATAGTCTTGGATCCATAGATGAAGATATTGAGGATCACAAGTTGATTGCTCAATTACTTACAGGTTTGAGAGGAGATGAAAGGTGGAAACCTTTTGTCTTATCAATAGAACTTTCATTAAATCATTATGTTCTAGATTTGAACCAGTTGCTTGGTTTGATGCTCACATTTGAGCAAGACTTGAAGGGAGATGGAGATAAAGGACAAAGTTATGCAATGTACATGAAGAACAAGAAGAAAGGAGATAAAGGTAAAGCAAAGGATGAAGAAGAGTCAACTTCTCAAGTTTATTATGCAAGAGGTAAAGGCACTGGCAGAGGAAGACAAAGAGGTTTTGGAAGAGGAAGAGGTAATCAAAATAACAACAAGAAGGCTTGCTGGATCTGTGGATTGAGTAATTATTTGGCTCATGACTGTTGGAACAATCAACAAGGATCAAACCAAAATCAAAACAATAATAGTAGAGGTAGAGGTGGAAGATATCAAATTAATTTTCAGAGAGGTAGACAAAATCCAAGAGGAGGCTATGGTAGAGGTGGAGGAAGAAGTTGGGGACATAATCAATCCAACAACACCACCTACTACAATTATGCAAATGATACACAAAATGAAGGTCATACATCATTGATGATGAATTCAATCAGCACATCAGATAAAGAAGATTTAAAGGTATTTTACATTGACTCTTGATGTTCTAATCATTTGTCAGGAAACAAAGAATTGATGTCAGAATTGGAAAAAGGCATTTCTAGTCATAGAGTTCAAACAGGTGATAGATTGTCTCTAGTAAGAAAGAAGGTAGACTCTTTACTTTAAGAGTACAAGGGAACATTGGTCAAGCTTTGCTCACACATGGGGAAGGAGTGATTACAGAACTTGATCTCTAGCATAAGAGATTAGGTCATTTCAATGAAAGAGGAATTAAAGCTATGGTTGGTAATCAGTCTGTACTAGGATTACCAAATGTGCATAATCAACATATGGTTTATAAATGTGAAGCATGTCAGATGGGAAAAGCACACAGGTTACAATTTGAGAAGAAAGGATTCAAACATGATGGAGTACTTGAGCTCATTCATACAGATGTATGGGGACCAACAAAAGAAGGATCTATCAGTGGCTCAAGGTACTATGTTTTTTTCATTGATGATGCTACAAGATGGATAACTTTATATGTTTTGAAGGAAAGATCAGAAGTGTTCGGAGCTTTCAAGCATTTTCATGCATAGGCAGAGAGACTCACATGTCAAAAGCTTAAGAGACTGAGGTCTGATGGAGGGGGAGAATACTTCTCCCAAGAGTTCAATGATTATCTTTGGAATGCAGGTATTAAGAGAGAAATAACTTGCAGGTATACACCACAAAAAAATGGTGTAGCAGAAAGGAGAAACAGGACTTTGGTTGAGTTTGCTAGAGCTATGCTGAAGGAGAAGAACTGTCCAAATTATCTTTGGGCTAAGGCTATAAATACAACTACATATCTTGTGAATAGATTACCATGTGCACTCTTAATGGAATGACTCCATATGAAGCTTGGTGGGGTAAGAAACCAACACTAGATCATTGTAGAGTGTTTGGATCAATTGCATATGCTTATGTGCCATCACAACTTAGACATAAACTTGAACCAAAGGCAGAAAAATATGTGTTCATTGGTTATGATGAAAAGCAGATGCGTTATAGGTTGTGGAATCCTCTAACCAAACAATTTCTTGTTTCTAGAGATGTTACATTTGATGAACAGAAAAGTTGGTATGCAGATCAAAGTCATAGAGCTGAAGAATTTGAAGAAGAGGTAAGAAGATGTGCGAAAGGAAAATCAATTGTGCAGGTGAATAGAGATGAAGACTATATGCAAGCAAGTACATCCAAAAGCGGATTAACAAGAAGGAATGAAGAAGCTCCTATATTTGATGAAGAGGTGTATCCAAACACATATGAAGAATGTGAATCAAGGAGGTCAAACAAGACTAGAAGGCAACCAGAAAGGTATTCTTATGATACTTCTTACATAACTCAGAAGAACTATGCATATATGGTCAAAGATGATGAAGAACCTCAAAACTATGATGAAGCAAAAGGTAAGAAACAATGGGAAGAAGCAATGAAGGAAGAATTCAATGCACTTGAGGAGAACAAGACATGGGAACTTGTTCCTCAACCAAATGGTAAGAAAGAAATTGGAAATAAATGGGTTTATAAAGTGAAGAAGCTTGCAGATGGAAGTATAGCCAGATACAATGCTAGATTGGTGGTGAAAGGCTATGCCCAAATCTATGGCATAGATTATGATGAGACATTCAGTCCTGTAGCTAAGATGTCAACTATAAGGACAATCATTGCTATTACAGCTTCAAAAGGATGGACCCTAAGTCAATTGGATATAAAGAATGCATTCTTGAATGGATACATGTCAGATGAGGTATACATGGAACAACCTCAAGGGTTTATAGATTCTAGGTATCCAAATTTTGTTTGCAGGTTGAGAAGAGCATTGTATGGATTGAAGCAAGCTCCAAGAGCATGGAACTATAGACTGGTGAAGTATCTGAATGAACTTGGATATCAAAGTTCAAAAGCAGATCCAAGTCTACTCATCAAAAGAGCAAAGGAAGATACAATCTACATTTGTATTTATATAGATGACATTATAATCACAGGTACTTCAGATGAAGGAATCAAGGAGGTAAAGAGATTACTTGAGAAAGAGTTCAAGATCAGTGACCTAGGAAAGTTATCATACTTTCTTGGAATGGAAGTCACTTATATAGATCATGGCATATATGTATCACAAGAAAGGTATCCTCTGAATCTATTGAAGAAGTTTGATATGGAAAATTACAGAGAAGCTTCAACTCCACTTGAAGTTAATCACAAGCTCAGTAAATATGATGGTGCAAAATACAACGATATGAGGAAGTATCAATCTCTTGTGGGTAGTTTGATTTATGCTACACTAACAAGACTTGATCTTAGTTATGCAGTGGGAGTTTTGTCACAATTCATGCATTGTCCAAAGGACCCACATTGGATTGCAGGTCAAAGAGTTCTCAGATATATCAAAGGAACTATAAAGGAAGGATTATATTATCCTTTTACATCAGATTTGAAGTTGAGAGCCTATAGTGACTCAGACTCGGCAGGTAACGAGGATGAGAGAAGATCAACTCATGGCTACATGATATACATTGGTGATAAGCTTGTAAGTTGGTGTTCAAAGAAACAACATACAATAGCATTATCATCAACTGAAGCTAAGTACAAAGGACTTGAGCTCAGGAGGTCATATGGATGCAGACATTGTTCAAAAACTTGGGCATTGATCAAGGTATACCTACAATACATGGAGATAATATGAGTTCACTTTATCTTGCAGCAAATCCAGTATTTCATGCAAGAACAAAACATATAGAGATACATTATCATTTCCTGAGAGAAAAGGTAATGGAGAAAGAAATTGAAGTGGAGTACATTTCTACAAAAGATCAGATAGCAGACGTAATGACAAAGAGCTTGGATAGTGTGAAGACCAACAGATTCAAAAGCATGGCAGGAGTAAAAGAAAAGAAGATAATATGAAGAAACAGAGAATGTCAATTAGTGATTGAGGGGGAGCTGTTGGAGAAACAATCACTAATTGGACATATATTTGAAGGTCAAAGCTTTAGAAGAAAACCACATGTCTATGTGAAGGGACAAATTCACAAGTGTATTACATTTGAAAAGTTAGTTCACTTTAGTTCTAGAAGTTTTCTAAAATTCACAAGAATAAGAAAATCTATATAAGTTAGTTTGTATCAACTGACGCAATAAGGAAGACAATGAGAAAAAGAGTTAGTACTCATTTTTTATGACTGAGAATAGTTGGGCTTCTCTACGTGATAAATCACCTGTGCATTTGTGAGGTTTCATAGTTATGAAAAGAGTTTATTAAACTTCTGTGTATAAGTCTTCTTCTTCCATCTTCAATGTTTGTCTAATGTGTGATGAGTTCAAAAGTTCAAGTTTTCCAAGCAACTCGATGCCTGGCATCGAGTTTGTGCTGATAAAGTCATTGTTTTATTCTCTAAGTGTTATGTCGTGCTAAATCTTCTTGAAAAGATGATGTTTGTGAAGCAACTCCATGCTTTACATCGAGTTTCAGCATAAAGTCGATGCTGCATAAAAGTGGTCTTGTTCATGTCTGTGTTCAATTGATCACTTCACGCACTGAAAAAGTGGTTAAAAAAGCTAAACATCGATGCTTGGCATCGACTTTTGGTTGCAAGTCGATGCTAGGCATCGAATTTTCATTTTTGGACAGTCAGACTTACTAAAACAGGCAAAAATTCCACTTTCATTTTAGTGACTCGAAAGTTCTAAAGAAGTAAAGTTCTCGGTTTTGGCTATCATTTCTCAAAGTTTGGAGTGGCAATGAGTTAATGGTGACCATAGAGGTGTTCTAGTGTCACATTAATTCATTTCTTGTGGTGTTTTACACATCAACAATACATATACATATACATATACATATACATATACATATACATATGCATATACATACACATATACATATACATATACATATACATATACATATACATATACATATACATATACATATACATATACATATACATATACATAACATATACATATACATATACATATACATATACATATACATATACATATACATATACATATACATATACATATGCATATACATACACATATACATATACATATACATATACATATACATATACATATACATATACATATACATATACATATACATATACATATACATATACATCTACATATACATATACATCTACATCTACATCTACATATACATATACATATACATATACATATACATATACATATACATATACATATACATCTACATATACATCTACATATACATATACATCTACATCTACATCTACATATACATATACATATACATCTACATATACATATACATATACATATACATCTACATATACATATAAATATACATATACATATACACATACATATACATATACATATACATATACATATACATATACATATACATATACATATACATATACATATACATATACATATACATATACATATACATATACATATACATATACATATACATATACATATACATATACATATACATATACATATACATATTGTAGCTCAGTGATGAGTAGCACCTCCTTTAATGTCAATCCGGGAAGACGTGAGGATGGTATGAAGACCTCGAGCAAGTGGAGTCACAAGTGCGTGAGTGAGAAGCACACAAACATGCACACACATACACACACACGCGCACACACGGCAAGACAAAGACTGACAAGCAATGTAGTTCTTAGATTACTTTCAAAAAGCTCTTACAAGTTCATTCCAATTACAATCTAACCTCAAAAATGAGCTCTCTAGCTCTTTTTATAGTTTTTGACTAGGTTTTGGCCCTGTCCAGACCTAGTGTCCGGCCTAGTTAAAAATTAGGTTCCAGGGCCAATTTGAGGGCTTAAACGGAGTCTAAAAAATACGAAAATTGATATGTAGGTACTTCTAAGGCTCATCAAGCTCAAGGACTCCTTGGCTTGCACAAAATGGAGCTAAAAAAATATGAAATGGTATTTACAATGATTGTTAGTGATAAGAATCACTGTTATAAAGATGTTGATTTGGAAAAATTTGAAGGGCCTATCTACCAGATTTGCGTCGACCGCTTTGTCTACTTACTCCTTCACCTTGCTCTGACTCTCTCCGCTGGCTTCCTTGTCTAGTCAGTCCTTGGGTGCCCATACTACTCTCAACACCCCCCCCTCTCTCGTGTCTGTCGTCCCTGACAGACCCTTGTTGTTGGGAGTGTTGGATGTAATATTCCACAGCCTGAGTGGCAAGCTGATGTTCTTGTAGGCGTAGTCCTCTGGCCAAGTGTGTCATCATACGATCCCAATCAATTGGTCCTGGAATGTTCGGATGTGGCAGACGTAACTGATCTGCATGGATCGCTTGTTCTACTGCGAATAGATGTAGCAAATGTGTGGGTCTGGGAATGAAAATTTCTGAATGATATTCCCAGAATCCCGTAGAGAACATTTCCTCAAATGTCTGCTTGAAGCATGCGGGTAAGTACTTTATTCGTGCATGCCAAGCAAAGATTATAGTGACCGAGGGGGTCTGGCTCATGTCGTAGACTAAATCCTTGTTACCTTGAGAGAATCCAGGGGTAGAGATGTATGGAGCTTGTACATTCCAAAAGGTTTTGAAGACAATGGTCATGAGCTCGAATATCTTCATACACATTTTTGCTGTTATGTCGGGTACATTATTTAGACGTGTAGACCAGTGCCGAATTGTTGATATCATGTAGGCTACAGTTGGGGTCCCTCGAGGTGGAGCAAAATATGGATAGTTAACCCAAGCCGAGCATTCTTTATTGTTGCGTACCTTGATTGCAAATGCTTGCCAGGATTTGCGACGTACCACTGGGCAATAGCATGGATTATACTTGATATATAGTGGCATGGTTGCCCAGGTGCTCATCATCTCTGGGTAATCGGTTAGTAGACGTGCACGCCAATTAGGTTGGAAGATCGAGCGAGCATGTGCATCTGTCGGTAAATCCCCTAGCTCAAATTGAGTGGCGAATGTGGGCTCCTTCCCTATATGCCTTTTGACTTCTGCATCATAATCATGTAGTAAGACAAAATAAGGCATGTATTGCGACTCTGATGTTGTGATTAACCGTTGATGGGATAGGTTTTGAAAGTAGGAAGACCGAAGGATAGTTTCTTCTAGATTTGTGAGAGATTGCATTTGCACGGCCACACGATCATCATGTGTCTTACCCACTTTCTCGACCCTTTTGACCCAATCTGGAACTTGAATTTCTAAAGTGTCTTGTCCTTCCTCTGTAGTTCGACCACCGGGTGTCGGCATCGGCTCATATGGCTCTTCATAGCTGTCATCGACGGGGATTTCCACTACTGTTTCAGGTTCTCGTTCTTCAATGGGCGAGGGTGGCCTTTCATATGGTAAGAGGCGTGCTTGGAGTTCTGCCACCTGTTTCCGAAGGGTCTCTACTTCTTCTGTAGAGTGTTGCAAGGTTACCGGCTCCTGTTGAGCTGTGGGGGCACTGGCTATCTGTTTCTTTAGGTCTGCACATTCAGTCTCTAACTTTTCATATGACTCCAAGAAATTTGCATGCTCCTCAAGTAAGATGCGAATGTCTTCCGATGGGACTGCTCTATATCTGGTAGGGCTAATGGTTGCTCCTACAGTTCCTTCCATAGCCGCTTCAAAGTTGTCTTGGTTTTGTTGTTGAAGTCTCTTGTTCTCTTCTAGTGCTGCTGCCATATGCTTCCTTAATAGCCCAATGTTGCGTCTGAGTGTAGCATTAGATATCATTTGCACTTGGAGCACTGTTTCTAGTTCCTTGACTGCTTGATCATCTACTGTTGATGTCTTTGATTCCAATTCGGAGTGAGCCTGCTGTAAGGTGGTATGCTCGGTTAGGAGCGTTTGGTAATCAGCTTCAAGAGTGGTGACTCTAGCTTGCAGACGTTGAGATTCTGCCTGGAGGGAAGCAGTGCGTTCTTCCAATTGATGGTATTCTTGTTGTAGTTGATGTGTACACTGAAGTAATGTGTTGAACGTGCTATTTACATTATGAGATGCAAGGGGAAAAGTTTGAATTGCAGGGGAGGTGGGATTGGGTAGGGGGGTAGTGAATGCTGTGTGTGCCAATGATGTGAGTGGTGAGGTGGGGGGTAAGGGAGGGGAAGATGGTGGAATCGTGGGGAGAGGTGCTGTGGTTGGTGAAATGTCCATTGGGTTAGACAAGGTGGTGTGTACAGGGGCTACCATGTAGGTGGGTATGGTAGGTGAAGTGAGTGTGGTGTTCGTGTAAATTGATGTCGTTGCGAACATCGGAGAAATGTGCCTTTGAAACATTGGAGAGCGGATGAACTGCTCCACAAAGGGCGGGTATTGGGGTGGTGCGGTCAGGTTGAAAGAGGTGTAGGGGCCAGATGGGAAGTGAGGGTCATGGAATGGAGGTACCCGTATTGGGGGATAGGATGGGAAACACAGGGTGCCTTCGGTGGGTGCCGGGTTTCCAACCACACTTGGAATTATGGGATGGCCAGTTATGGGTTCGGAGGATAGAAGGGTTGAAGTGTACAAGGGATTGGTGACGAATGAGAAGAGGGTTTCTTGTGAGGTGGGTTCTCGAAATGAGAATGATGTGAATGAGGATGGGTTATAAGTGGAGGTAGAGGTGATGACTGCCGTTTCTTCCATGGTGGGAGGTGGTGGTGGGGGTGGAGAAGGTGGTGATGGAGGATGCTGGGGTGAGATGGGTGATGTCTGAACGAAGGTTTCAGCAGAGAGGTCAGTGGTGGTTGTGGGGGTAGCTATGGTTTCAATGGGTACTTCTTGTTCTGTGACGGGTATCTTGATAGTCTTACCTGCGCGTGGTAATGTGTCAACTCTGCGTTTGTCATACCTCACGGACTGGCGAACTGCAGTGTGGACAGCCTCCCGAACTCCTAAAGATTCTGACACTAATTTGAGAGTGTCAATGAAATGTTGATCCACCCCATCATCTGATAGCATTTCTTGCATCAAAGCTTGACCTGACACAAGAGAGAGTTGATGCCTTTCTTGTACTGCTTTGATTGTGTCGTATAACCTTTGTAGTTGAGTTGTATATGCTGGTGCACCTACAAGTTCTGGCACTTCTTGTTGCTCATCTTGATGCTCTTGATCATAATCCTCCTCATCTTCCTCCTGTTCTTCATCTTCATCATTCTCTTCATCCACTTCAATTGTGGTGACAGGTGCTTGTGAGGTTGTTGCCTGTGTTTGCACATTCTCCACTTGTTGTGCCTCTTCTGCCTCCAGCTCTACATCTTGTAATAATTGTTCGAAATCTTCATTCGTGATTTCTTCCAAAGGTGCACCACTAGGAAATTCAAGATCGGTTGGGATGGGAGGGAATATCAAGGTAGAACCATCGGTGCTGCGTCTTGGAAGTCGGAGTGTGAATGGTCGGACTCTTCGGGGTGGAGGGGTGACGTCTGGTGTTAGGGTGGCTCCACGTGGTTGAGCACATGGGACTTGGACAGTGCCTCTCATCTTCTTAGAAGGGGGTCCAGTGGATGTCCTGCCTCTAAACTGCTCTACACGATTCCACATTAGGGCCCGTTGAATAGGGATGTCATAAGCCAAACACCTATAAATGATTCTCGTCAGAGCACAGCAACCATATAAGACTTGTTTCCGTGGCCATCGTTTGTGAGCTAGGTGTATCTGATCAATTATCCAGTTGGGTAAGTTGATGGTGAGGCTCTGTGTCTCTGCCAGATACAAACTAAACCAAATCTTTTTGGGCGGCATGGTGAATCTATCTTGTGTAGGAAAAGCAAAGTGTTGCATGCACATGCGAAGGTGTATTGCAATATTAGGCGTCATGGACACCATGTCCTTGAGTTTGGTGAGACTTCGATTCTTCATGTAATCCGGTACTAGGGTTTCCTTCTCTGTAGGAATATGCATTCCGCGCATATCTAGAGCCTCTCTCACCAAGTTGTTTGATAGCCTGAATCTCTTGAGCTCATTCCCCTTTGTCAAAGATGGAATCACAAATGAGCTTGCACCTTTTGGGTTCTGGTTTGGAGTCAAGGTGTTGATGAGATAGTAGCATCGCATGAAGTCAGGCTTTGGGAGCCGTGCGCTGAAATATGCATCCAATCCTGCCTTTGCCCATATCGAACGTAGAGCTTCTGCATTTTGTAATTTCTCGAATTCTCTTGTAAAGAAATGGTATCTTCCTTGCTTCCCATTGAAGTCCAACTGTGATTCCCATAAGTACGTTCCCTCACCCAAGGGTCCTGCCACTTCAGTAAACCAGTGGGAAGTCTTTCCTACGGGCATGGTGTGGGCACGCGGAGGGTCCGCAATAGGTATGATTTTGATTGCCCGCAATTCTTCTGGTCTTTCATTTGTCTCAGGCAAAACGGATAAACTGTCTAAGTCCACCACTTGCGGGCTTGTTTCTATGTGAGAGCTAGTTCCTGCTGCCTTAGCCATGTTGAAAACTTTGAAGCTGGTTCTGTGAGAATATATGAATAAATGTTAACATTACAATGGACACAAAAATGACACGGTGTCCCCTGTTACAACATTAACCTAAAGTTCGGGAGAGGTTAGGGGTTAATAAGTGCTCGGTGCTAGTGTGTGTAGTTAGAAATTGAGTATACCTACGAGCTAAGCGGAATGATGTGATGTGAGAGTGAAGTAGTTAGTAGGTGGACATGGATTTACAATTGGGGTCCGGGGGTTTGTTACAAGTTTTAGGTTGCCAAATGCAACGGATAGGTTTTGAGTTTGACTTTGTGGAGGCTCTGGAGAGTGTGAAAGGGGGCTATTTAGGGACCCATCTACGAGTGAGTCTGTGCGTGCTTCTAGGTGGCAGTGTGTTCGAGTGTATCAGACAAGAGTGGGTGGCGGCTGCTTGAGCGAGTGAACCCTGTCGTGTATGATGTGAATTGTGTGGGGTTATTTGAGCCCGCAAGCAAGCCTTAGGCACCCAAATTTGTCTTGATTGTGGGCTGGCCTTCATCGAATTCTTGGGCACCCAAATAGACTTCACGTTAGCAGAAGAACTTCTGAAAGACGTCTTATTAGTGTCGTGTTGTTGGTTACTAATAAGAGGCTTTGCCCGTGTGGTTGGCTTGAGTGCAACCGGGTGTTCGCCTTTCCGCACCCACACTTGTTTCAATAGCTGAGACGTTTTGCTGCACAGGTACTTTTGATCTCCGACATAGGTAGTACTCTGCTTCTTCTGCTTTTGATCCACCTTTGGTTGCTGCCTCCCTCTGGCCTTTGGAAAAGAAGGGAATTCCGTTGCATCCCTGACTCCTTTTTTGCAACCATCATTCCTCTGCAACACATAGTTTTGGACAAGAACAGCATGGTCATCTTCATGTGTACCCCTGGAAGGACCAGGAGTGTGTGCCTTTCCTAGTTCCTTGAGTGCTCCATTATCTAACTCTACTGTAATTTGACTACGATTGACCCATACCTGAAGAAGTCCACTTCTTAGGTTCAAGTTGACTGCTTGGTCATAGATCCAGTCTTGACCCAAGACAAGGGGTTCAGTGAGGTCCTCATCTTGACACACTAGTACTTTAACTGTCATTGCCTCATCATGAATATAGAGGGGAAGTTCCACCTCGCCCATGCAAGTGGTTTCCACGCCTCCCAATCCTATGAGATATGCTTCCACAGGATTGACAGCTAATTGCAACTCTTGACAGTAAGACAATTTAACAGCACTAGTGGCTGCACCTGAGTCAATCAAGGCTCTTACAGTCCTTGCACTCTTTCCTTGCCCTATATCTACGGTTATGAAAGGACGCCGATCAGTTATCCTATGTGAGCTAACACCTGAAACTTCACGCATAGCCACATGATATCCTTGATCTGCATATGCATCTGGCACAGGTTGCTCTCTACCTTGTCTTCTTAATTTCATTCTCCGTATGCGCTCTAGGGCTTCTGCTTGAGCTTCTTCTCGAATTCGTTTTTCCTCCTCTTTACGTTGCTTAGCAGTATTGAGTCGACTTAGCATTTCCTCCTTGAGGGGTTCCTGATACAACTTGACTCTGCATCCGCTAATATAGTTTGGGAGAACATCACCCTCTAAAGTGGCTAGTTCCACTCGTGGAGATCTTATTGATGATCATAGGTCCGTAGCCTCTCTTTTCTAGCTTCCTTGCGTGTTGTTTCAATGTGTAGACTAAAACTAGATCTCCTGCTTTCAAGCCCTTATCCTTCACATGGGCATCAAAGTATGCCTTCTGTCGTTTCTTAGCTGCATATATCCCTACAGCCGCCCTCAGTCTTGTTTCTCCTAATCGTTCAAGGTCAAATAGTCTAGAGGAGAGTTCATGACCTGTCCATTTATGCTCTTGTGCTACTTTCAGTGTTGGTATTAAGAAGTCTAATGATAGCACTGCATTTTGGCCAAACACCATCTGAAAGGGGGTGGCTTGGAGTACCGTTTTGTAGGCAACTCGGTATGCCCAAACAGCATGGTGTAGCTGTTTGTCCCAATCAGAGCGTTTATTGTTCACTAATTTTGTCAACACATTGCACAGAATCTTGTTGGTGCTCTCAGCCTGGCCATTTGCTTGAGGATGATAGGGGGCAGACTTCTTATGAACTACCAAGAATTCTTGGAGTAGATTTTCAATCACTTCATTCAAGAAGTGAGTGCCTCTATCACTGACTAGCTCTATAGGTAGCCCGTATCTAGTGAACACATTCTCAAATAAAAACTTAGCTGTTGTTTGAGCATCGTTCTTCGTTGTGGCTTTTACCTCTACCCACTTTGTTAGATAGTCTGTCGCAACAATGATATATTCTGCATGGGAACCCTTAGCTGGGGGATTAATAGGACCTACGAAGTCTATTCCCCACTTAGAGAATGCACGTCCACCCATCATAGGTTTCAGTGGCATCTCATCTTTACGTATAGGATACTGAGTTCTCTGACAGACATCACATCGTTTCACATAGGTATGTGCATCCATGTGAAGGGTCGGCCACCAGAAGCCTGCAAATAGTATTGCCTTGATCACCCGATCTGATCCAAAGTGTCCTCCTGCTACACCTTGGTGAGTAGTTTCCAAGATCTTGAGATACTCACTCTCATGGACACATAGTCTCAAGTAACCATCTTTACCACGTTTGTATAGATTATCGCCAATGAGAGAGTAATCCTGGGCTTCCTGTTCTAAACTCCTTTTCCTAGCCAGAGTCATGTCTGGAGGGAATGTTTTCGTCCTCAGGAAGGATACTAGTGGTTCACTCCAATCTGGCACTATGGACACTTGATAAAGAGTGGCATGTTCCACAGGTGGTTTAGTGCTACAGATTGGGCATTCTTTGCACAACCTTTGGACATCCGCTTCCATAGTTGGCCAGTGCACTCCGAGTCTCCTTAGTGTCTGTAGGGTTCGTTGTTTTGAGTAGTGTTGCTCTAATGCACCTACATGTGCTAACTGCAACCACTTCGCATACTCGTCCTCTTCTACACAACAAGCCAAGATTCCTTGATCTGTGTGCTTGTACATACTTCCTGCCATGATGTGATACTTTTGGGCTTTTACTACCTCTCTATCCTGCGTGTTTATTACTGGATGGTTAGGTCCGTATGTCAACACTGGTACCAATGGCTTAGCCCACTGCGGCACCACTTCCAAATTAAACAAGTAAGCATCAAGAAGGTCATCTGACACTCCTCGTGGGGCTTCTCCCGATGTGAGCCTAGAAAGGTGATCTGCTATCAAATGAGTCCTCCCTTTTCTCACCACTACCTCAAAGTCATATTCCATTAGTAATAGAAACCATCTTACTAATCTACCTGTATTGCATGGTTTGTTTACGAGGTATAGCAATGCCTGATGATCAGTAAAAAATTTAAACTTATTTGCAAGCAAATAGTGTCTAAATTTCTTAACTGCATATATCATGCCTAAGCCTTCTCTCTCAGTAGTGGTGTAATTTCGTTCAGCTGCATTCAATTGTCTACTAGCGTAGGCAATTGGAAGATCCATATTACCTTCACCAGTAGGTTGCGCGAGTACACACCCAATAGCAAAATTGGATGCATCCACATGAACATGGAATGGCTTGTTCCAATCTGGTGTGGTCAAGATTGGTGCTGAACATAATCTTCGTTTAAGCTCCTGGAAGGAATTCTCACATTCATCAGTCCATTCAAAGTTAGTCAGAAGTCCGTACATGGGCTTTGCAATGATAGCATACATGTGAATGAACCGGCGGTAGTAACCACAATGTCCCATGAAAGCTTGTACTTCCTTGACATTCCTTGGCCTAGGTAGCTCTGCTATGGCTCTCACTTTCTCTTCATCAGTGGATATGCCATTCTTTGACACGATGTGTCCTAGAATCTTGCCTTGCCTGACCATAAAGACGCACTTTTCTAGGTTCAGGCAGACTTGATATTCTCTACATTTGTCAAAGATTTGTCTGAGTTCAGGAATATGGGTTTGTCTAATGTTGGAATGAGCACAAAGATCATCAACATAGACTTCTAAATTCTTCCTCAGGAACTCCTTAAACACATGGCACATCTGCCTTTGGAAGGTAGCTGGTGCATTGGTAAGCCCAAATGGCATTACACGAAAGGCAAATATACCCCACTCTGTGGCAAAAGCTGTCTTATGCTGATCTTCTGGAGCTATGGCTACTTGATTGTAGCCCGAAAATCCATCGAGGAAGCTGTACACTTCCTTGCCTGCTACTCTTTCTAAGAGATGCTCTGTGATAGGAAGCGGATAGTTATCTCGAATTGTGGCTGCATTAACCTTCTTCAAGTTAATGCATACACGTAATTTACCATTCTTTTTGGGCACCACAACAATGGGGGATACCCATTCAGTGTGCTCAATTTCATAGATAAATCCAGCTTCAACCAGTCTATCTATCTCCTCTTTGATCTTGGCAGCGTAGTTATCATTGTATGTATATGGCTTTTGCTTAGAGGGTTTAGCATCTGAGGTCATGGGGATAGTGTGTGAGCATATGTCAGGGTCAACACCGTTCAAATCCTTGTAACTCCAAGCAAACACATCTCTGTATTCTCTTAGCAAGGCTATTAACACATGCTCTTCTTCTTCTGTTAGGTCATGGCCTATGTACGTGCATCTCTCCTCTCCTTCTTCTAGGGCCACTACTATTTTCTTGGTGGTTTCTTTGTTATCATAGGCCTCTCCTGATTGTGCCTCTCGTTTAGGCATTCTTATCATGACTCCTGTCGTCTATCTCATACTTCTTAAAATTTTCCGGGACTTCAAACAAAGATTCTTCCTCCTCTGGTGAGACTTCTCTCTTCTTTCGTTTCTTTCCTTCTTCCTTCAGGGTCACATGTGTGGCTAATCTTACATCATTTGTAAGCTCTCCATGCCTCTGGGGTTGAAATTCTACTTCATGGAAGTATTCTTCATCTGATGCAAATGGTGGGTCCATAATGATTGACTCTAGATCGGAGTCACTTGCATCCTCAAATGCATCAAGGCTAAGTTCGCATTCCTCTAGAACTGCCTCTCCCATGATTGGCTCTATGGAGAAGATTGAAATGTCATAGCCATCCTCATCACAGTGAGGTGTCCATTGTTCCTCATTGATGGCTACATCCATGGTTGCTAGAATTTCTGCCCAGCCGTGAGGTTTGAATTCTTCGTCTGGAAAAACTACAGGTGCATAGGCTGGGTTCTTGGATTGATCTATGGGTTTCTTTTGCACCTATCTCCCTGGCTTTTTCTCTCTTCTCTTCTTCTACTGCTACCTTACACATCCATAAGTGAGTGTCTTCATGCATCCATGAGGATCCTGATCCTAGGGAATGCACCGATTCCGTATCATCTTTGGCTCTATGGATGGGGTTCCATTGGATGGGAGGGACGTCTCTATGAGAGTAATCCTTGAGATTGACTTTGGTTGTAACACCTAAGTGCTGCAAATACAAGGAGTTGGTTCCCCAGTCCTGTACCACTTGCAACTGTCGCATAAAAGGTCGTCCCAAGATCATTTCATAGGCATGGTTCTTGCTAAAATCACATATGGCAAAGGTATGCTCGAACTCGACACCACAGGTGGTGAGAGTTATTCCTTCTAGCAATCCTAAGGGTCTCTCAATATGACCATCGGCCATCTGCAATTTCATTCTCGTTGGCCTGAGTGCTGGCTTGCCCCAACGCTTCCATAGGGAAGTGGTGGCAATTGCAACTCCTGCACCTGAGTCCAAAATTGCCTTGGTGGTGTACTCCTGGTAGGTAATGGGAAGATAGGTGTTCCCTTCTTCACCTTCACACATATCTCCTATCTTATCCAAGGGTATTTCTGGCACTGTCCTTTGGGATCCTACCTGGGAACGAGGTTTTGCTATCTTGGGCACTTGATTGGCTACATGTTTCCATAATTCAGGTCTAACCTTGAGTAGCTCTTCCAAAGTGAGATTGCACTGCACTTTAGTGTTTTTCACTACCTCTGTGTTCCTAGGTAAGACTGAGTCCTCATTTCGTACCATGACCGTGGGTGCTCTCATACAAGTAGACTTAGCTTCCCATGGGCCTGTGAAGTGGGGTAATTCTTGTAGAGAGTTAGACTCAAAGTCTAGTCTGTCCTGAGAGTGGGTGCTCTCCTGCTCCTCATAAATGGATGGGATGTCTTGTGGGAATTGGTCGCGTGCATCATCCACAAGTTCAATAGGAGGAGGGACTTCACTCTCTTTAGCCCATTTGTCTTCTTGAATCTCGCGTAGGAATTCTGGTGTGAACCGATTCATAGAAGATGATGTGTCTGGCTCCGTAGAGTTAGGCACATAGGCTTCAGGCACATAGGCTTCCTAAGCGGGAATGATTAATCTTTCACTTGCCTTGTCCTTGTGTTGAGAGGCGGGTTCCTTTTCTGATTGTGCAATCAGCTTCTCTATTCTTTCTAACAGTCCATCAAAGTGCAACTGTGTCTTCGTTGAACTAGAGATGTTAAATAGGCGACTAGCCTCAAACATGGTCTGAGCCAATTCCACCATCTTAGCACAAATTTTGGTTCGTTCTAACTCTAGTTCTGCTCTTGGGTAACACTTTTCATGATCAGTTACGTTTGGCCCTTCTTGGATTCTGGCCTTATATGCTTTAAGCATCATATTAAGGTCTTCGGGAGTGGGATCTGCTAGGACCGATCCTACTCTAGGGGGTGGTGGAATTAGTTGAGGTGGGTTGGAAGGTGGCGGGTCGGATGGAGTTGGGAATGGTGGAAGTGGGGTAATGTGAGAGGGAGTTTGAGATGTGAGTTCATTTATCCTGGCCTTTGTTTCTCTGAGGCTTTCCTCGAGTTCACTCATCTTTTTTGCCCATTGCCGTTTCATTCTTTCCCGGCTATCTCTCCAAGCTCTAGTCCTCTTTTTTGTCATGCTCTCTGTTTCACTAAAATCTGGGCTCTTCTCCTGGTTTACCCCTGGGTTTTGCTGCAATGCTTGAGCTCTAGTGATCACTTGCACGGGTGTAGTGGAAGTGACACTTCCTGTGGAATCTACCACTAACCCAATAACGTTAATAGGAGTAATTTTTGGCATATTATTAGGATTCTTAGGGCAGTCTCGTAAGAGATGATCCTTTCCACACTCTTGGCAAAAGCCCTGGATCGTTACTGACTGGGGTTGTGTAGGTGGAGGCAAGGGACAATCACGAATGAGATGATCACCTTGACATCTGTAGCATGGTCCTCTAGGGAATGGAGGTCTTACCTGCCTAGGTTGAGGCCTAGGATTGGGGTTTGTATACATGAGGTTTGTGTGATCTGACTCCCAACTAGATTCACTCGGTTCTTCACTATAGTAGGACTCACCATGTTCAGGAGATTGCATGTAGTAAGCATGGGGACTATCGACATGTGTAGAGTCAAAGCTATGGTCACTGGGATCACTTTCTGAAAGCGATGGTGTTACGAGAACTATAGCTCTATTCAGGTTTTCTTCTGCAGCGGCATACTTTATAGGGATCACATTAGCTGGAGCTGGGGGTTGTTGTGCTAGCACAGGCTGAGGCCTTTGTTGGTTTTGGTAGGGTTGGTAGGTTTGTTGAGGCCTAGCATACTGCTGAGGTGGGTACTGGTTCTGGTATCTTCCTTGTTGAGGGTATGGCTGTGGGTACGTCTGCCTAATGGTTTGCTTATTGTAAGGGCAATCTTGCGCGGTGTGATTGGTGTACCTTCGTTCTATAGTGCAGTACTGGCTACTAGGATTAACTTGGGGTTGAGCCATAATGGGACATACATTCGCCATGTGGTCGCCACCACAAGTATAACACCTTTTCACAGGGGCAAACCTTGGGATTTGTTTGTTAGTGACACCTAATTTCTGAGCTACTTTCTCTGCAAGTTCCTCGATTGATGTGGATTGCTTGGAAGAGAGGTTAGAAGCACTATCCGAGTCTTTGTATATCTTGGAAAGCTCTAACTCCTCCCCTAGGTTATCCTCAATGTCAATGCACATGCGTACACAATCTTCAATGGTCCTAGGGTCCTTCAGGTACACATAAGATCTCAATTTGGTACTTAGCAATCCATCCAAAAATAAAGCCACTTGCTTAGCTGGTGTGGGTAGCTCCGAAACAGGGCATCTTTCTAAGTATTGCCTAAATCTTCTTCCTGCAAGTCTCACGGTTTCTTGAGGGGTTTGCTTGAAGCTGTGAATTAGCGAGGAGGTATTATGCCTTATGCCACTCTTAGAGAATTCAATAATGAAAGCCTCTAGGAGTTGGTCTATGCTCCTGAACTGCCTCTCATTTAGTGGCTGAAACCATGTCAGGGCAGTGTTCCTAAGGGTCAGACCAAAGGCATTGTACTGCGTGAATAGATCCTCCACTTGTTCAGCTCTCAAGACTTGCCTAAACTCAGCCACATGATCGTACAGATCTCCAGTGCCATCGAAGTAGTTCTTCATGGACTTCACTAGCTGAGTCGGTCTCAAAGTCCTTGTGTGCTCTCTAGGTCGTGGTAGAGGGAACTCATCCGCATTTCTTTGATTCTTGTGAGCTCTAAGTATCTCAGGTTCTACTCTATTTGTTTCCGTCCACGTTCTTTCTCTGCCCACTGGGTTGGCAAAGCTTACTTCTGGTCTATCTCTACTTCTGTCCCTTTGCATTCCATGAGCTTGGGATGTTCCAGCTCTAGGGTGACCATAGGATACATTCGATCTTGGTTGGGGGAAAACGAATTCACCCTTCCAAGTGTAAGCATGCCTATCATTTTCTGTCACCACAAAGATCCTCTCCGAAGCGTGATCTAAGTAGGTCACTCTACCTGGGCTATCAGGATCCTTAAACTCATAGATCATGATTGTTCCTATATCAATTGGCCGATCAGGTTTGTACCTCCAAAAGGCTTCGTCAATCTCTCGTTTGAGGAGCAAATCTATGCTCTTATTATCCTGGGGAATCCACTCCGGTGTGATAATCCTAGTGAGAACCGATTTACCTCGAGGGGTTCTAGGTTCTGCACCCATGTTTCCTTGCTCCAGGTCACCTAAGTCTGCTTCGGGGATCACATTTCCAAATTCGTCCGTCCTATCTGGGTGACTGGTGACTACGTATATAGTTCCTTCTTTGTCCAAGTATGCTCCATTTTCAAACTTGATAGCTGGGTGCTCTAATCCAATGGATTGATCAGGATTCTTAATCTGTACCACAGATCTTCCTAGGCCGTCCTCATAGATGCTAGCACCTAATCGGTTGGTCCTAAGGTATTCCAACTGCGTTTTGTAAGGGCCTTCTACCCTGTGCAGGTATGGCACTCCTGAACTGCCTGTAGGTCTCTCCATACCTTGAGACATCTCGGATTCACTAGTCTCAGAAATTGGGTAGTATGAGTGGTGGCTCAACTGCTGGGCCCACGACCTAGCAGTGTGGTTGACACTAGCCTCTGAAGACCTAAGGCTTTTTCTATCCCTTACTAGATGTCGCCCTGATCTAAGGTTCATAAGCCTAGCTGAATAGCCCAAATTTGCCCAAGTACAACCTCGTTGCTGAGTTCTTTTGTATCAATCACTTGATTCTTTTTTAATCGATTATCGTGTTTATGCTTTAGTCAGAATTCACGTCGTCAGGAATGTTTGAGTTAATTTTTTGCACTGTAAGTTGATCGTTCCACGTTAGATTCTTTCCTTTAAGGTTATCGCATCACGAAGAGATTATGTTTAATCTTGAACTTGAGTGCATAGGTAGTCTTCAACTTGATTGATGCCTATCGTTGCCCTGACTTACTCCTATCTCTAGTCGTTCTTAGCCTAAGCTAGGAATTGACAGAGAAGGTTGAAAGTTTCCAACCTTTTGTTTCCTGCTTGGTTGCCCTTGAATGCCTAGGAAGTGTGTTCCCAAGCTTGCACTTACACTTGCTTAGAACGCCTTTCGATGCTCTCAATAGATCTGTAGAGTTCCAAAGTTAGCTTTAATATTTAAATTCCAAAGACAGAACCAATGATTCTCATTCTTGTAGCACAAATACTAATTTGCATAGTGAATTTTAGGAAAACAATTCTTAAGACCCCTGACTTTGATCCCCCTGGGTATGGTCAACTTCAAAATACCCTAGCTAAAAATCAACGCATTATCTTTATAAAAAACAGTTGAGGGCATGTAGTATATGCCACGAGCTTTCCAACAAGCCCTAGAGCTCAAAAAATGGATTTCGTATGAAAAAGTCATGCCCGTTCAGGGTTCTAGGGTTAAGACAGGGTCCAAACAGGATCACTGTGCAACAGGTTTTCCCCAAGTTGTTTTCCTAAGGCCTCCTTATGTGCTCTAGAGTAAAATGTTTATGCCCAAAATTAGCCCAACTCTTCAATTTAAAAACCCTAAAAAATTTGGCTAAAATTGGCTGTCAATCGCGATCGACAGGGCTGTCAATCGCGATGGACAGAGTATCAATCGCGATGGACAGAGTATCAATCGCGATGGACAGGCGGTCAGTCAATCGCGATGGACAGGCAATCAATCGCGATGGACAGGGGTCAGTCAATCGCGATGGACAGGCAATCAATCGCGATGGACAGGGGTCAGTCAATCGCGATGGACAGACAATCAATCGCGATGGACAGGCGGTTAGTCAATCACGATGGACAGGAGTCGGTCGCGACGGACAGGGGTCAGTCAATCGCGATGGAC
>CM035410.1:53681646-53686646 GCA_020310875.1 Ceratopteris richardii
AAAAATAAAAAATATATATACATATAAATATAAACATATAAATGTTTAAAACAATAAAAAAACATATCCAGGGCAGGCGGGGGGGGGGGGGGGGGAGGACGGGGGGATGTGTCAGAATGGGGGGCAGGGGGATGGAATTTTTTTTTTTTTTAACCCTGAACCCCGAAAATCCAAGGGGGGGCCCTTTTTTTTTTGAGAAAAATAATCCAAAAGAAATTGAAAAAATACATAAAAAATCCAAAAAAAAAGCCAGAAAAACCCAAAAAATCTTCAAAAAATTATGAGAGATTTTCCTACAGGCCAAAGCTAGATTTTTTTTTTTTGCACTCAAACCCACAGAGAGCTTCCTTTATTCCTCAAATTTGGCAAGAAAAAGACACATGAAAAAGGAGAAAAATGCTAGAAATTCTAAAAAATGCTTGAAAAATTCCGAAAAAAATTCCTAAAAATTCCAAAAATTGAACTTTTGCAAAGTTGATGAAATGGCTACTAAATTTGCTAAAAACTCAAGAAACAAGCATAAAATGGATAAAGAAAACTACTAAAACTTAAGCAAAAATGAAATGAGAGGGCTATGTACAACCTGGACAAGTTTTGCAGGTTCCAGGTGATCCATAAATCTTCATTTTTGTTGATGATAGGCCTTGAGCCTTGTATTGTTGACTGAGAGAAACTCCTCCATAATCTCCAATTGTACTGCACTTCATTCGTTTTGTCTTCTCATTGGGCACATTGGTCATCTGATAGGGGTACCCTAAATCCTTTAGTAAAATATTATCTCCTCCATACTGCAACTTTTGTACCTTTGTGTGAGCAACTTTATAGCTTAATCTGCAAAAATTTCACTTTCACTATTCCAGTATCTTCATCAAATGGAACCTTCTGTTTCCAAAGACTTGCGGGTACTCCTTCCACATTCTTGTAAAGCCCTACACTTGCTATCATTAAAATCGACATAACAGATGATATCCATACCATTATCCATAAAAAATTGGCCATTGACATATGATTTGAAGCATCTTCATCACGGCTGCACTTAAGGGCTTTGCTTTTCTTCTCTTTGCAATGGCCTTTGACTGAGACTGTTTCAACCTGAGTGATTTCCTCTTTTTCTTCATATGCTTCTTCTCTACTTGAGTTTGGAAAAATTCCATAGCAGGAAGATGGGTCTTCTGCATGGAGCCAAGCCAACATGTTTTCATCTTCATATAAATTTGCTCCTTCAAATAGGTCTGCTTCTGGGTTGTCCAATAATTCTTTCCAAATGCCAATTGTCTGCATCATGCTAGTATTTCTCTGATTGTCTGGTCCTTCTTCTAAAATTATCTGTTGCAACTCTTTTCCCTCTTGCTTTACCCACATTGTGTCCTTGCCCCAGTCATGCAGCACATTGGCATGCCTTAACCAAGGTCTTCCAATTAACAGAGGGAAACTTCCCTCTACCTGTGGCAACCTTAAAACAACAAAATCCAAGTTAAAGATGGTACCTTGTATCTTGACTAGGACTCCAGGGACCACTCCCATAGGCCTTACTATGCTTTGTTCTACCATTGTTACAGTGAAGTTGGCAGATCTTGAAGGGTATAGTCCAATCTTTTTCATGGTATATGCAGGCATCAAGTTAATGCCAGAACCACCATCCACAATGACTCCTTGAAACTCATGACCTTTAATGGAGACTTTTAGTCGAGGGCTCTTGTAATCTATGAGGGGTGCTTCCCCTACACTTTTATCTTTATGCATAACAGCAGCCTTTGCCACAAGACTTGTTGTGGACATTTCATCAATTATGTGCAAGAGTTCTGACCTGAACTTCCCATCCATCTTTATTAAATAAAAAATACTAACCTCCTTTTTCATGGACTTGAGTAGTCTGGAAGCTTCTGATTCCTTAAGAGCCTGGGCTTCATTTGACTTATCAAACTCCTCATGAGCCCTGTTGAATGCATGTCCAATGGCATCATTGGTACCTATGAAATTTTCTTTTTTCCTTGTAACCGCACATGTGGTGGCTTTTTCTTCATATGCAACTTTGTTTTTGTTCAATCCATTAATCATTGGTTCTTGACCTATGTCCACTTGAGCCTTCCCCTTGCTTCTTGTCTGCACTGTAAAAGATTCAAGTTCTTCTAACTGCACCACCCTGGTAGATGGTGATGGCACCCTAGTTTGATCTACCTTTTCTTCTTTGCACACAGAAATCATTTGAATGTGGGGCCCACATGAAGAGGCTTAATTCTTAGGACAACAACTTGTATAGTGGTCTCTGGCCTTTGGGCAGTTTCTGCAAGGTGGGGCATTTTATGGAAGAGTGCACCTACTTTGGTAGTGCCTACATTCTCCACATCTGAAACAAATAATTGGCCTTCTAGGCCCATTTCCAAAATTATCTCTCTGTCTAGGGTTGTAGTTGTTTACCTTGATTTGGTGCAGCGGCCATCACATTTGCTAGTGGTGGGGGGTCCTCCTTGTGTCTAGTATGTTGTTGCAGGCATTCCTCTTGATTGGCATTCTTGGGCCTCATGACCAACTTTCCTGCATAATTGGCAAGTCACACTAAACAGAGGACATTCACTTACTATATGCCCTTGCTTGCTGCCCATGGAACACCAAAGTCCACTCTTGATGCCACCTCCTTTGAGTCCTTGCAACTCCTGTCTCAGCTGAGCCAACTCCTCTGCTTGGGCCTCCTCCTTCTTTTGGAGCTTTAGTGCTTCAATCTCCCTTCTCAACTGAGTTACAACATTCTCCTCCTCTCTGTGGGGCTTATTTCTTTTTAAGCCCTCCAACTCCTTCCTTAGCTAGATTACTGGATCCTCCATTTCTGTGGAATATGGTAATTGAGAAGAAGTAGCTCCATACTATTGCCTTATCTGCTCTAGTCGTGTAGCTGTGTTGATGAACTCCTCTATGGAGGCTATAGGTAACACTAATTCCTTTATTTTGCATTGGGTGGCCACTGGTAGGGGCTTAGCTAACCATTTCTTAACAAAAAAATCATGTGGTGGATCTGGTAATTTAGCCATTAGTGCCTTGGCCCTAGTCACAAACTCTGGGAACTTTTCACCTGGACCCAATCTCAAATTTTCTAGTTCTTCTATGATGATCTCTACAGTATTCCCATGCTGGAATTGATTTTTAAATGCATCTGTCATCAAATCCCAAGTTGTAAAATGGTTCTCAGCAAATTGGTTGAACCATTTATCTACTAGTCCTTCTAATGTGGCAGGGAAGAGTATCAAAAAAGCATCCTCCCTGCCCATTAAACCTCTAGTCTTGCATAGTGCCAAAAATCTTCTAATGTGCTCATCTGGATCCTCCTGAGCTAGGCCTTTGAAAGAAGGAAATTTCATATTTAATCTTGAGAGTAAGGTTTCCAAGTCTACCTGTCTCGCCATGCTCTTTACTGATGAGGTTGAAGATAGTGGACTGGAGGATCTTCTAACAACCTTCCTTCTTGTTTGCCTACAGGTGACCCTCAATGTTTGGAACCAGGTTGCGGTCATGAGTTGTTCATAGTCCACTTAATATGAGACACTTGATAAAAATATGTACCTCTTAGTCCACTGGAGTAGTACTATCGACACTCGAATATTGCTCTCAAACTGCAATATATCTCCTCCTATGCTCAAATCTCCTTGGATGTCCCACCGGGCGTGCCAAATTTTGTTTGGGGGATTCTTAGACAAGAAGGAATTTGAGTGTTTGTAGGAGAAAAGGGAAAGGAAAGAAGAGAAAATACACATTGGAAGCCTCTGTCCATTGATTACAGTAAGACAAATACAAGGTTGAAGCACAATACAACCAATGCTTCTATGCAAAATCCCACAGAGTGCTCAATTACAAATACCAAATACCCAAGGGCCTTGTTACTGCTGGACTCCTCTGCACCAAACCTCCACCTTCTACAAGCCTGCTCTTGTGCAAACCTTGCACCAAGCTTCCACTAAGGGGGAGGGATGGATACCTTGTGTCGGCGCACGCACACTTCAGTAAGTCCTTGGGATCCTTGGGGGACAAGCTTAGCACTCCTCTACACACTTCCTTGGTCACTCTTCATGCACACCTTGCACTTCACTTCTCTGCGTCGCACACTATGAGTCTCTTGCACTTCTCTCTCTTGCTCCACTTAGACTATGCTCACTCTTGCTTACACTTAGATTTGTCCAAGAATGGTCCTTGCCTTAATTTGAGTGTGTCGATTCACGTACGCTCCTATCTGCAATAGTATCTTGGTGCTCACTTCGATGTCCCAAAATTGTCTTCACAAGTGGCAGCCAACCAGTCCCTGTTTTGACTTGTAGTGACTTTAGACTAAAACCAAAAATTTTAATTGGGGGTCCATACTTTCACTTCTGCGTACGCTCTGTTGCTTCACATACCTTCATATTTTCCTTTTAAGTCTTCACTTTTGCACATAAGAGAGGGTTCACCTGAACCTTCCAAAACACTTTAAAAACACTTTGAACCTTGGGGAAATTAAAGAAATACCTCTACAACTTGCAACCCACTTTCTCTGATTTACCCTTTGTGGACAATTAATTGTGCACTACCTGTGCACTTTGACACCTGCACCTTAGCACTTTGACTTTGCACCTGTTGAGTTTCACCTTGACTTTGTTGACTTTGACTAGATTGACTTTGACCTTTTGACTTTGATTGCATTTGACTTTAACAAATATGACTTGTATGGGCTCAACATATATATATGTATATGTAGATGTATATGTATATGTAAATGTATATGTATATGTATATGTGTATGTATATGTATATGTATATGTATATGTATATGTATATGTATATGTATATGTATATGTATATGTATATGTATATGTATATGTATATGTATATGTATATGTATATGTATATGTATATGTATATGTATATGTATATGTATATGTATATGTATATGTATATGTATATGTATATGTATATGTATATGTATATGTATATGTATATGTATATGTATATGTATATGTATATGTATATGTATATGT
>CM035410.1:53689146-53694146 GCA_020310875.1 Ceratopteris richardii
TGTATATGTATATGTATATGTATATGTATATGTATATGTATATGTATATGTATATGTATATGTATTTGTATATGTATTTGTGTGTGTATATGTATGTATATGTATATGTATTTGTATGTGTATATGTAAATGAATATGTAAATGTATATGTATATGTATATGTATATGTATATGTATATGTATATGTATATGTATATATATATGGATATGGATATGGATATGTATATGTATATGTATAAGTGATGGGGGAAGTATCTCAACCCCTAAGCAACGACGAAGCGTGAATGACCTCCACAGGTATCCTTCTTTGACCTCTGCACACCAAAAATGCTCTTACTCAGAGCATATGCAGAGAACTCCAGTGAGCTTTTGTAGACCTGTAGTAGACACCAAGAGCTTTCCAACAAACCAAATTTCACTTCAAATGGATGCCTACACAAGGAGAAACAATGTCTACAACATGAGCTAGTTGAATGCTCACAACTGCCAATCAAGCAGATACCTCACTTCACTCCAGCAAGCTTTTCTCAGAGATTATACAGAGAATGAATATCAAACTTTGGTCAACTTTAGAGGACTTTAATAGCTACCCAATGACACTAAAATCATAGCAAATGGATGCATAGACAAGGAGAACTAGCCCTTACAACAGAGAGCAAAATATTTCAAACAGAGCCTACACACTAAGAGAGATATCAATCACACAACTTCACTAAAATGAATGTTGCTCCGAGATTACTCAGAGAATGATCCAGAGAATTTGTGAGCATAAAATAGACTCTAATAGCTATCCAATGAGACAAGAATTACATCAAATGGATACAATATGAAGGAGAACCAATGCTAACAACTCAGGGGTAGAGAGTTGCAACACTGCCTGCGCACACACATAGATATGCCTACTAAAAGAAAACAAACAAGCAAGCAAGGGGCTAGCTTAAGCAAGGGGCTTGCTTATCACAACTCCAGCACTTAGTGCTCACTTTACATGAGCTAAAACTCCAAGAAGATGGCCCAAAAGAAGTCGGGATACATGCTACTTTTATAGTGAGAGGTGTGCCCCTAAAATCTAGGAACTACCTTTCCAAATCAGCCTCCTAACTTGGAGGAATTAGTTGAGATGACTTGGGGAGTGGTTGAGTGACTTTTCTTGATGGAGTCTCGTGGCTTTTGGCTTCCTTTGATTGCTCCACATGTCCATAAAGGATTCCCCACGAATTTTTAGCTTGAAGCTTGACTTTTAACACTCCCCCTCAAGCTTCAATTCTTCATCCTCATCCAAGCTCCTTCATGTTGATGCATTGCTTGAATTTTGAAATCTTCATCCCATCCAAAGCCTTTGTAAACATGTCCGCAACTTGGTCCTTGGTACCAATATGATGTACTGAAACTTCCTTGGATATCACTTTTTCCCTTATGAAGTGATAGTGCACTTCAATATGCTTGGTTCTAGCATGATAGACAGGGTTCGATGCTAGATGAATGCTACTCATGTTGTCACAAAAAATTGGATATGTGTCAACCTACACATTAAGCTCCATAAATAACTTCTTAATCCACATTAGCTCACATGTGACTTGAGCCAAAGCTCTATACTCAGCCTCGGTGGAAGATAATGCCACCGTGGGTTGCTTCTTTGAAATCCATGAGATGATCTTGCTACCTAGCATGACTAGGTAACCACTTGTACTCCTTCTATCTTCCTTCCAACCGGCGCAATTGGCATCGGAATAAGCTTTGACCTGCATATCATCATCAAATGAGTAGAACAATCCTTCATTTATAGTGGCTTTGAGATATCGCAACATTCTTCTTGCAGCTTGCAAGTGTGTAGTCCTTGGACTATGCATAAATTGTGATAACACTCCAACTCCATATGCTATGTCGGGCCTGGTTATTGTGGCATAATTGAAAGAGCCTACAATAGATCGATACAAAGTTACATCCTCTAATGGCTCTCGATCAATGGAGCTTAGCTTTACATTAACTTCCATGGGATTTGAAATAGGCTTGCAATGTACCATCCCAAACCTCTCAAGTAGGTCTAGAATATACTTCCTTTGTATGAGCATAATACCTTCTTCTTTGTATACAACTTCAATGCCAAGAAAATACCTAAGATCTCCAAGATCAGAGATCCTAAAATCCTTTCCAAGCTTTGCCTTGATCTCCTGAATGCCCTTTGTATCATTACCTGTAATGATAAGATCATCTACATACACACACATGTAGACCACAAGTTCTCCTCTTTGTTTGATGAAGAGAGATGGATCTGCCTTGCATTGATTGTAACCACATTTGATCAAATAGTCCACCAATCTTTGGTTCCAAGCCCTTGGAGCTTGCTTTATGCCATAAAGTGCCTTCTTCAACCTACAAACATGATGTGGAAACTCTTTATGAACAAAACCTAGTGGTTGCTCCATGTATACCTCTTCTTCCAAGTCTCCATTGAGAAAGGCATTCTTGATATCCAATTGGAAGAGCTTCCATGCTTTGCTAGCAGCCATTGCAATGAGTGTCCTAATGGTGCTCATCTTTGCCACGGGGCTGAATGTCTCTTCAAAGTCCACTCCATAGGTTTGTGCAAAACCCTTGGCCACCAATCTTGCTTTGAACCTAGAAATAGATCCATCTGAATTCCTCTTTACTTTATACACCCACTTATTACCTATTACCTTCATGTTCTTCTTCTTGGGCACTAGAGTCCATGTTTGATTTTCCTCAAGTGCTTCGATCTCTTCTTGCATTGCCTCTTTCCATTCGGTGTACCTGCTTGCATCTTCATAGCAATCGGGCTCATGATCTTCTACTACTTTGTTCATATATGCATAATGTGTTGCCATGTATGAATCATAAGTAAACCTTTGAGTTGGATACTTAACTCTAGAAGACTTCCTTTCTTCACCTTTTGGAGGAATAAACCTCCTTTGCCTTGGGAACTTGATCTCTTTCTTTGACGTGGCTTCTTTCTCCATCATGTGTCCTTCATCATCTTCAACTTCATTACCTTCTTCATCCAACTCCACCAATGTTGCTTTGCCTTTGTTGATTGATTGTGCTTCATAGCTTGATGAAGATCTCCCCCTCCATGGTGAGTTCATGTTTGAACTATCTTCATTGATGGAACACCTTGGGCCGCTTAGCTCTAGGTCGATTTGTTCTTCATCATGTCCATGCTTTTCTTCTTCATAGTCCTGCATACAATCATACTTCTTATACCAAGGGAGTAGCTCATCAAATGCTACATCCCTTGATATCCTCAAGTCCTTTGTGTTTGGGTTGAAGCACCTGTAACCTTTATGATCATTTGAATATCCTAGAAACACACACTTTTCTGCCTTTGGTTGTAGCTTGTGCCTCAATTCACTTGGCACATGTACATAACAAGTACATCAAATATCTTCAAGTGGGAAAGATCAGGTTTCTTACCATAATAGGCTTGATATGGTGTCAAGCCATGGATCCCTGAGGTAGGAGCCCTATTCATTAGATACACGGCGGTATTTGCTGCATCACTCCAAAACATGTTAGGTACATTCATCTCATTAAGCATTGCTCTAGCGATCTCGGCAATGTATCTATTCTTTCTCTCTGCTACTCCATTTTGTTGGGGTGTGTACCTGCATGTTACTTGCCTCTTGATGCCTTGATCCATTAAAAAATCAGAAAACTCATTTGAGAAATATTCTCCCCCTCCATCGGACCTTAGCTTCTTGATATATGTACCTGTTTCCTTCTCTACCATTGCCTTGAATGCTTTGAATCATGTAAACACATCTGATTTGTTTTTGATGAAATAAACCCAAACCATCCTTGTGCAATCATCTATAAAAGTGACAAAGTACTTGTTACCTCCAATGGATTGCTCTTTCGTTGGCCCCCACACATCTGTATGTATCAACTCCAATGGATGTTGGCTTATGTAGCCACTCTTCTTGAATGGAAGTCTCGCTTGCTTCCCTAGTTGACAAGATTCACATAAATGCTTCATACCTTGTCCTTGGAAGTTGGGAAGACCTTCAACCAGCCTCTTGAATTGCATTTCCTTCATTCTTTGTATGTTGATGTGACCTATCCTCTTGTGCCACAAGTCCAACACCGAAATCCTCTTGTTTCCATATGTGAAGTAGACATGTTGAGTAGAATGAGAATTTACCTCCAAAATGAAGAGTCTCCCTTGCTTCTTTCCTCTTGCTATGACCTTGTAACCTTGCTTAGGGTTCTCCACAAAGCATCCACCTTTGTTGAACCTTACTTGATAGCCTCTTTCAACCATTTGCCCAACGGACACCAAGTTCTTTGTGATGGTAGGTACATGCAAGACATCCTTGAGACATCTTCCTTCCTCCTTGTCATCCAAAGCTACATCTCCAACATGGGAGATCTCATGGGCTGTATCATCAACTGTTTCTACATGTCCTTTACCTTTGGGAACATGTAGATTAGTAAACCAAGAAGCATTGCAACTCATATGGTTGCTACATCCACTATCAATATACCAAGTGTTATCTACTTTGCTTGAATTCCCATTCATGTGCATCATCAAGAGATTGTCATTTTCTGAACTTGTAGAAGCATAATTACCTTGGCCTTTGTATGAAGAACCTTGATTATAGTTCCTTTGGTTTCCTCCTTGGTAGCAATCTCTAGCATAGTGGCCAAACTTGCCACATATGTAACATCCTTCGCCATCTTGATTCCTGTTTTGTTGATGTCGTCCTCCTCTTCCTCTTGTTCTTCCTCTCCCTCTTTGTGATGAGGTGCCTTGGTCATGTCCTTGATTGCTTGAGTGGCCTTGCCTTCCTCCAAACCTTCCTTTGCCCCTTCCTTGTCTTCGTCTTCCTTTGCCCCTTTGATTACCTGCATAGAAAACTTGTGCATCCTTGCTTTTAGTTGAACTTCCACCTATGTTCATTTCTTCGGTGACCATGAGAGCAACCAATTGCTCAAAATCGGGAAGATTATCCCTTACATATATTGAAGTGGTAAAGGGTTTC
>CM035410.1:53701646-53724146 GCA_020310875.1 Ceratopteris richardii
GTATATGTATATGTATATGTATATGTATATGTATATGTATATGTATATGTATATGTATATGTATATGTATATGTATATGTATATGTAAATGTATATGTATATGTATATATAAATGTATATGTATATGTAAATGTATATGTATATGTATATGTATATGTATTTGTATATGTATATGTATATGTATATGTATATGTATATGTATATGTATATGTATATGTTGTTAGAGGGCCGCCGAATCAGGACGGATGAACCCGGACAGGTTCCTTAAATGTAAAAGTACCGGACGATCTCCAACCCGATTTTGTCATAAGGATGCAAAACCAACTACAAGAGGTTTCTCAATATTTGCGGCAACAAGAACACGCGATTCAGCACAAAAACGAGTTATTATTTGCCACGATGACTAAGTCCAATTCATTAATGACACAGATGCAAAAAGAATTGGATGGCAAAGAAGCTTTAATACAGGTGTTACAGAGCAACAAACGGCATCTAATGGCAGAACTGATCATCGCAAAAAAGTGTGTTCAAGACTTTAATCAGTGGCAGCAAACTATCCAAACACAAATTCAAGCCGAAATGTCAAGTTTTTCTACCCTGAATGCTCACCTGCAAGCCGAAAATGAAATTTTGCAGTCAAGGATACAAGTTTTGCAGGAGTTCGAAAAGCAGATATTAAAAGATGAGGGCGTAGAACTAAATGCCACATTGATGACAAATGTGGACATAGACTTATTAAAACCGCAATTGGATAGTCGTGTTCAAAATAGCTGGACACTTTTTCGCAGGAGATGGCTGGCTATACTTGTTCCGCCACTTGAACAAGTGCGGTCAGAAAGGATTGGGGAGTCAAACCCTGGCATGGACCGACAGGCAGTGCAAAAGGATGTTGAAGACAGTAATGCACCTGCGGGTTCGAGTCCACCGTGCGTGCCAGTGTTAGAGGGCCGCCGAATCAGGACGGATGAACCCGAACAGGTGCCTTAAATGTAAAAAGTGCTGGACGACCGCCGAACAAGGACAAGAGTACGAGGACAGGGAGTTTAAATGAAAAAGAGAATCTTTCAGGGAACGCGCAGGTAACTGCAGAAGAGCGCACCCTTGTAAAAAATCCCCTATTTAAGGCCATGAAAAAAAAGAGCAGGCAGTCCCTGTTTTGCGGGAATTGTAGCGTGTTGTCTGATTAAGTCTCACTGAGATTGCTATCACGTCTTGTGTACGCGTATATGTTGTTGAAAGGATAAGTTCTGCTTGATCTGTTCTGTCTGTAGTCCTACTAGTTGATTACGCTCATCATAATACGGAATGACGAATTAGTTGTATTGTGTGGCGAAGCTGTTCGGTGATGGTTAAGTATGATTCTGAGTGTGAACAAGCGTGACATGTTATTTATTAGTTCTTTTGGGAAGTAAGTAGCGCGAAGAGTAATCGCGAATTAATTGTTTGTAGAGTCCTTGTGAGCAATTGAAGTTGTTACTACACCATATATTTGCTGTTTACCTCAACTTCGGAAGATTAGTAGCTGTAACGGTCTGAGTATGAGTAGAATAGTGGCTGTGTATGTTTGTTGAGGAGATTAACTATTCGAATCCGCGTGACTTTAAGGCATACGGTCTAATTGGCATACCTACCTACTTTGAAGAAGTACGTAGTAGGTAATTTTGTTATTGAAGTATCTTTTGCGTGTAGAGTACCTAATCGGCCGACTAACCTCAGTCCTGTAGTTCTAATTCCAATACACTGAACAGACTTCCGTTGTTCAGGGACGGATACTGAGCTAAGGATGGAACAACCGTAAGATTGTGTGTTAAATTGGGAAAATAGTACAGGGCCTCTATCTAACAGACCCCTACCACTCCCAAGAACCCACGTGACTAAGAGAGGGATTGCGGTTAGAAGTATTTGGAACCGATCAAACGTGAAGTATCTGAATCGAAGTAGAGTAACGCTTAAACCCATAAATCAGTATCAGTTTAATCCATAAACAGTTTAACATTTAACAATGTATATGTATATGTATATGTATATGTATATGTATATGTATATGTATATGTATATGTATATGTATATGTATATGCATATGTTTATCTATATGTATATGTATATGTATATGTATATGTATATGTATACGTATATGTATATGTATACGTATACGTATATGTATATGTATATGTATATGTATATGTATATGTATATGTATATGTATATGTATATGTATATGTATAGGTATATGTATATGTATATGTATATGTATATGTATATGTATATGTATATGTATATGTATATGTATATGTATATGTATAAGTATATGTGTATATATGCATATACATATACATATACATATACATATACATATACATATACGTATACATATACATATACATATACATATATGTATACATATACATATACATATACATATACATATACATATACATATACGTATACATATACATATGCATATACATATACATATACATATGTATATGTATATGTATATGCATATGTATATGTATACGTATATGTATATGTATATGTATATGTATATGTATATGCATATGTATATGTATATGTATACGTATATGTATATGTATATGTATATGTATATGTATATGTATATGGATATGTATGTATATTGATACGTATACGTATATGGATAGGTATATGTATATGTATATGTATATGTATATTGTTGGGAGAGATGGTTGGATGCACTCAAGAGATTGAGTTGAAGCTGCTAGACCTGCTTTGCTCCAGCCCTACTTTGCTTCAGATATGCTTAGTACACTTGATTAGCTTCCAAATGATACCAAGAAAGCATATATGTACTTTGCAAATGATATGTGTAATGGTCAAATCAAAACAGACTACTTGAGACTTCAAAAATCCAAGAAAACTTGCTATTTTTGTATTGACACCTACTCAGTCTTTCACTCAGTGTGACCAACACACTTACAATTAATCAAATTCCTTCTGGACATATTAAATTAGCTTAACAAGCTACCATTTGCAAGTGGAATGAGAAGAAATGATGAACTATACTCTGAGAAATCACTTTAGCAAAATAAGGTTTACCCCTGATATTTTAGGAGCTTTGCAGACACAGACCAGTGAGCACTTCGACTGAGATTTCTCTGCAATGGCAGAATCAATTGACTTCAAAATCTGTAGGCGTGTAGAAGACTTTGAGCTGAATCCAATGTGCTTTGAATCACTTCATTTGGTTCAGTAGATCCTGCGATATGCCTCCTGGAAGTTGACAGACTTGGAGTAGATGACTCAGAGAAAACAGAGATAATGAATGTGTATACTTCTATTGATTGATGTGGTTGTACAATCTCATTAGCATGACAAGCATAGCTAAATGAGGTATTGTGGTGTAGTCTATGAAGTAGCACTAACACACACAGAGTTACAATAGTAAAATGCCTCGGGGAGTGAGCTCAATTAGACTAGCTAACCCGCGACTTTTGCATTACATCTTTTATAGAAGTTGAGTTGAGATTTGAATTTGAATTTAAATTCAAATCTCCTATAATTACTCCTCTAAAAGTAAGGAGATATTCTCTCTACTAAACCATCCACTTTTCCACGAATCCAATCAAGTAGGTAAGTGATTACATGTGAATGCCAAGTCATATAGACTTTTACAATGAGTAAAATGTAATAACACATAGGCAAGTGTTTCTATGGTTCTTGCTACATGTGAGACATCCTTCCAAGGATACAAGCCAAATGTGAAGGCTTGATTTGTACCAACAACTCCCCCTCAAGCCAAGCACTTTGGCTTAAGTCTTCATCTTTAGTCTTCAATCACATCCTGCAATCCAATCATGGATTTGAATCTGCATAGCTTGTTTCCATCCAATGCTTTAGTGAGTAAATCTGCACATTGCATATTAGTAGACACATAAGTCAACTGAATCTCTTTGCTTAGTAACTTCTCTCTCACATAGTGGTAATGAACCTCTACGTGCTTTGTCCTAGCATGATATATTGGATTAGCTGCAAGGTGAAGAGAGCTTGTGTTATCTCCAAAGATGATTGGAGGCCTAGTTTATAGGCCTAGCTCTGTATACAAAAGCTTTAACCAGATAGCTTCTTTAGTGGCATTGGCAAGCCCTCTATACTCTGCTTCAGTGGATGACAATGCCACTGTAGGTTGCTTCTTGGCTGACCAAGAAATAGGTTTATCTCCTGCAAAACAAATGTAATCTGATGTGCTTCTCCTATCATCCTTGCATCCTGCCCAATCTGCATCTGAGTATACTTTAATGTCAATATCTGATGTATAAGGAAAGTACAAACCATGGCTTTGAGTCCCTTTGAGGTACTTCAAGATTTTCTTTGCTGCCTCTAGGTGAGGTACCCTTGGTTTGTGCATGAATTGGCTTAGCACACTAACTCCATATGCTATGTCAATTCTGGTTAAGGTAGCATAATTCAAACTACCTACCATGCTTTGATATCCTGTAATGTCTTGTATTTCATCCCCTTCATGAGCACTTAGCTTTAGGTTGACCTCCATTGGAGTAGTTGAGACTTTAGCATCCTGCAAGCCAAACTTCTTGACCATATCCTGTACATACTTCTTTTGAGTGATATATATACCTGAGTTGGTGTAGACTAACTCAAGACCTAAGAAGTATTTCAATAATCCAAGATCATTGATCTTGAATTCCTTCATCATCTGTCCTTTGATGCTTCTAATACCATTGACATCATTGCCTTTAATGATGATGTCATCAACATAGACACACAAGTATATTACCTCTGCACTACTTCTCTTTATGAACAGAGAAGTGTCAGCTTTGCTCATCACAAATCCTTGTTCTTGGAGGTAGGTTGTCAACCTGTAATTCCATGCTCTGGGTGCCTGCTTTAATCCATATAGAGCCTTCTTCAATTTACAAACATAGTTTACCTTCTTGGGATCTTCATAGCCAGGTGGTTGTGACATGTAGACTTCTTCAGATATCCATCCATTTAAGAAAGCATTCTTGACATCTAATTGGTACATGTTCCAATTCTTGGATGCAGCTACGCTCACCAATATTCTGATAGTTGGCATCTTAGCCACAGGAGAAAATGTCTCCTCATAATCAATGCCTTGGGTTTGTGCAAAACCCTTGGCTACCAACCTAGCTTTGTACCTGTTGATTGTTCCATCTGAATTTCTCTTTAGCTTGTAGATCCATCTGGATCCTATCACCTTCATAGACTCCTTCTTGGGTACCAAGTCCCAAGTATCACTCTCCTTGAGAGCTTCCATTTCTTCATCCCTAGCTCCTTTCCATTCTGGTTTGGTGATTGCTTCTTCATAGGTACCTGGTTCTTCATTCAACAAATCTTTTGCAAGATATACAGAATGCTTTGTTACAAGAGAAGTATCATACCCATATCTGATAGGCTTCTTACTTTCTCTCTAAGATCTCCTCATTGCTTGAGTTGAGGATTCTGGTATAACCTCTAGCTTTTTCATCTTCATCTTTCCTTTGGACTTCCATGCCTTGAATTCCTCAAGGTTAATTGTATCATCATCATCTGAGCTTGAGTCTTCTTTCTGGATTGGTTCCTCCTTGGTGAACCTTGGGAAATCTTCTTCCATGTCATAGGGTAGACTAACCTTCCTGCATTCATTCTCATACCATGAGTCATTCTCATCAAAGATGACATCTCTGCTTACTTTGAAGCCTTTGTTTGTTGGGTTGTAGAATCTGTATCCCTTTTGGTTCAAATCATAACCAATGAAGATACATTTTTTAGCTTTAGGGTCTAGCTTTCCCCTTACCTGTGAGGGAATATGCACATATGCTACACAACCAAAGATTTTGCAATGATCCAGAGAAGGTCTCTTACCATGCCAAGCTTCATATGGTGTCATGCCATCAAGTGATTTGGATGGCAACCTATTTATGAGATAGGTGGCAGTAGATACACTCTCTGCCCAAAGATAATTTGGCAACTTCTTTTCATTAAGCATAGGCCTAGCTATTTCTACAATGAGTCTATTCCTTCTTTCAGCTACTCCATTTTGTTCATGTGAGTACCTTGTGGTTATCTCCCTCTTGATGCCTCTTTCCTGCAAGAAATCTTCAAACTCATTTGAGAAGTATTCTCTTCCACCATCTGACCTTAGCCTTTTCAAGCTTCTTCCTGTTTGGTTTTCAACAAGTGCAAGATACCTCTTGAAACAATTAAACACTTCATCTTTATGCTTCATAAAGTATAAGACAGTCCATCTGCTATAATCATCAATGAAGGACACATAATACCTTGATCCTGAAATAGAAGGGTCCTTGCTAGGTCCCCAAACATCTGTGTGTACCAAGTCTAGGTAGTCTTCATGCATGAAACCTTTCCTTGAATAGGGCAACCTGTGAGACTTACCAAACTGACAAGCACCACACTTGTAAATCATGTGTTGCTTGGACACATTAGGTATCCCAAGCACACATTGATCCCTGCACATTTGCTTTAGGGTTCTTTCACCTATGTGACCTAACCTCTTGTGCCATATTTCTAACTCTGAAAGTGTTTGATCCTTGTAATTGTATAAAGCAATATTTTTGGTGTCTTCTAGCTCAAAAGTAAACAATCTACCTGATTTCTCCCCCTTGGCAATTCTTTTGAAACCATGTCTTGGGTCCTCCACATATGCTCCATGTTGAGTGAACCTCACCTGCAAACCTTTCTCCACAATCTGACCAACACTCATTAGATTCTTGGTGATGGTTGGTACATAGAGTACCCTGCTCAATAGGTTCTGGTTTCCATCACAAGTTTTCACATTTCCAATCTTTACAACAGAATGTTTAGTATCATCACCTATCTGTACCTGATGTTTGCCCTTGGGTTCTTCCAAATCAGAGAGTAGTGCCACATTGCCAGCTACATGGTTAGAACATCCTAAGTCAATATAAAATAAATGATCATCATTTGTACCTGCCTTGGAGGTCATATTCATGATCAATAGGGAGTCATCTTGCTCCTCTGTGTAGTTGTTGTAATCCCTTCTGTTTTTGAATCCACCTTGGTAATTACCATTGTGGTTGTTGTTGTAATTGTTGTTGTATTGATTGTTGTATCCATTGTAGCCTTGGTGTTGGTTGAACCTGCCTCTCCCTTGAGAGTATCCACCTCTTTGATAGCCTCTTCCTCTCTGATTCTTGTAGTTCTTGTAGCATTCATCTGTGGTATGATTAGACAATCCACAAATGTTGCATGATGATGAGTTGTAGGGTCTCCCCCTACCTGACTTACTTCCTCTGCCTCTTCCTCTTGAGGATCTACCTCTCCCTGCATAGTTTGCTTGGGAGGTAGAACCTTCTTCATCAACCTTCTTACTTTTACTTTTATATTTAACCTTCTTATCAGTATACAGAGCAGAGGGGTTGTTACCTTTTGATTGATCTCCTGCCTTTGTAAACTTTGCTTCATGTGTGAATAGTTGGCCCATGAGTGTTGTGAGATCTGGGGTATGCATGTCCATGTAGAGGTCCATTGCAGTGGTGAAGCTTTCCCACTTATCATCTGCTTTGAGTCCATTTGTTACTTGCCTGACTATTTGCTCTTCTTCAATCTCCTCTCCAATGCTTGCTAATTGGTCTGCCACATCTTTAATCTTGGTCACATACTCTGAGACTGATTGCTTGGGATGCTTCCTAAGGGTTGTGAATTCAATCCACAGTTGATTCTTCCTGGCCCTTGTGTTGGAAGAGAAATATGTTGACAGGGTTTCCCAAGTCTCTTGGGAAGTCTTACAGTTCCTTATATGAGGTAAAAGGAAATCAGATATAGAGTTAAGAAGGTAAGACCTTGCCAAAGCATCCTTTGCACACCATTGGTTGAGCCTCTCTTGTTCATCCTTGGTGGGTAGTCCTCTAGCTTTGAATGAGGGCAATTCCTCATCTCCTGAGATGAATCCAAATAAGCTTCTTCCTTGTAGATAGGTCTTCATCCTTAGAGACCAAGCTTGGTAATTTTTCCTGTCCAATTTGTCAATGAATGAAGGAAAACCATCTCCCATGTTACCTTATTTGCTCTGATACCACTGTTGGGAGAGATGGTTGGATGCACTCAAGAGATTGAGTTGAAGCTGCTAGACCTGCTTTGCTCCAGCCCTCCTTTGCTTCAGATATGCTTAGTACACTTGATTAGCTTCCAAATGATACCAAGAAAGCATATATGTACTTTGCAAATGATATGTGTAATGGTCAAATCAAAACAGACTACTTGAGACTTCAAAAATCTAAGAAAACTTGCTATTTTTGTATTGACACCTGCTCAGTCTTTCACTCAGTGTGACCAGCACACTTACAATTAATCAAATTCCTTCTGAACATATTAAATTAGATTAACAAGCTACCATTTGCAAGTGGAATGAGAAGAAATGATGAACTATACTCTGAGAAATCACTTTAGCAAAATAAGGTTTACCCCCGATATTTTAGGAGCTTTGCAGACATAGACCAGTGAGCACTTCGACTGAGATTTCTCTGCAATGGCTGAATCCATTGACTTCAAAATTTGTAGGCGTGTAGAAGACTTTGAGCCGAATCCAATGTCCTTTGAATCACTTCATTTGGTTGAGTAGATCCTGCGATATGCCTCCTGGAAGTTGACAGACTTGGAGTAGATGACTCAAAGAAAACAGAGATAATGAATGTGTATACTTCTATTGATTGATGTGGTTGTACAATCTCATTAGCATGACAAGCATAGCTAAATGAGGTATTGTGGTGTAGGCTATGAAGTAGCACTAACACACACAGAGTTACAATAGTAAAATGCCTCGGGGAGTGAGCTCAATGAGACTAGCTAACCCGCGACTTTTGCATTACATCTTTTATAGAAGTTGAGTTGAGATTTGAATTTGAATTCAAATTCAAATCTCCTATAATTACTCCTCTAAAAGTAAGGAGATATTCTCTCTACTAAACCATCCACTTTTCCACGAATCCAATCAAGTAGGTAAGTGATTACATGTGAATGCCAAGTCATATAGACTTTTACAATGAGTAAAATGTAATAACACATAGGCAAGAGTTTCTATGGTTCTTGCTACATGTGAGACATCCTTCCAAGGATACAAGCCAAATGTGAAGGCTTGATTTGTACCAACAGATATGTATATGTATATGTATATGTATATGTATATGTATATGTATATGTATATGTATATGTATATGTATATGTATATGTATATGTATATGTATATGTATATGTATATGTATATGTATATGTATATGTATATGTATATGTATTTGTATATGTATTTGTGTGTGTATATGTATGTATATGTATATGTATATGTATTTGTATGTGTATATGTAAATGTATATGTATATGTATATGTATATGTATATGTATATGTATACTTATATGTATATGTATATGTATATGTATATGTATATGTATACGTATATGTATATGTATACGTATATGTATATGTATACATATATGTATATGTATACGTATATGAATATGTATATGTATATGTATATGTATATGTATATGTATATGTATATGTATATGTATATGTATATGTATATGTATATGTATATGTATATGTATATGTATATGTATATGTATATGTATATGTATATGTATATGTATATGTATATGTATATGTATATGTATATGTATACGTATATGTATATGTATACCTATATGTATATGCATACGTATATGTATATGTATATGTATATGTATATGTATATGTATATGTATATGTATATGTATATGTATATGTATATGTATATGTATATGTATATGTATATGTATATGTATATGTATTTGTATGTGTATATGTATGTATATGTATATGTATATGTATATGTAAATGTATATGTAAATGTATATGTAAATGTATATGTAAATGTATATGTATATGTATTTGTATATGTATTTGTATGTGTATATGTATATGTATATGTATATGTGTATGTATATGTATATGTATATGTATATGTAAATGTATATGTATATGTATATGTAAATGTATATGTATATGTATATGTATATGTATATGTATATGTATATGTATATGTATTTGTATATGTATATGTATATGTATATGTATATGTATATGTATATGTATATGTATATGTATATGTATATGTATATGTATATGTATATGTATATGTATATGGATATGGATATGGATATGTATATGTATATGTATAAGTGTATGTATATGTATATGTATATGTATATGTATATATATATGTATATGTATATGTATATGTATATGTATATGTATATGTATATGTATATGTATATGTATATGTATATGTATATGTATATGTATATGTATATGTATATGTATATGTATATGTATATGTATATGTATATGTATATGTATATGTATATGTATATGTATATATATATGTATATGTATATGTATATGTATATGTATATGTATATGTATATGTATATGTATATGTATAGGTATATGTATATGTATATGCATATGTTTATGTATAGGTATATGTATATGTATATGTATATGTATATGTATATGTAAATGTAAATGTATATGTATATGTAAATGTAAATGTATATGTATATGTATATGTATATGTATATGTATATGTATATGTATATGTATATGTATATGTATATGTATATGTATATGTATATGTATATGTATATGTATATGTATATGTATATGAATATGTATATGTATATGTATATGTATATGTATATGTATATGTATATGTATATGGATATGTATATGTATATTGATACGTATACGTATATGGATAGGTAGTTCCTAGATTTGGAAAGGTAGTTCCTAGATTTTAGGGGCACACTTCTCACTATAAAAGGAGCATGTATCCCGACTTCTTTTGGGCCATCTTCTTGGAGTTTTAGCTCATGTAAAGTGATCACTAAGTTCTGGAGTTGTGATAAGCAAGCCCCTTGCTTAAGCAACCCCCTTGCTTGCTTGTTTGTTTTCTTTTAGTAGGCATATGTGCGCAGGCAGTGTTGCAACTCTCTTACCCTGAGTTGTTAGCATTGGTTCTCCCTCATATTGTATCCATTTGCTGTAAGTCTTGTCTCATTGGATAGCTATAAGAGTCTATTTTATGCTTACCAATTCTCAGGAGCATTCTCTGAGTAAGCTGGGAGCAACATTCATTTTAGTGAAGTTGTGTGATTGATATCTCTCTCTTTGTGTAGGCTCTGTTGGAAATATTTTGCTCTCTGTTGTAAGGGCTGGTTCTCCTTCTCTATGTATCCATTTGCTATGATTTTGGTGTCATTGGGTAGCTATTAGAGTTCTCTAAAGTTGACTCAAGTTTGAGATTCATTCTCTGTATAATCTCTGAGAAAAGTTTGCTGGAGTGAAGTGAGGTCTCTACTTGACTAGCAGTTGTGAGCATTCAACTAGCTCATGTTGTAGACATTGTTTCTCTTTGTGTAAGCATCCATTTCAAGGGAAATTTGTTTTGTTGGAAAGCCCTTGGTGTCTACTACAGCTCTACAAAAGCTCACTGGAGTTCTCTGCATAAGCTCTGAGTAAGAGCATTTGTGGTGTGCAGAGGTCAAAGAAGGATACCTGTGGAGGTCATTCGCGCTTCATCGTTTCTTAGGGGTTGAGATACTTCCCCCATCAGTGGTATCAGAGCATTTGGGCATCTTGGAGGTATCGCATACAAGCAAGAAGACCTCTTGGAGTTGGTGGTTGAAGAGTTGCATCAACAAAAGCTTCTTGGAGGTAGCTCACATCAAGGGGGAGCTATTCTACTCAAATTTGCAAGAGCACAAGGTGTCCATCTAAGGAAAGCTTTGGATTGAGGTAACCTCAGAGCCTCATTTTCATTTTACACACATTGGAGCATTAGCCAAGGGCTAGGTCAAGTATCAAAGACTAGATATGGGAGACTTCAACACTCAAATTGAAAAGCTAGACAAAGTTAACTATCAACCATGGAGATTTAGGGTCTCCAACTATCTTATGGGCAAGGGCCTTTGGGGGTTGATTAGTGGAAGTGAACCAAGACCTAGGTTGGATGAGAATCCAACCAATGACCAGAGAAGGGCCTTTAGGGAATGGAATGAAAGAGACAAGAGGGTTATCTTTATTCTTTCCCAACACATTAGCAATAGCATGATCGGCCATATCCAAGACCTGGATTCAAGCATGAAGGTATGGGAGACACTTGAAAGGCTTTATTCAACAAGCACCAAAGCAAGGAAGATCCAACTCAAGAATGAGCTCAACAACCTTAGGAAGAGCTCAGGGAGTAGCATAAATGACTACATACTTAAGGTCAAGGAGTTATCAGATGCATTGGGATCCATTGGAAGCCACGTAGACGATGACGATCTTGTGGCTTATACTCTCAATGGTTTGAGAGATGATGAGAAGTGGAAACCCTTTACCACTTCAGTTTATGTAAGGGATAATCTTCCCGATTTTGAGCAATTGGTTGCTCTCATGGTCACCGAAGAAATGAACATAGGTGGAAGTTCAACTAAAAGCAAAGATGCACAAGTTTTCTATGCAGGTAATCAAAGGGGCAAAGGAAGACAAGGACAAGGAAGGGGCAAAGGAAGGTTTGGAGGAAGGCAAGGCCACTCAAGAAATCAAGGACATGACCAAGGCACCTCATCACAAAGAGGGAGAGGAAGATCAAGAGGAAGAGGAGGACGACATCAACAAAACAGGAATCAAGATGGCGAAGGATGTTACATATGTGGCAAGTTTGGCCACTATGCTAGAGATTCCTACCAAGGAGGAAACCAAAGGAACTATAGTCAAGGTTCTTCATACAAAGGCCAAGGTAATTATGCTTCTACAAGTTCAGAAAATGACAATCTCTTGATGATGCACATGAATGGGAATTCAAGGAAAGTAGATAACACTTGGTATATTGATAGTGGATGTAGCAACCATATGAGTTGCAATGCTTCTTGGTTTACTAATCTAGATGTTCCCAAAGGTAAAGGACATGTAGAAACAGGTGATGATACAGCCCATGAGATCTCCCATGTTGGAGATGTAGCTTTGGATGACAAGGAGGAAGGAAGATGTCTCAAGGATGTCTTGCATGTACCTACTATCACAAAGAACTTGGTGTCCGTTGGGCAAATGGTTGAAAGAGGCTATCAAGTAAAGTTCAACAAAGGTGGATGCTTTGTGGAGAACCCTAAGCAAGGTTACAAGGTCATAGCAAGAGGAAAGAAGCAAGGGAGACTCTTCACTTTGGAGGTAAATTCTCATTCCACTCAACATGTCTACTTCACATATGGAAACAAGAGGATTTCGGAGTTGGACTTGTGGCACAAGAGGATAGGTCACATCAACATACAAAGAATGAAGGAAATGCAATTCAAGAGGCTGGTTGAAGGTCTTCCCAACTTCCAAGGACAAGGTATGAAGCATTTATGTGAATCTTGTCAACTAGGGAAGCAAGCGAGACTTCCATTCAAGAAGAGTGGCTACATAAGCCAACATCCATTGGAGTTGATACATACAGATGTGTGGGGGCCAACCAAAGAGCAATCCATTGGAGGTAACAAGTACTTTGTCACTTTTATAGATGATTGCACAAGGATGGTTTGGGTTTATTTCATCAAAAACAAATCAGATGTGTTTACATGTTTCAAAGCATTCAAGGCAATGGTAGAGAAGGAAACAGGTACATATATCAAGAAGCTAAGGTCCGATGGAGGGGGAGAATATTTCTCCAATGAGTTTTCTGATTTTTTAATGGATCAAGGCATCAAGAGGCAAGTAACATGCAGGTACACCCCCCAACAAAATGGAGTAGCAGAGAGAAAAAATAGATACATTGCCGAGATCGCTAGAGCAATGCTTAATGAGATGAATGTACCTAACATGTTTTGGAGTGATGCAGCAAATACCGCCGTGTATCTTATGAATAGGGCTCCTACCTCAGGGATCCATGGCTTGACACCATATCAAGCCTATTATGGTAAGAAACCTGATCTTTCCCACTTGAAGATATTTGGATGTACTTGTTATGTACATGTGCCAAGTGAATTGAGGAACAAGCTACAACCAAAGGCAGAAAAGTGTGTGTTTCTAGGATATTCAAATGATCATAAAGGTTACAGGTGCTTCAACCCAAACACAAAGGACTTGAGGATATCAAGGGATGTAGCATTTGATGAGCTACTCCCTTGGTATAAGAAGTATGATTGTATGCAGGACTATGAAGAAGAAAAGCATGGACATGATGAAGAACAAATCGACCTAGAGCTAAGCGGCCCAAGGTGTTCCATCAATGAAGATAGTTCAAGCATGAACTCGCCATGGAGGGGGAGATCTTCATCAAGCTATGAAGCACAATCAAACAACAAAGGAAAAGCAATATTGGTGGAGTTGGATGAAGAAGGTAATGAAGTTGAAGATGATGAAGGACACATGATGGAGAAAGAAGCCATGTCAAAGAAAGAGATCAAGTTCCCAAGGCAAAGGAGGTTTATTCCTCCAAAAGGTGAAGAAAGGAAGTCTTCTAGAGTTAATTATCCAACTCAAAGGTTTACTTATGATTCATACATGGCAACTCATTATGCATATATGAACAAAGTAGTAGAAGATCATGAGCCCGATTGCTATGAAGATGCAAGCAGGTACACCGAATGGAAAGAGGCAATGCAAGAAGAGATCGACGCACTTGAGGAGAATCAAACATGGACTCTAGTGCCCAAGAAGGATAACATGAAGGTAATAGGTAATAAGTGGGTGTATAAAGTAAAGAGGAATTCAGATGGATCTATTTCTAGGTTCAAAGCAAGATTGGTGGCCAAGGGTTTTGAACAAACATATGGAGTGGACTTTGAAGAGACATTCAGCCCCGTGGCAAAGATGAGCACCATTAGGACACTCATTGCAATGGCTGCTAGCAAAGGATGGAAGCTTTTCCAATTGGATATCAAGAATGCCTTTCTCAATGGAGACTTGGAAGAAGAGGTATACATGGAGCAACCACTAGGTTTTGTTCATAAAGAGTTTCCACATCATGTTTGTAGGTTGAAGAAGGCACTTTATGGCCTAAAGCAAGCTCCAAGGGCTTGGAACCAAAGATTGGTGGACTATTTGATCAAATGTGGTTACAATCAATGCAAGGCGGATCCATCTCTCTTCATCAAACAAAGAGGAGAACTTGTAGTCTACATGTGCGTGTATGTGGATGATCTTATCATTACAGGTAATGATACAAAGGGCATTGAGGAGATCAAGGCAAAGCTTGGAAAGGAGTTTAGGATCTCTGATCTTGGAGATCTTAGGTATTTTCTTGGCATTGAAGTTGTATACAAAGAAGAAGGTATTATGCTCATACAAAGGAAGTATATTCTAGACCTACTTGAGAGGTTTGGGATGGTACATTGCAAGCCTATTTCAAATCCCATGGAAGTTAATGTAAAGCTAAGCTCCATTGATGGAGAGCCGTTAGAGGATGTAACTTTGTATCGATCTATTGTAGGCTCTTTCAATTATGCCACAATAACCAGGCCCGACATAGCATATGGAGTTGGAGTGTTATCACAATTTATGCATAGTCCAAGGACTACACACTTGCAAGCTGCAAGAAGAATGTTACGATATCTCAAGGCCACTATAAATGAAGGATTGTTCTATTCATTTGGTGATGATATGCAGGTCAAAGCTTATTCTGATGCCAATTGGGCCGGTTCGAAGGAGGATAGAAGAAGTACAAGTGGTTACCTAGTCATGCTAGGTAGCAAGATCATCTCATGGATTTCAAAGAAGCAACCCACGGTGGCATTATCTTCCACCGAGGCTGAGTATAGAGCTTTGGCTCAAGTCACATGTGAAATAATGTGGATTAAGAAGTTATTTATGGAGCTTAATTTGCAGGTTGACACATATCCAATTTTTTTGACAATATGAGTAGCATTCATCTAGCATCGAATCCTATCTATCATGCTAGAACCAAGCATATTGAAGTGCACTATCACTTCATAAGGGAAAAGGTGATATCCAAGGAAGTTTCAGTACATCATATTGGTACAAGGGACCAAGTTGCGGACATGTTTACAAAGGCTTTGGATGGGATGAGGATTTCAAAATTCAAGCAATGCATCAACATGAAGGAGCTTGGATGAGGATGAAGAATTGAAGCTTGAGGGGGAGTGTTAAAAGTCAAGCTTCAAGCTAAAAATTCGTGGGGAATCTTTTATGGACATGTGGAGCAATCAAAGGAAGCCAAAAGCCACGAGATTCCATCAAGAAAAGTCACTCAACCACTCCCCAAGTCATCTCAACTAATTCCTCCAAGTTAGGAGGCTGATTTGGAAAGGTAGTTCCTAGATTTTAGGGGCACACTTCTCACTATAAAAGGAGCATGTATCCCGACTTCTTTTGGGCCATCTTCTTGGAGTTTTAGCTCATGTAAAGTGATCACTAAGTGCTGGAGTTGTGATAAGCAAGCCCCTTGCTTAAGCAACCCCCTTGCTTGCTTGTTTGTTTTCTTTTAGTAGGCATATCTATGTGTGTGCGCAGGCAGTGTTGCAACTCTCTACCCCTGAGTTGTTAGCATTGGTTCTCCCTCATATTGTATCCATTTGATGTAATTCTTGTCTCATTGGATAGCTATAAGAGTCTATTTTATTCTTACTAATTCTCTCGAGCATTCTCTGAGTAAGCTGGGAGCAACATTCATTTTAGTGAAGTTGTGTGATTGATATCTCTCTCTTTGTGTAGGCTCTGTTGGAAATATTTTGCTCTCTGTTGTAAGGGCTGGTTCTCCTTCTCTATGTATCCATTTGCTATGATTTTGGTGTCATTGGGTAGCTATTAGAGTGCTCTAAAGTTGAGTCAAGTTTGAGATTCATTCTCTGTATAAGCTCTGAGAAAAGTGTGCTGGAGTGAAGTGAGGTCTCTGCTTGACTAGCAGTTGTGAGCATTCAACTAGCTCATGTTGTAGACATTGTTTCTCTTTGTGTAAGCATCCATTTCAAGTGAAATTTGTTTTGTTGGAAAGCCCTGTGGAGGTCATTCGCGCTTCATCATTGCTTAGCGGTTGAGATACTTCCCCCATCACATATACATATACATATACATATACATATACATATACATATACATATACATATACATATACATATGTATATGTATATGTATATGTATATGTATATGTACATATACATATACATATACCTATACATATACATATACAAATACATATACATATACATATACATATACATATACATATACATATACATATACATATACATAAACATATGCATATGCATATACATATACATATACATATACATATACATATACATATACATATACATATACATATACATATACATATACATATACATATACATATACATATACATATACATATACATATACATATACATATACATATACATATACATATACATATATATATATATATATGTATATGTATATGTATATGTATATGTATATGTATATGTATATGTATATGTATATGTATATGTATATGTATATGTATATGTATATGTATATGTATATGTATATGTATATGTATATGTATACATATGTTTATGTATATGTATATGTATATGCATATGTTTATGTATATGTATATGTATATGCATATGTATATGTATATGTATATGTATATGTATATGTATATGTATATGTATATGTATATGTATATGTATATGTATATGTATATGTATATGTATATGTATATGTATATGTATATGTATATGTATATGTATATGTATATGTATATGTATAAGTATATGTATATATATGCATATACATATACATGTACATATACATATACATATACATATACATATACATATACGTATACATATACATATACATATACATATACATATACGTATACATATACATATGCATATACATATACATATACATATGTATATGTATATACGTATATGTATATGTATACGTATATGTATATGTATAGGTATATGTATATGTATATGTATATGTATATGTATATGTATATGTATATGTATATGTATATGTGTATATGTATGTATATGTATATGTATATGTATTTGTATGTGTATATGTATATGTATATGTAAATGTATATGTATATGTATATGTATATGTATATGTATACATATATGTATATGTATATGTATATGTATACGTATATGTATATGTATACGTATATGTATATGTATACGTATATGTATATGTATATGTATATGTATATGTATATGTATATGTATATGTATATGTATATGTTTATGTATATGTATATGTATATGTATATGTATATGTATATGTATATGTATATGTATATGTATATGTATATGTATATGTATATGTATATGTATATGTATATGTATACGTATATGTATATGTATATGTATATGTATATGTATATGTATATGTATATGTATATGTATATGTATATGTATATGTATATGTATATGTATATGTATATGTATATGCATATGTATATGTATATGGATATGTATGATGAAGAGAGATGGATCCGCCTTGCATTGATTGTAACCACATTTGATCAAATAGTCCACCAATCTTTGGTTCCAAGCCCTTGGAGCTTGCTTTATGCCATAAAGTGCCTTCTTCAACCTACAAACATGATGTGGAAACTCTTTATGAACAAAACCTAGTGGTTGCTCCATGTATACCTCTTCTTCCAAGTCTCCATTGAGAAAGGCATTCTTGATATCCAATTGGAAGAGCTTCCATCCTTTGCTAGCAGCCATTGCAATGAGTGTCCTAATGGTGCTCATCTTTGCCACGGGGCTGAATGTCTCTTCAAAGTCCACTCCATAGGTTTGTGCAAAACCCTTGGCCACCAATCTTGCTTTGAACCTAGAAATAGATCCATCTGAATTCCTCTTTACTTTATACACCCACTTATTACCTATTACCTTCATGTTCTCCTTCTTGGGCACTAGAGTCCATGTTTGATTTTCCTCAAGTGCTTCGATCTCTTCTTGCATTGCCTCTTTCCATTCGGTGTACCTGCTTGCATCTTCATAGCAATCGGGCTCATGATCTTCTACTACTTTGTTCATATATGCATAATGTGTTGCCATGTATGAATCATAAGTAAACCTTTGAGTTGGATACTTAACTCTAGAAGACTTCCTTTCTTCACCTTTTGGAGGAATAAACCTCCTTTGCCTTGGGAACTTGATCTCTTTCTTTGACGTGGCTTCTTTCTCCATCATGTGTCCTTCATCATCTTCAACTTCATTACCTTCTTCATCCAACTCCACCAATGTTGCTTTGCCTTTGTTGATTGATTGTGCTTCATAGCTTGATGAAGATCTCCCCCTCCATGGTGAGTTCATGCTTGAACTATCTTCATTGATGGAACACCTTGGGCCGCTTAGCTCTAGGTCGATTTGTTCTTCATCATGTCCATGCTTTTCTTCTTCATAGTCCTGCATACAATCATACTTCTTATACCAAGGGAGTAGCTCATCAAATGCTACATCCCTTGATATCCTCAAGTCCTTTGTGTTTGGGTTGAAGCACCTGTAACCTTTATGATCATTTGAATATCCTAGAAACACACACTTTTCTGCCTTTGGTTGTAGCTTGTGCCTCAATTCACTTGGCACATGTACATAACACGTACATCCAAATATCTTCAAGTGTGAAAGATCAGGTTTCTTACCATAATAGGCTTGATATGGTGTCAAGCCATGGATCCCTGAGGTAGGAGCCTTATTCATTAGATACACGGCGGTATTTGCTGCATCACTCCAAAACATGTTAGGTACATTCATCTCATTAAGCATTGCTCTAGCGATCTCGGCAATGTATCTATTCTTTCTCTCTGCTACTCCATTTTGTTGGGGTGTGTACCTGCATGTTACTTGCCTCTTGATGCCTTGATCCATTAAAAAATCAGAAAACTCATTTGAGAAATATTCTCCCCCTCCATCGGACCTTAGCTTCTTGATATATGTACCTGTTTCCTTCTCTACCATTGCCTTGAATGCTTTGAAACATGTAAACACATCTGATTTGTTTTTGATGAAATAAACCCAAACCATCCTTGTGCAATCATCTATAAAAGTGACAAAGTACTTGTTACCTCCAATGGATTGCTCTTTCGTTGGCCCCCACACATCTGTATGTATCAACTCCAATGGATGTTGGCTTATGTAGCCACTCTTCTTGAATGGAAGTCTCGCTTGCTTCCCTAGTTGACAAGATTCACATAAATGCTTCATACCTTGTCCTTGGAAGTTGGGAAGACCTTCAACCAGCCTCTTGAATTGCATTTCCTTCATTCTTTGTATGTTGATGTGACCTATCCTCTTGTGCCACAAGTCCAACTCCGAAATCCTCTTGTTTCCATATGTGAAGTAGACATGTTGAGTAGAATGAGAATTTACCTCCAAAGTGAAGAGTCTCCCTTGCTTCTTTCCTCTTGCTATGACCTTGTAACCTTGCTTAGGGTTCTCCACAAAGCATCCACCTTTGTTGAACCTTACTTGATAGCCTCTTTCAACCATTTGCCCAACGGACACCAAGTTCTTTGTGATGGTAGGTACATGCAAGACATCCTTGAGACATCTTCCTTCCTCCTTGTCATCCAAAGCTACATCTCCAACATGGGAGATCTCATGGGCTGTATCATCACCTGTTTCTACATGTCCTTTACCTTTGGGAACATGTAGATTAGTAAGCCAAGAAGCATTGCAACTCATATGGTTGCTACATCCACTATCAATATACCAAGTGTTATCTACTTTGCTTGAATTCCCATTCATGTGCATCATCAAGAGATTGTCATTTTCTGAACTTGTAGGAGCATAATTACCTTGGCCTTTGTATGAAGAACCTTGATTATAGTTCCTTTGGTTTCCTCCTTGGTAGCAATCTCTAGCATAGTGGCCAAACTTGCCACATATGTAACATCCTTCGCCATCTTGATTCCTGTTTTGTTGATGTCGTCCTCCTCTTCCTCTTGATCTTCCTCTCCCTCTTTGTGATGAGGTGCCTTGGTCATGTCCTTGATTTCTTGAGTGGCCTTGCCTTCCTCCAAACCTTCCTTTGCCCCTTCCTTGTCCTTGTCTTCCTTTGCCCCTTTGATTACCTGCATAGAAAACTTGTGCATCTTTGCTTTTAGTTGAACTTCCACCTATGTTCATTTCTTCGGTGACCATGAGAGCAACCAATTGCTCAAAATCGGGAAGATTATCCCTTACATAAACTGAAGTGGTAAAGGGTTTCCACTTCTCATCATCTCTCAAACCATTGAGAGTATAAGCCACAAGATCGTCATCGTCTACGTGGCTTCCAATGGATCCCAATGCATCTGATAACTCCTTGACCTTAAGTATGTAGTCATTTATGCTACTCCCTGAGCTCTTCCTAAGGTTGTTGAGCTCATTCTTGAGTTGGATCTTCCTTGCTTTGGTGCTTGTTGAATAAAGCCTTTCAAGTGTCTCCAATACCTTCATGCTTGAATCCAGGTCTTGGATATGGCCGATCATGCTATTGCTAATGTGTTGGGAAAGAATAAAGATAACCCTCTTGTCTCTTTCATTCCATTCCCTAAAGGCCCTTCTCTGGTCATTGGTTGGATTCTCATCCAACCTAGGTCTTGGTTCACTTCCACTAATCAACCCCCAAAGGCCCTTGCCCATAAGATAGTTGGAGACCCTAAATCTCCATGGTTGATAGTTACCTTTGTCTAGCTTTTCAATTTGAGTGTTGAAGTCTCCCATATCTAGTCTTTGATACTTGACCTAGCCCTTGGCTAATGCTCCAATGTGTGTAAAATGAAAATGAGGCTCTGAGGTTACCTCAATCCAAAGCTTTCCTTAGATGGACACCTTGTGCTCTTGCAAATTTGAGTAGAATAGCTCCCCCTTGATGTGAGCTACCTCCAAGAAGCTTTTGTTGATGCAACTCTTCAACCACCAACTCCAAGAGGTCTTCTTGCTTGTATGTGATACCTCCAAGATGCCCAAATGCTCTGATACCACTGATGGGGGAAGTATCTCAACCCCTAAGCAACGATGAAGCGCGAATGACCTCCACAGGTATCCTTCTTTGACCTCTGCACACCAAAAATGCTCTTACTCAGAGCTTATGCAGAGAACTCCAAAGAGCTTTCGTAGACCTGTAGTAGACACCAAGGGCTTTCCAACAAAACAAATTTCACTTGAAATGGATGCTTACACAAAGAGAAACAATGTCTACAACATGAGCTAGTTGAATGCTCACAACTGCTAGTCAAGCAGAGACCTCACTTCACTCCAGAAAACTTTTCTCAGAGATTATACAGAGAATGAATCTCAAACTTGAGTCAACTTTAGAGCACTCTAGTAGCTACCCAATGACACCACAATCAGAGCAAATGGATACCTAGAGAAGGAGAACCAGCCCTTACAACAGAGAGCAAAATATTTCCAACAGAGCCTACACAAAGAGAGAGATATCAATCACACAACTTCACTAAAATGAATATTGCTCCCAGCTTACTCAGAGAATGCTCCAGAGAATTGGTA